>JANQDE010000009.1:1620448-2056416 GCA_037157785.1 Cephalotes varians
AGAGAGAGAGGGAAAGAAATGCAAAAGTGGATGAGAAAAAGCGAATATTTCGAAGAAATCGAAAACACGGCTACATTAGCAAACCGTCGACCCGATATACATTACTCGCGCGATACATCGATACATAACGTACGACTGTCACGGAGTGTCACGTCAGTATCACCGATAAGTCGCAGAAGACAGCCCCGAATCCTCGGAGACCGATCTTCGAAAGCGAACCAGATCTTCACCTCTTTCAGGCTAGATCAGCGGCCGTAAATTTTATGTCGTGCAGTAACGAATGAATTGAACGAAAGTGAGCGAAAATTGGAAATCTTATCGCTGACTCACACTGCTCTTCATCTCGGCTTATTCCACGAGTTATTTCTAATTGATATAAAAGTAGTTATTATACCTGTTACTTTTTTGGAGTGTGAGTTTTTTATTTCAAGCGATTTGATTGTGACAATTTTGAAACGCAAGTGAAACAAATCACTGTAAATAACATGATTCCCTTTAACGAAATCGATTTAAAGAGAATCTCATGCGAAATTGTTTTTCTAAATTCTTCATTTACTGGTCAAATCTATTCGTCGTTACTGAACATACATGTTTAACCCAGTGAGAGATTTATTAGATATTCTTTTTAATATATATTTAGAAACTATCTAAAAAGATATATTAAAATTTTTTCTATTTAAAAATTTATAATTATTTATGAAACTTGCAGGCAGGTGTTTATAAAATTTTATTGAATTTATTTAAGATAAAACTGACGTTTATTATTAAGAGAAACATTCGGTAAAATTTATTGTGAAATTATTTTTTGGTGTATAGTATATTTATAAAATATTTATTTACGGGAGAGATATATATTTCATAAGTTATTTTAGAAAATTCTCATGAAAATGTTAATAATTTATCCATTTAATTTTTCTAATATTTCGGATAATATTTTCGCGACGAAATTATTAAAATTCTAAAATATATGCGGATTATATATTACTATAAATTAAGTCAACTTATTCATATTAATATAATATTAGTCACTTGTATTATTAATTTTAGATTTAGGAGATATTTTAAAAATTGCACAAAGACGAACGCCGCGTTAAACAGACGGCCTGAAAGCGGTGAAGAAGTTTCCAACAGTCTTGTCCAGACAAGACAGCCATTTACACTGTATTCCTCGCAGCGATGCAACCACAAGCAAACACAGTATTAAGCACGGATTCGCGCGGATTGTCTCCCGCATTTCGTTATGCTTCCTACATACTCGAACATATCCCGCTAATAAGGAGAGATAGAGAGACAGACAGAGAAGCATCTCCATATACGTATCCAAACGTATATGTCTACATGCAAACTCGCGCGTGGGTGCGAATACGCGTACACACGCATCCGTACATGCACATACATATACATACACATATATATTTATATACATACATATAGATATATTGCCCACACTACCGCGAGGTATTCCTACAGCATTGTGATCGCCAGACTGCCAGATACACAAACGTAGATTCCTATATGATGCATTTAAGAGTATATATATTTATATTATGTAAAGCGTTATGATTAACTCCTTTTAATTAAGCGTCCTCGTTAAGGTCCCTCGCGTATTCTTTCACACACACGAGTCTTTATTTTCTCCTCTGTCACATTTCGATCGCGCGCAATCGGGTCGACGGACATAACAAACGGCCGTGTACCGAGTACAGTACCGCAAGTTTCTGCAACACATTCGAGACGACCCTAAATATAGAGCACCCCCATAATTCTATTTTATTTCTGATAAAAATGTAACATCTATTCTTTTAATATCTATAATTTTCCTCTTTGTTACAAAATTTAATAGTATAATATTTCAATTAAATTATGAATTAAAAAATAATTTTTTTTTTTAAATTCAACATGATATTACAATTTATCATATAATTTTGTAGATTATAAACATAATTAGGCTTTGTTGGTTTAAATTTCAAATAATTTGATATTTTGCAAAGAAATTGATTATTAATTAATAAAAGTTGGTTTTTACCAATTTTTACTCCTAATCAGTTTGTCAAAATTTAATTTAATTTCTTTAAAAAAATTCTTATCGGATATTTTTAATTGAATTTAAATCGACTAACTGATCTTTACAAATGCATCATTTATTACGAATTAATCCACGAACTCTACCAAATTGACTTGAATCCAAATCAACACTTGAATCCATAATAAGAATCGGAAAAGTTTAGTGCTGAACGTTAGTAGTAACAATAGACTCTCTTGCTCATTGAAATCTGCAATATAATCAAATATTCGGGTACTCTCGAACTCAGGTATTTGTACTCGGACGCTATCTGGCACCAGGTCCCGTATTCCTACGCCACGCCAAATGCGCGCGCCACAGCCGCCCGACTTTCCATACTGTAGACAATATTTATGAGACAAGCTAAACTATACTACTACTACTATTATTACTACTACTATTACTCGTAACTCATGTATACAGTTAAGTATGCGCGACGGCTGAACGCGAGCGAAGCGATAGATTTAGATTTATTCCTTTTCTTGTTGGGCGTGCGAGCGATCGCGCGCTCCTCGGCGAGCGGCGCGCTCGCGATCGATCTTGAAAACTCGTGACGAAGTCTCGATCCAGTCAAGTGGCGGAACTTCATCTCCTGAAGGTGAAATCCCTCGAAATTTCCCGGATTACGTGAGAGTGCGAGAAATTCTCGCATGCGTAGAAATGACTGTAACTTACATTATTTGTGAACATCATAATATGATTAATATTTCTAAACAGTTTTAGTTTAAAGGTTCATAAAAGAAATTTATGTAATACGGAGCAACACGTTTGCATGTATTTTTAAAATAACTGTATGTGCATATCCTGATCTGGATAAGTCATATAAACATTTTCAAATTATTCCTATTTTTTTTTACAGTCGAGAAATTTCCTTGCTTCCATAGAGTTTTCGTTTTTCAGCATATTGTCAAAAAATGTAACTTATTCGAAGCTCATGAAAATATGTTCTATGCAGATTTACATTTAAAAAAAATTTTTTTTATTAATTTACAAATTAATTTACAATTAGATTTACAGATTAATTTACAAATTAGATTTATGTTATAAAATGCATTAAAATACGTTTGTTCTATATTACGTAATATTTCATACAAATTTGAACTTTCTTTTAATATACAGACAATATGAGTTACAGTCCTTGCATTCTCTATTCAAACGGAGGAATCCTTATAGACAATAATACGCATCCAGGAAACGTATAGTGCTTTAAACTTTCAACAAAGTTCTTTAATAATCGGTTTTTGAGTATCAATTACTAAAAATATATATTTTTTATTTTGGAAAGTAATATACGTAAATTATTGAACTAAAATTTAGAATCTATTGAAATTTTTTTATGTGAGACGTCACGGATAAAATATTTTCGATAAGAAACATACAGAAATACGCTGTTGCGTATCATGTAACTAATTATCTAATTTCTGAGAAATCTGATTTGCGATAATTAATTAACAGAGAAACATTTCTAATTAAACAAACATATTATTCAAAATATACGATTCTTGCAACTATTTGGCTTGATACCAAAAAATTATAATGATTCGAATTGTATTTCGATTTCAACACTAAATGTGTGTCGAAATAAAAAATGAAACAAAGTGTACACAAAATTTTAAATAATTGTGTCACAAAATTTAAGATAATTTTCTTTGGACGATGAAAGCGGAAGAACTTTGACTTGACTTCCTGGATGGTATCAACTCCACAGGTTGGAGCCAGATCTTAGGCCAGAAGGACTCGTCTTCCGTCCAAGTGCAATAACTATTAATAATCTATCCTTTCGGTCCCGCATTACTAGAACCAACGCGATCCGCGTGGTTTTCTTTTTGCAAATCATCGGCGGTAGTGTTTCGCTCCTCAGACTTCGTCCGGTCGATCGAAGTGGCCGCACGCTGATGCGTATCATAGTAAGCGAACAAAAGATTAAGGCCTCAGAAAAGAAAGAGAGAAAGAGAAGAGGAGATCTCAGTGAGAGAAAGAGAAAGGAAAAGAGAGTGAAACGATTTTGATCGAGGATGTCAACATTCACTCGTTCGTCGATTGCTGAATATTAATGAGGAAAGAAAGAGGAAGATCTAAGATCGAAGATCGTAAATTAATAAACGCGAAGCGCACCGTACCGGGAATGGGTATAATGTTGATGGTATCATTAATGACAACGAGAAAAGAAGAAAGAGACGTGGTCGACGATGACGTTACGTAGCAGTTAATGAGAGCGGTGACATGGTAGACGATAAAGTTAATCGATAAATATGATTATGGATCGATGATACATAGTTATTGAATGATAATTGATAATACTACTGCCTCACGAGGCCTTGATGAATGGCGGCGGTCGAGAGAAATATGATTAAGAAGCGGATGGGACTGACTGTAAAACGACAGTGCTTGAGACGTGTCTCGTGAGGGTAACGCCAATGGACCGCCGTCATCGACGGAGATTACTAGATTATTAGGAACATAAGAGTACTATTAGATAGGTTCTAGCTCTTAATAACTCTTTTTTCTATGTTTTTTCTAAGAGGAAAGAAAGGGAGCGCGCGCCTAGGTCATTTTTCTTTTCCCGCGAGAATTTGTGGTCGCGCCGATCCGAAGAGATCCGAGAATATGAAGGATATAAATAGAGAAGATAGATCGAAGGCAAGAATGAGAGTGCCAGCGAAAAGAATTGTCGTGTGAACAACAACGAAAGTGATAATTATAGTGATAAAATTGATGAGAATAATAAGATATCGTTCGGTAAGAAAAATGGGGGAAGTGATTGGAAAAAAATCATAGGGAATAAGAAACTTGCAGATAACGACGCGACGGTTATTTCTATACGAGATTGATATTATTCTTATTACTTAGCTAATCGAGAATATTTTCTCGTCAATGAGATAATTAAATCGGCGGATTTTTAGAAAAATCGCGGATCGTGCATCGAAATCTTATTTTCATAGGAGACCTCGTGTGCCTTATTATTACAACTAAATTTTAAACATACTGACACTTTTACATAAATATTTAAATTTTGGATTGTTAAGTAGGTATTTTTAAAATACTTATATTTAAGGAATTTTAGTGACAGTTACTAAACTTGGAAATGCATGTCAAATTGAAGAAAAATTAAAATTTTTGTTGAATATTTTTATTGCAAAAATTGAATTTTATTAAGCATACGTTTGACTTAACTTAAATATAAATAATACTAAAATCATATTTCTTTGAAAATATATAAAGTCAAGCAAAGGTAGACGAATCTTTTTCATGTAATGCAATTTTTTTACGAAATTTAAAGATTTTTTTTTTTATTTTAACAAATTAAATTTTGTATACGTTACAAGTTTAAGTTTCAATTTCAATTTTAGGTAATTTGGAAATAAAATTTAGTAAAGCAAAATTTGTTAAAAGAATATATTATACAATTTTCTTTAAGATATCTTTATTTTAATTTATATTATCTTAAAATACAGAGATAATGTTTACGATTCCGCCGATTTGACCAATTTGCCGAGATTCACGAATTCTTATGAAAACAATTAAAATCAGATCTGTCGAAAAGTATGAAGATAAAGAAATTACATATTCATACTTCTTTATATCCTTTCATATTTCCTTATATTGATAAGTCGCCTGTGTCGTAACTGCTGTGCCAAGTTTCTATAAGTTGCTTTTGCCGAGCTTGTTTCTTTGCTTATTGATCGAGAATATCGATCTATGAATAATTCTTTCACTTTAATTAAGTAAAAATATTCTCTTGTTGATTTTTTTTTATTTCAGAAAAAAGTATATTTTCTTTTTTAACTGATAAGCAATCTGAAATTATTGATAGTAGCTTGACCATCCATGAATTTCATTTATTCAGAATCTATATAAAATATAATTTTATCAACAATAATTTATATAAATAATGAATCGTTTAATTGTATACGTGCAATTAATATTTAAATCAAAACATTTTTTCAATAAATAATGTCTTCAATTTCTGCGAGACAAATGTGTTATCGATTGTATGAATTTTTATTGTCAAATTATTCTTTCACGATTAAATATGTAATATTTCTTCATTATATGAGAGAATAATCTAACGATATTATAAAAATACTATAAAAACACTAAATCATGAGATCGAGAAAAGAATATTGATTATGTTAACAAGCTCATTGTGTATTTTCCCTCATTAATTGGATTTAATTTGGATTATAAGTGAATATAATTATTACGCATTAATGAGTAGAAAATAGAATAGAAAAAGAATGTTAGATAAGGATGTGATGGATATTGACCGCGGATTCTTCCTTCGTTGTATTCTTTCAAGATATTCGACTCGTTTTCTCTTCGTTCGATACGTCTGCACTTACGGCGGCTTACACACTCTCGCTTAACTCTGTTCAAAATTTAAGCAAAAAGGGAAAAAAGTAAAAAGATAAAAAGAGAAGCGACCAGCGACGGCAAAGACGACGACGACGACGACGTGATATGAGAAGAGGTAAAAACGGCGCGATCATGTCGCGCTAAATATTTGTAAATTCATTATACATGTGCCTTTGAAACGATTCAAAATGCGCGAAACACAGAAACGGAGAAAGAACAGAGACGGAAAGCGAAAGAGAGTTAGAGATAATGCGAGAGGATGGAAAAGGATAGGGATCTTTATAATCGTCCGAGTGATTTGCCATCGGAAAATCCGCGACAATGACGCAGAGCGTCTACGTAAAATCATTCGGCTGGCTGTCACGATTAAAGATCACGAGTCACACAGATAGGGATATGTCAAAAAAGTAATGGATAATAAAATGAGAAGAAAAAGAGTGAAAGGATTCGAAAAGAAACAGGATTAATTACGCGTAGATTCGCGTATCCGCCGCGTCGACGCGAAAATCTTTGAGAGAAAAAAAATGAAAAAAATAAAAGATGAGATGAAAAATTAAGAGAAAGAGAGAGAGAGAGAGAGAGAGGGAAAGAGAGAACAAGCGTGAGGGTGTGGGAGAGATAAAATGAGAGATAAAATTTCGTAGATTTGAAATAGAATTGAATATAAGTAAGCAAAAATATTATATATATATACATATATAGATATATATACACAAGAGTACGTAAGCGAAGCGTCTTAAATGCTTTTTACGAATCGGTCTTTGTGTTTACTTACACAGCTTTTAATCAGGTCTAACTCGAGTCTTGCGCGTAATAATTGGGTTTATTAATCTCTTTCTAATTAGGTTTTATATATTGCGATTTATGGCACTCGTGCCCGCGGCGACGCGCCATGCGAAGCGAGGAATTCGCTTGTGTTTAGATACGTACGTAATTTTTTTTTTCTTTTTTCTTTTTTGGTGTAGGTTTGGGAGATTGGGAAAATTCTAACCGAAACGAAGAAATAGTTGCAAAAATTGATTGGGATAATTGATTGGTGAAGAGAGAAAGCGAGGCGAAACGCAATCACAGCTATTTTACTTTGACATATCTTTTTCTGCCTTCATTCTTGAATCTATTCTTGACGCGATGATTGAAAAAAATTACGGCTTTTGATTATTATCGCTTGTGACTATAGGAGAAAAGTATTTCATAGTACACGAAATTATATGCTTTTTAATGTACGAAACAATTTTCTAACATAATATATAATGAAATTATAAAAATAAAAATAGGAATAGAGTTATTTTGGATGTTAATCTCATATATATTATTTTTATCGAAAAAAAATAAAAATATTAAATTTTCTAAAGATTTATTTTATAAAAGATATTTTGCGTTTAATATATATATTTTTGGTATATTATGACATTTCGGCAAAACATATATTTAGACAATATATGTGCATGTGTGTGCATATATAATTTATATTATATATATTATTATATATTATTAAAATATATATTATACTATATTGGTTATTATATAAAATATATAAAATATACATAAAAGATCTTCTCTAATGCCATAATTAATTTGTATTCAACATTATAAAGTCTAAATTATTTTTATACTTATTTATGTAAAATTATATGCTAGATATTTTAATTACGAAGCTAATTATAATATTTGGTGATTGTTATTTTAAATATAAATTTAAAAATAAATGCGGAGCATTTAGAGCCGATAATTATCACACATCGCGTCAAGAGTATTTACAATGAATGAATTTCTTAACACACGTGATTATTCGTCAATATATATATTTACAGCTTGGAACTAGAACAACTTGTATTATTCTCTGCCTTGGAATATTATATATTCTATTACATTATTAAACGTTTGTCGTTCGATTTCAAACAACAGAATGGCATTGGTTGTTCCAGATTCGTCCTGGCATGGCTCGATTTTGTTTTGAGTTTGAATTATTTGATTACACATCGGACCGTTGTTAATTATCATACTATGCTATTCGACCGCAGGAAATTTTATGCTATTTGTGACGATTTATGAGATGCGCTACGTGTGATATTTAGATGCTAAATTCTTTCCAGGTCGGTCGTCCGAATGGCACAGGAACTCGCGATTTTAGGATAAAAATACGGTTCGGTATTGTAAAGATAACAAAAAATTTATTTTTCTTCTGATATTAAACGCAGCGCGTTTATCGTTAAAAATTTATTTAACAATGTGTTTATCGAAAAAGTTACGTAGAATATTATATCTCTAGGACGTAAGAATTCCCGATTTGGTAGTGCCTGTAACAGACGATCGGCCACCCTTTTTTGTGTTTTGCACTTTTTGAGGGAGAACAAAAATTTTCTTTGGGATAAAGAGTGGCGGAGAGGGGTGAAGCGAAGGGTGAAAGAAGATTTATATACGTGATGAAATATAATACGGAACGTGAGAAGTGTTACACGCATGCCATCCAGGTATTTAGAAAGTACAGTGCTTTATTTTTTTGAAAAAGAAAGAGATAGAGAAGTATATTATTCTATTTGCGAACGGGAAAGAGAAAATTATATAAGCGTCACGCATTCACGTTTCTCAAAATACGCTGACAGATGCTTGTTTATTTTGTAAAATGGGCGCGATTGGACATCCTGATGAAAGTATGTGACGAATGAAAATTTTAACTCTTAGAACGACAAATCACTTGATAAATTCTCTATTAGATCATGGTCTAGCGGGCCTCTCGATGTTTTCATATCCAATTCTAGAAACTGGATATTATACTAACATCGAAGATTTTAATGAAGAATTATTAATTTATTGGCGAGTTGAAAACGAATTATCTTTTGCATACTGTTCATATCTCGAATCTATTCGATATTATTAGAAAACAGTATTGAAACGATCGCGAGAGGCAGCTTCTATAAACCTATCTGTTTGTCGTTCTGGGTGTCAATAAATGCTTGCGATGCGATTATTTCGATAAAGACGGTAGCTTTATTTTTGGCCGTACTACTTTTGGGAAGCCTGTTCTTACGTTTGAGGGCGAGAATGACTGAGTAAATGAGAGAGATATAGAAAGAGATATAAGATATAAGAAAGCGAGAGAAGAAATAGCAAACGCGATAAGATTCTATTCTAAAAATCTATATATGATAGATATATTATATATATATCGGAAAAATGCAGATGTATTTACTAAGAGCTTTTGCGATGGCAGAGGAAAGAATGTAAAGCGAGCCGGTTAGTTCCCAAGTGATGGAAAAAAGGTCCATTGGATTTTTCAACGAATGAAGCTTTCGAGTAGAAACTTAACGAATATTAAGAGAATTTTATGCCGTTAGTGCAAACAACGTAATTGCAAAACGAATTATACAGGCTTGCTATCGTGTTACATAAAAATTGCTACCGTTGAATTTGCATCAATCAAGGAACTACGTGGCTCGAATGGCGTGCGAAATTGTCGGTGAGAAATTGGAGAAGCGAATTTCGTGGCCCTGCGATCGAGAATTGACGTCCTTCGGCGCTCGGTTTCGGCGTTTAGATGTTAAGGCGTTACGTAGGCATAAAAAGAAATTTATTTAAGAAAATTATAGACAAGCATGTCTAAAACTTGCGTCGACGCGCAATGCTGGAGAGTGAGCCTGTAATGATTCGCCGTTTCTGGAGATGACGGAAAACGAGACGATGATTTGGGCCTCTTTCACTGACAAAAAAAGAGCTTTTGTTTTTACATTATATATTTTTCTCGCAATTTATTAATCGTATTTATATTGTGTCAGCCGCTGGTAGAATATCCCGCGCGCAGAAGGACGATCGAATTCGCGAATTCGAAGATCGGATAGAAATGAGAATCTTGACAAGTGTGCAAGTCGCCGCTGCGATTTTATTCAATCTAGTCGAAATTGATAAATCAATGTTAGCACGGCAAAATGGACGGTAAACAATTTTAGGAATCTGATTGAGCACATTATCATTGTAGAAATATGCACGTCCATATTGTCTTTGGATCAAATGAAGTTGTATTAGAAACAATTCGAAGAAAAAAATCTATCCGGTCTTCGCGAGAGAAACATGAATATTAAATGAACATTGCATAATATATCAATGCTTTTTTAATGATTTTTTTGTTACATTATTTGTTGCATTATTGATAACTCGTCTTCGCAGGGCAACCAATTCTGTAACGAGCATACTATTGCATTAAGAAGAGAATAACGTGCTGCAATTATATCGTTAATCGGCCCGAAAGTATGTTACGTCTATGTAAGACAAAAAGAGTGTCGTGTGAATGAGAGGGAAACATGCAGGGGTGCAACGGTAATGGAAACTGAACGACACGAGAAACGATTGTGACTAGTTCGACTACCTATCGCAGAACCCCCTTAAACGATTTTTCGACGTTTCGCGAAAACACGAGAAAAGAGAAGAGAATGATCGCGGAAAAATAAGCGAATAGCTAATAGGGAATAGGGAAACCAAGAGCAAATAGCGCGTACGAGGGAGAGACGAGAAAGTTGAGACAAGTAGGTTTTGAATCGAGAGAGCCTTGTGTTAAGTGCCTTCAAAAGTACGACTTAGATTTTAGGCTATAGAAGAAACGAAACAAAAGAGGCGCTGGGCGCGTCCAGCTGTGAACGGATTTTTACGGTATTATTCGGCCGGATGTCGCTAATTTGTGTACAAGATTTCTGACGAAGCTACTCGACATATATCTTAAAAAATTGATATAAAATTTCGACTCGTTTCTTTTGCTTTTTCTCAATTAGCATGAACTTTCCTGTTTAATCGAACAAGTTTATTCCCTAAAGACATCAATAAAAACGATAAGAGTTTTATTTTCTTTGAATAAATTATGACAAATTAATTGAATGTATAAATGAAAGAAACTTGAAGATTGTTTTTTTTTTTTAATTAACATAATTAAGCCCATTTTTCTACCCTTTAATTTTTTCATAATAGTGCGAAGGCCTAAGGATTTATTTTTAAACGATATTTTTTAAGAAAAGAAAGATATAAGAGCCGAGGACTTTTGCGACGAGTAGCTCCATCGAAATCTCCGGCGACGTCCCGCATACATCTCGAGACCAGTGATATTTTTTTAGAAATTATTTATTTATGCTGAAGAGAAAGCAGAATTTAATCTCAATCACTCGCCTTTATACTGCCAATATATTCTAGAACGTATTCAACCTTCGTTCGGTCCATTTTACATGATCAACCATGCCTTCCGCGTGATATTTTTTTCCTCGACTTTCGCGACAGCCGCAATATATGTGTGTGTGTGTGTGTGTGTGTGTGTGTGAGATCCTGCATTTCAATTTACGTCAATTCCGTATTTATATTCCTACATACATCATGTTTTTTACGCATCTTTGTTGTTCTTGTGACGTTATTTTGCACGAGACACGCGTATGTAACACTTTCCTCGGGTTCCTTTGCACTTCGACTTTTTTTTCGTCTTTAATTGACAGTACAATTATCTGTAATAAATAATAGCGAGGTCTGAATCGCGTCACGAGCGCGCGATTTGAACACCGAGTGCGGAACGTCGGTTCGATCTGCGTCCAAAATTCTGTCACATTTTCGCTTCGATTTGATCGAAGACAAGATAGTCTCGATCAATACCCGCAATATACCGACTTATTACATGTGCAACATACCAGATCGTCCGCAGATAGCATCATAAATGTCTTTATTTTTTAAGTGGACCCTCGACGGACGTTCCGCACTCGAATTTAAGTACGATACTCTTTAGTACAAGCACAGTACTCGACTGTACAGAAATAGATAGAATGAAAGAAGGGAGAGAGTGAGAGAAAGATAGAGCGAATGAGCACGAGTGTGAGCGAGTGAAAAAGAGAGAGTGAGAGAAAGAACACGTAAAAGTGAACACAATTACAACTTCCGCTCAGCGCCTCAAACGCAAAACGTACTACTTGTAATCGTAACTTCTTTGTCGCCATGTATTTGCCAACGAACGAATGATTTATTAATTATTATTCTTCCTTTTGCCTTCATTTTATATTAATATTATTTAGAGAGCAACAATTATTAACGACTACGCTATGATGATAATGATAATCTTTCTAGATACTTTTTTGCTTGTTCTCTTGCGACGAATTCACAGCGACACACACACAGAAGCATGCATACATACATACATACATACATACGCATGTACATTACGTGCATATACATACCGATATGTGAACATCTGTAAACACATACGAAGATCACCCCATTTACGGTAAGATAACGTGATTTTGCGGAGAGCGAACTTCATCGTCGCGTCGCCGTTTATTGGCGTTCGTTTGTATCACGTAAGAAGAGTCGCTTGCTTAAGTAACTCACAGGCAACGCTGGGTCGGTCTTGAACTCGCGTTGGAACTCGCTCACCTCTCGTTTGCATGAATTGTAAAAAAAAAAAATCGGAAGAAATCCGTAGGAGGGACTCGCGAGATCCCGCGTTGATCGCGACAGACCGAACGTTCGAGTCCTGTCTTTCTATTACAGTGCTTCCTTTCCTTTTTTTTTTTCTGTATACACATATCATCTTTTAGATCTTTCGAACATTCCAAAACGCTTGTTTCCCTCTTTTTTTTTGTCAATTTGTAGAGCGCCTTGTATTCAATTTAGAGCAAAATAAAGTCTAGAAAGGCAATATCCCAGCCGCGTTTTCTAACATCCCCGTAATTCTCGTATTCTCAAAAATTTTTCAGGAATTTTTTAGAAATTTTGAAGTGAAATTCGTAACGATTTCGTGTTATTTTATAGTCGCTAATATTGGACGATGATTTGAATATTATATTTGTTATTAATAATTTGTCCAATTAAGTAGAGAAATGATCTAAGTAATTAAAAATTCATGATTTATGTCCATCTTCTTACTTAAAAAAAAAAAAAAATATTTATCAATTAAAAAAATATTGTATCAATTTATAATTCTGAATATATATTTTCTTATTTCTTTAATTTGTGAGTTATTGCAGAGAAATTTGTAAACATATATTCGCTAATTTTCAAAATCTCTATTGTATTTTAAAATAGAAGTATAAGAACAAATAATGACACAAAAATCTCTTTGCAGGAAAACTGGCGGAAGATATAACTCAAAGTCTTCTCTAAGAATATAACTCAAGCACTGAGTCTCTTCGAAATCATTTAGTCACTGTTTCCGTATACTAACTAGTTCAATTTTTGCAGGTGCTGCAATCGGCTGCTGAATGGCATAAATCTCTGGCGCGGATCCTGGTGGAAGAAGAAATCACGAAATCTCGGAAACATGAAATCGACGGGGAATAAGAAGCATCACAGAACACTTCGAAGAAATGTAATTAAAAATAAAGAGCTACAAGAAAATCAATTCGCGAATATTGATACCCTAATCCTGATATTGTTTTTTTCCCTAATATTGATTACATTTTATTTAAAGCGAACAAAATTAATTATTAGTTTCAGAGAGCAAGCGTGACGTCGAAGGAAACTGAAAAGGCAGAAGTAACATAAAAAAAGTTCCGACGACTTGTCATCAATCTAAAATTTCTCCAGAACAGTGTGATAAAATAGTAGTAGCAGAATTTTAACTTTGCATCTTGATAAGAAGAAATATTTTAGAGTCGCAGCGAAATAAAAGAAATAATTCAATGCTGATTCTAAAATATTCTTTCATTCTGACGTAAAGTTATTATTCATATCTGATTTTATATATATAGGATGCATTACATCCCAGCGGATTTCACAAAAGATCGCGACATATCGGTTCACACTTCACACGTTCAACCAGGGACTTTCTCAGCTAGACATCCGCGAGAAGGTCCCCCAATGAGTAGATAATCATTGCCACCAATCGAAAGTCGTTCCTACCCCCTGATCCCGCTCCCAAGGCCACATGCTCGTTGTTGCTAAGCTTGAGATCTTGAATGTCTTTTTTTTGTTGGCATGGCCCGCGCCGTTGTAAAAGAGTACAGTAACTACGCGTGGCCCCCGTCTGAACGGGGGGCATGTACAGCCAACAGATCGCAATACTAATCGTACCGTCGACACGTTTGTTTGCGTCTTTTACAGGTTTCTTCGCCGGCCTCGGTTGGACCGGCGACGGTTCGCGGCGCGTCTCGAGGAGCGCGAATTCCGCGACGACGACGTCGTCGTCGACGGCTGCGAGCGACGTGCCGGCGCCGCTGACGCCGCAGCGTCGTCCCCGGTTGCACTGTCCATCGCGACACGCGGCCAGCCGCAACAACAATCACCCCAGCATCAGCAGCAGTGGCGGCGGCCTAGCACATCACGATCGCCGGCACAACTGCTCGAGATGCGGTAAGAGCTACAAGAACGCGTATATCCTGAAACGGCATTTGCTGTACGAGTGCGGCAAGGCGCCGTCCTTCAGCTGCCCGCACTGCGCTTTCAGCTCCAAGTACGAGCGCAATCTCAAAGCGCACATCAATCACCGGCACGTCGATCTACAGCCGGCGTTGCCCAGTATCGTCGTCGGTCAGCGTGAAACGCGTCATCAACACGGCAGGGAGTGACTCGTCAGAGTCTGCGAGGTCGCGATGTAAAATGAGAAACGGCGGTTTCTCGTTTTACGTTTTCGGTTGCGATCGCAATTCGCGATTGGAGCTGAGAATACATGCCAAATTCGAGTGTCAAATTTAAATCGAACTTACACCGACGACTGTCGTTCAGATATTCGCGAAGTGTTTAGAGAAGTTTGTCATATTTAGAGAAGAATGGCAAATTTCTCGTATGAATATCTGAATGATATTTTCACGTTTGAAACATTGAGTCCTTGGATTCAGAAATATCAGTTTTTATTTATTTTTATTGTTTTTTGAAGGCATGCTGGTAGAAAATAATTTGCCAATGTTTTATTGGTGCAACTTGAAAAGACTATTTGCAAGAAATTTGGAAGATATTTTTTTTTTAATTTTTCTTTCATTTTGTGTAATGAATTTGGAAAAAGAATTATATGTACAATAATTTCTATCCACGTTATAGTCACATAGTCATGCAAAGTTGTGTAATGAGTTTCCATAAGTATGCTCATTAAGTTTTTATTAAACTAATTTTAAAACTTTATTGCTTAACATTATTCGCGTTCTTACAAAAAAATAAGTGCCAAAAATTATTTTAATTAAATCTTTTAATTTATGCTCTCTTTTTTATTTTTCGTTATCTATTTTATTTTTTTAAGCTTATTGCTTGTAACGGAGATTTTATTCTACGCGGTATCGTGACAAGTAATTTAAAATAAGATGAATGTTTGAGAAATCTATACTAAAAATGCGTTTTTATCTGAAACATTAGCGATGTGCATTACATAAGACAATATGTATTTCAACCGCTAAATACTAAAATTTTAAAGGTCTCTTGTTCAATGTTTATTTTCAGAATAAGATTGCGGCGAAGCTTGTTTGCCGCCTGTACGATATTATAGAATGAAAGGATAAGGAGAGATGAGCGTTTTAACTAAGAAACTGATAAAATAAACGTTAAAAAAAAAAACATTAGTGATCCGCCATCGTGGCGCGAAGCTAGTACTTGTTGGTTCCCGTTTAACAATATATAAATGGATAAAAAGTCGAATAAGAACATTGTTGAATATTGCAGACTCATAGAAGTGTGCCAAAAAAGTGTGAGAAAATCGCGCCGTTCTACCTGTTGCACTTCGCAACGATTAATTCTAGACTTGTCGCAAACGATAATGAATGTTATCGACAAATAACGCGGAACAGATCTTCATTCTTGGAGCGTTTTATGCGCTGCCTATTTTTTCAAACCGCAATCTGAAGACACAGCAGTTAAAAGCAATTTATTATAAAGAAAGGCACTTTTTTGGGACATCTTTGAATCTTCTGCAGATTGCTAAATTGCCCAATTATTTTTATACTAATTATAAGAGATACGAGAGTCGCTAATGAGATCTGAGTGAAAAGTGATTTCACCTTAATCGTCAGCTAAGCAGGGCGAAATTCTCGGCGCAACGAAATACCCCCGAAACGCGTAGATTACCGATCCTAACTATCTAGTTCAGCCTAGCTTAAGGATTAATCGAGTCTAGTCAGACTAGTCTGCGTTTTCTCATTGTTTTCGGGCGATCATCTATGAACGAAGAGAGATCTTGGTGGCGCATGTGTACACACGCACGCATACATTTGATGAGTAAGTTTCTCCTGGACTGATATAAACAAAATTATTGGCAGTGCTAATAAACATTATTATACATCGGTTACTAATTGTTAAATCGCAACCTAATGAAGTCTAAATCTTCGAAAATATTTACAATAATTACGCAGTAATTAAATAAAAAATAAGTGGAAATTATGAGACGTGGTACATCTGCAATAGATAAAGTTTTTCCACAGATATCTTTTTTCCACGAATTATGCCAAGATTTCTAATATCTGCATATATCGAAAGTACATTTCGTCGTTACCGCCCGAGACAAGATTAAATAGTCCTTGTCTATCGTAGAATTGTGTGTAGATTGCGAACCAATAGATACATAAAAAAAAAAATTTTCCCTGTAGCCCAAAAATATAATCGTTGGCGATTCAACGGTTTGACAATGTTGACAAAGACGAAATTGACAAAAACGATATCGGAAGTTCTATTTAATACGTGGAAAGTTCATTAATCGTGTTTGTTTGCGTCTTTTTATCCGAATTAGAGTCGTCTAGTCTAAATATCGGCCTAAACAGGTCGCATATACAAAACCTATTCTACATTACTTCAAGATAGAAAATATATTTAAATCAAAAAAGTACATATATCGAATGTATCGTATCATATATACACGTATTATACATATTGACATAATACCGGTAATTTGCAATGATATATTAACATAAATTGTAAGTCATTTACTCTGCAATTAGAGCAAAGATGTCTTTCTTGGTCGGGACAAATAAATAACCCATTAAACTCGTATCTGACTCATTTCAATGGAAGATTTAAAACTTCAAAAATGACGTATTGCAATTAAATGCAATCGAGTAATTTTAATTAACAATTATTTAATGAAAATTAATCGATTCATACACAACTTACATAATAATAGAAACTTGTTTTTTATAAATTAGATTTAAATAAATTATTGGATAGGACATAAGATAATATTTTCTCGGACATATATAGAATTCGTTCGATAAATGCGAAATCTTATATAAGACGAAGATTTATGTTCCTTTTCTTTCGTTAAAACGGATGCAATTTTTATTCTGTCCTGAGTAGTTAACGATATTGCATTGATTTTTGTGTATTAGTTTTATAATTAATACTACAACCAATGTAAATATCGATAAAATGAAGCGACGCAAGCATCATTTCAGAAATCGTAGTCAAGATGTGCGAGAATTTTAATAAAATAATCTGCGTGTGAGCCTAATACATGAGCTTCCTTCGAATCCAACGAATTCAAGAAGACATAGAATCAAGGACCAAAGAATCGATAAAGAAATCTCTTTATTCTAGTCAATTTTGTCCCGACCAAGAGCAAAGCGAACACTGTCGAACAACCTTAAAAATATTGAAGATCTCGTATTTATTCTACAGATATAGAAGATCTTTGAATGTTACTCTCTTTTTCTCTCTTCCTCCGTCTTACTCTCCTCTCATATTTATCTTCTCTTACCTATCTATTTCTTCTCTTTGTGCTAGGAATTCGTAATCTCGAGCTCTTTCCTATATCTTGAAGAAGTCTCGAATAATCTCTATTTAGATGTAGACGTCATATCGACGATCGATCTGTATCTATGCATTGATCTATCGACTATCTCTCAACAAAACTCAATTGTCCGATATTTCATGATCACGATCGTCCGATCGGTATTCCTGATACAAGATCAAGATACCATTTTGAATCATCGATTGCGATATAGTGCGATGGATTCATTGAGTATGAGCAGATATTGTGGATTTTTTGCGCGAAATATCGATCGGGATTGCTCGTGAAAAAAAAAACGCGCGACTGCGGACCTCTCAGCTTCCGCGTGCTCCTCCTCGTTGACTTTGAAAATTTCGAAAGGATCTTACACGTCCGCACGATCTTACGTTTCCGCTGACTCGTGTCTGTTCTGTATTTTTTCCTTTCCTCATCTTTCTTACGAAAAACGAATTACTGATAGGAAATTCTCGTGTGTCGTCCAAATCGACTCCATGTGCCTAAAAATGTGATCAAAACACACTGTTGTAAAATACGACGCTCGTGCGTCGCATTTAACGTCTAGTTTCTTGTTGTGCTGCAGGGATTTGTTGATCCCCGCGTATTATCACTCTTCCGTTTTCGGAGAAAACGAATATTCTGATATTCGGCACGAAATAATTTATAGGAGCGAACAGCAAGTTATTCGATAATATCTGTTTCAGCAATAAAATCAAAACGGTAGAACATTTTTTACTATATGTAAGACAACGGAAATTATATATTATATGCATATTTGACATTCTAGCGTCCACGGAATACTTTCTTTACTACAGAAATCTCTATTATTAATACAGATATAATCGAATCCGCTATTTTAGAAAAATCTATGAATCCGTGTATGATATAAACACGAGTTATAAATAATAATTTTGTTGAAAGTGTGACAAAATTGAAAATTATCAGGAAAACTTTTTCTAATTATGAAAAAAAATCAGGTTTATACATCTATAACAAACTAAATTTTATACGTTTCATGAAAGTATGACGTTAATTCATCAATAAATTTTTTTTCAGAATAGACGATTGCAAGAATAGACGTTTTTATTTATTTATTAATTTTTTTATTAATTTAAATATAAATAGTAAAATTTTTTCCACTTTTCACGTGGCAGGAAAACTTTCGAGAATAATTACGAATATAAGCGATTGCATTTATCTGTTATTTTTCATATACATATATGTGCAAAATACGATTGTTATATACGATGAATACAGTGTAACATCGATTCCCCTCCCTTCCCCCCATACGAAACGTGAAAGCGAACGGAATGTGTCTTCCAAGTTTTCCATGTTATCAAAGCAGAGCTGAAGTACAGCACGAGAGAGGAAAACTCTGTATTTCGCGCGATTTTATGACTAGATATGCGAGAGCAAAAAAAGAAATGGGAAGGAAAATGCGAAGTGAGAGATATACATTTGTTATTAATGTGTCGACGATGCAAAATATACGTGTGACTGTCTCGTCGATTTGTGCGTTACAATAGTCTTCTCGCATGTCGACTAGAAATTTTCCATTTTTTACAATTTTACAATTTTACAATTTCTCAAGTCTTGAAATTAAATTCTGAATATTGATTATTTATTAACGATTTATATTATTCTCTGATAATTAAAAAATCTCATCGTTGTATTGTCCGTTTGTATTGTCTATTAAAATTAATTGATTAATTGATTAATTATTGTTATAGAAATCTGAAAATAATTATTTAATTGAAGTAAAATACGATAATGATGCGATTGTGAGCGAATTTAAAGCACAACCTAATGACGTTGATAAGATCAATTTCTGTCGCCGTGCGAGACGTAATTGAAGAACAAATTAATTCGCACGTATATACGTTGATCTTGCGATTTTTGTGCCAATGTAAGTGAGGCCAGCTATTACGCAATACTCAAGTCATCGTGCAAGCCAAATGAAGAATGGCTGTACACGAGATGCCTATAGAGTTATTTTGAAGTCACCTTACATATAGATATAAGAAGATAAAGAAGAAATATATATATATATATATATATATACATATATACAGAGATAAAAAAAGCAAAGATTCTATATACATATATTATATATCTACACGTATATGAATACACGTAGAACACACGCGCAACTATATATGTAAATATGCATTATAATACATATACATATATACGTGTATGATTTTGGACATGCGGGCGAAACAAGTCCAAAAGGGGCAACGCGAAACCAAAGAGATACCTCTAGTTGTTAAGGTGATCGATGATAATAATTAGTACGTAAGCGTTTTCGCTCCTTTCCTTTGTTGGGAGCTCTTCCGGTTACACATACGAATAGAGGAAATATAACGGGAATTCTACCTAACATCAGTGATTTTTCACACTGCGATACTTTGATAGCGTGAAGAAAATTGATATCCGCATTGTAAAATCATAATTCGTATTATTGCAATTTTCTCATATATTCTATTTTTTAAGAGTAAACGTCGAGCGCGACGTGCCTCTACATTAAATTCAAATAATTTTCATGTTTTTCGCTTTCTTTTCCGCAATTTGCGATACAAATGATGTTGTGCAGAATTCGCGTTAAAAAAATGGCGATATAATATTAACTGAATAAATGGCCGAGAAAAAATGCGTAACATTGACATTAATATAATGTCTAAAAATGTATCTATAATTTAATCAATCCCATTAGATCATGGATTGACTTACACTTATGATTTATGATATGATTGTTTATGATATCAAATGCGGCCCGCAAAATATTGCGACTTTGCTTTACATGCATACGACCTAGTTATGCGCATTATACGTATATATGATATATTCTTTTTAATTTATTTTTGTGAGCGGTTTAAATCATATATAATTACCAATTGTGAGTGTACCATTAATAATCGTTGTGTTAGCAAGAATATTCGACAAATAATAAAAAAAATAAATTTAATTATTCAGCCAGATAGATTTTGTCCATGTGACGTGCTAAACTTTTTTCTTGTCAATTTATGTCTTTCCCTATTATTTATAAATTTTGGCGATAATTCCGTTCCTCACACACATGTGATTTGCGATTATTTAGTCAAACTGATTTTATTTTATATCCACATGGTATTCCAAAATTTACATTTGAAATGATTTCGTCAGTTTCTTTTTATTGATTTTAATTGATTGTGTGAATGGAAGTCAAAATATCATTTTTCATATGCTGTACAGAAACATTCAATGTACAAGTTGATGACAAATAAATACAATTTTACGGCTCCTTTTATCAGCGAAGAAATTATGAATAATCGCGTAGATTCAAAATTTATATATATTTTTATATTAAATTTCTTATGTCATCAAAAATTTCCATTATAAATCCAATAAATTTCTAACAACTATATATATAGTTTTAGATATATATTCCATATATACGGAAAATTTTGTGATAAAAAAAAAAATTTAATATAAAATAACTGATTATTTTTTAAGTATCGCAAATTTACATTTGTATTTACGTGTAATTATTTCATGTCACGAAAAATTAATTACAACAGAAAACACACACACACAGCCGAATAAACTGAACATCTCTACGTCAAATATCTTTCAAGAAGATATTTATTCATTACGTTAATTGGTATACATTATAACTACCTGTTCTTATCATATTGACATTTTTTGCATTCTGTATTTTCAGGTCGAAGGACGTGTAATTGTGGTCGTCGTTTCAAGAATGATTTTTCTCTCTACTGCCATGTACGATACGAATGCGGATCGAATTATTATTGTGGATATTGCTCATTTAACTCGCCGAAATTGGGTGCGTGGTACCACCATGTAAAAGCATTACATGGTCATGAAATAAAAAGATAAAGATTAATTATATTCACTATTTACCGTCATTAATCAAAAACTTTTTTTTATTTCTATTTGTTTATTGCGCAAATATAAAATGTAGCAATTCGGAAAACCAGAATATGTCTCGTATTTCGGAATTCGCTTGTCTCAAAAATAACATTGATAATCATTTCTTTCTTTATTTAAAAACTTTTTTATATATAAGAGATTTCTATTTTTCCTAAAATTATATTTTAACAACTTATTCTAAAGACTGATTCAAATATGTTATCAATATTTTCGTGTTATTTTTCGTTTTAATTATTTTTCGCTTTAATTAACCAAAATGTGAAATATTTTCTATTATATATTGTTCGTGAAATAAGTCTTATAAATTTTAAACGATTAATTGGAAGAGACAGAAAAATTGTTGTGTATGTACGTATCTTATATGTACAAAAAATTATCGAATATTGTACATTTCGGGATTAATTATGCCTATAATTTGTTTTAGCCCATCTGTTTTAAAATAACGGATTTATGAAATATTATATTTATCTCTATAATATTTTTATCGTTCAGACATATATATCGGATATATATATATATATATATATATATATATATATATATATATATATATATGTATAAATATCAGATATATAATTATAATTCACAGATCCATTTTCTCAATATATAAAATAAAAGTTAATTTGTCATATTCTCATCGATTCGATGCGCAAGCAGAGTTGTAAAATGCGTTGATTTGTAACAAATATAAAATTCAAATTATAGCAGTGTTCAAAATAAAATATATTTTAAGAAATAATTACGCGTAACGATATTCTTTATTAATCTTTCAGATTGATATTATATAGTCAGACACTTTTATTAAAATAATATCTCTTGGGAAAAAAACTTTTTCAAAATGAAAGCTTTTATAAAATTTTAAAGTCTCTTCATTTAATTCTTATATGAATCATTTAAATAAGCGACCAAAGTGTAAAATGAACAGATAATAATTAATAATATATGATTATGAATTATCCGCCCGATGCCACTCAGGCTTCCGCCTTCTCTCAGATTTCTTTGCGCTTGCACGACACGACACTCGCAAAAACACTTGTACTAATTGTGTGCAAATTAATTACGAGAACGTGATGATCGCACGACACTTTTTACGGCACTCACGGATTTAATTAAAACGCGACGAACCGTCCGGAACACTGCATTAATATAACGCATGAATGCGTTCACATGTGAGCCCTTTGGACTAGTATTAATGTAGTGGGGGTACGTTCGCTTCTCTTTCAGGATAAAGTATTTCTTTCAGATACTGGATCCTCCCATTATGTCAAGGTGTACATCGGGAGAGTATCATCGATAAAAAAGGATGCAATATTGGTATGTTCCAGAAATACGAGCACCAATCAACTTGCAAAAAAATGTTTTATAAAAGATTTAACACCGTCAAATAAATGCCGAAAATATCATTATCATATTCAATCATGATTGCAATTAATTATTAACAAATAGTTATTGTTTTCCGTTATTTGAATCGTTCAGTTTGCGTATTCCATGGTTTCAATCTGGAGAAATATTAATGAATTACATTTGAATTAGCGGATAATTGAAAGCACAATGCGACACATATTCGGATTTAAGTTAACGAAATAATTATTTATCGAAATAATAAATATCGCTATGAGATAATAATTTACAATTCCTGTCTTTTATCGCCTTAATTTTCGCGTCGAAAGAGTAGATATCTGCCTCTGTAAGTAGCTGTTGCGATATACTTCCAAGTCGTTAATTGTAAAAAATAATTAATGACAATTACTAATTGTTCGTAGGAAAGACACTTGGCGTCTTGTCGTTATCGCCGTTTGAAAGATAACGTGAAGGAACACGGAACGACACACGCCGCTATCTAGCTCGAGCGTCCAAGCACAAATAATAGCGCATTGACCTTTCATAAATAATACCACGAGCAGTTATCGTTATTATCTTTTTAAATATTTCACATTTTATCAAATTCACGTTGAAAGTCCACCTTCGTCCGTATCTCAAATTAATTCCGATGCATAGACTATCTCGTCGCGTTTTATAATATATTGAATCTACCTGAAGAGTATAATCTTTATCGAAGGAACACTTATGATAAAAGTAATATTATTTTTTTTCTTAATTAAAGAATCGCATAATATATTTTTTCTCGGTTGCATGAGAATTTTTTTATTATATATTTGCATATGAAATTATCTTAAATTTCGGATGTGAAGTCCATGTTTTCCGATCTATTGGGATACCAAAAGGGAAAATCAACATTTTATGACGAACGCATTTCATAATACCGATGAAAACGAGAAATTAATGCAAATAATGAAATATTTGTTGTACTTAGACAGTGAAAAGCAAATTTTTTTCTTACAGTACATATTTATACTTTGAAAAGTTTCTCGAAAAATTATCGAACTGCAGGATTATAAATTGTAACTCAACGATAATATTCGATTAGAAAAAGCGAATACGCGATCATACAGATCAAAAAATAATTTTGTTTGGACTATCAAAATAATTATGTAGGACGTTCAAACTGGTTGCTAGATATCAAAATATTTTGCGGCATTGTCAAAAATGTTTATGCGTTCTACAGAATTATTTTCAGCAAAATTATTTTCAGATCCGTATCCAGCTAAATTTTTAGATACTTTAGCAAAACTATTTTTCATACGTTTTGTATACATGATCCAAATTAAATGTAATCTTTCTCATCGATTGAATTACTTCATATTAATATCATAATTATTCAGTAGTGCAGCAGCTTCCCGATCCCTCGATTTTAGGAGTAAAATCTTCGAATAATAGATTCTTCATCCTAATTATTCTACGCTTACAAGATCTAATGGTCAGTTCTCACGCGCATGGACCTATTTGATTGTAGGCCGCCGACGTCGTCGTCATCATCATCATCATTATCATCTTCATGATCAGGATAAAATCAAGCCCTTCAGTTGCAACCGTTGCGGCAGAAAGTACAAGTGGAAGACGTCTTTACGTTGTCATCAAAGGGACGAATGCGGCAAAGAGCCGCAGTACAAGTGCTTCTATTGCCATTATAGAACGAAAGTACGATCGAATTGGATTCGCCATGAGAAAACTCACACAAATCCTGGACGTGGACGCGAACAGCCTGAGATTCTAATAGGGTTGTAAGTTTTGAAGATAATACGAAAAATGTAGGTCTAGTTGTTTATAATTATTAAAAAATTTTAGTTGTAGTAAGAATAACAGTAATATATGTGTATGAAGACTTAATTATTCGTGATAGATTTTTCGTACATTACAAATGAGTATTTAAATACATCTTCAATTTAAATATATCTGATTTATAAAATTTAAAGTTAGCAATAATACATATCAGATTTTATATAAATTTCAGAGCTTTTTTCATATTTTAAAGGCATATTTTTATATCTATGTAGTAAATAAAAATATTATTGTACATAGATATAAAAATGAAAAAAGATTATTATATAAGCATTTTTTAAATTCATTTCCAAGGATAGATATGTATGTAAAAATAAATAATAATTCTTCTCTTAAAGCAATTATAAACAGCAATGCTTAAATTATTAAGATTATAAAAATATTAATCTTAGATATGTACACATTCTTTATATAAAAAAGTGTAGAAACTTAATAATCTTGGCCAAAGATTTAAGTAATTATTATCTATTTAGCTATATAAAAATATGTATATTATATTATAAGTCAACGATTTTTTGATATCACGATTTTAGTCATATTTTTATTTTTATCGTTTGTACTAAATTTTTATAATTCTTTTAGACTTTTAAATTTATGAATGGTAGAATATTATACGTAGTACTCTAGCATTCATAAGTTGCATGTCATGACATGTTGCCTCAAAATTTAAGAATTATTTTCTTAAATATCATGGTATCCAGAATTTGATGAGAAGTTTATCGATTATTATCTAATGACTGAATTATTATCTGTTAATATTCATATTATAAGATAATGATTTAATAAAGATTATTTTATTTTTGCATTTAATTATTAAGTAATTTAAAAAAGGGCATTATGCTAAGCATGACTTCAATGTGCTCATAATAACATGTACAAATGCGTAAGTCATCTATTGTGTTTGATTTGAACATGATATTTTAGAAAAGAATTTGTGTGTGTCTGTGTGTGTCATCCAAGTGATTTTTGGAACAGAAAAAAGCTGAACACTGTACTTACATATACATATTTTTTAGATCATATCTGTTAGAAAAATTACAGAGAGAAGTCAGATGACATTATAAAACAGATTAATATTATATATTTGAAATAAGGATTATTCGAAAAATTAAATATGAAATATTTCGTAATTAAAATTAAAATAAAACAATAATATGTTTGTATATAAAAAAGAAATCTTGATTTAAGTATTTGAAAATACATATGTACGACTTTTTTGATGAAATCGAAGTTATGTAATTTTACAAATCAAAATTTAATATAGCGTAAGACTAAAAATGGCGTACTGAAATTGCAAGAATGTTAAAATAAATTAAATATTTGTGATCTGAAATAAGAAAGTTGTAAATCGAAGAATGTAAAATTCTTTTGATCTCTAAAGTTATCTAACTTATTATGATGTTAACAAGGATTATGCAATAGGGATCACAAATATATTCGAATGTAAATATAGATCTTATTCGGATACATTTCTTTTTATTATAATGGTAAAAATGTTTCTGACGGTAATACATATGTATACAAATATAAAAATTTGACCAACAATATATTCATTATTTTATTCCTTCTTTAATAAAAAAATAAAATGCATTTATATTGTATTTTTTTATTATACTTTTATATACTTTTATTTATATTTCTCTTTTTCTCTGGAAATAAGATATACAAAATTGTTCCCTGGATTTCGCGCGAACTTTCAGTATTTGTTTCATTTGACGTTTGTACCACAGAAGTGTCAATTGTGGATGTAATACTCTCATAAAAACTTGATGATTCTAATTATATCCCGCTTCCTTCATTTATAGAATTAGAGAAATTAAAGCAACTTGTAACGCTAATATAGCATAAGTATATATTTCTTGTTTATTTTTTACGCATTGGTCTTTCGTAACTTGTAAACTTAAACTTTAACTCATAAACTTAAATTAAAATTTTTTTCTATATAGCATTGTGATTTATCTGTGATTTCTGTAAGAATCACGAATAAATATCGTGATTGATTGTGACATATGACATCTACGCACAATAATGATCGCTAAGGTGCCATCTTTCTCATCGTGTGCCGCATGTAAGTCTTTGATAACTGGAATAAAAAGCGCGAAATAATCGATCTAATCGATCGATTACTCTTTTTTCAGGTGATGGATGCCAACAGAAAAACAGCCTGATGCAGAATGAATTTATATCAACAAATTTGTCCGAGATCTATGCAATGACTACAAAATTGAGCATGGCTTTTATGAACGAAAACTCGAAATTAAAAATTATATTGCTAATTATGTGATTTTGATGAATCACATATGATTGATTATACATGTAATTTTAAAATTAAAACTTGTAATTAAATAAATAGTTTGTCCTATGTCCGCTTTCATGTTTGAACATATAAATATAAAATTTATTGAATTGTACGCAATTACACATTGCGCCTTTATAGCAAAGTTTAGCAATAGTGTATATATATGGCGTGGATAGAATAAAACATTTAGAAATAAAACATTTTGTAAATGTTTCTTGACTAAGAAATTATTTTAAAAAGTGCGTGTTAACCCAATAAACGTGTTTATGTTAAGAATATAGTAATCGCTCTTGAGATTTAAATGATTAAAACATGGTGAAGGATTTCATAGCTTTATAATCGCTTATGTTTTTTTTTTTACATTATTGTTAATATATGTATCCAATTCTTTCCGAACGCATTAAAATGCGTATATTATTCTAGGTGAAATTTTATATTATAAAGAAGCATAATAAATAATAAAAAATTATTCAATAAAAAAATAAAAATAACGTAAGTATTTAAATTGTATGTAATAAAAATTATCTTATTTCTTTATTAAACATGGATATTAATTTATTCCATCTTACGGAAATATCTTGCAAAATTAATAATTAATATTTATTATAATGATTTGATTAAAATCAATTAATGATAATGTAAAGAAAATGTTTATTGTTTCGTATTTACTTTTTGCGTAAATACGTATAACACAAAGTTTTGTTACAAGTATTCCTTTTTTCCAGTATTTCATATTTTTAATTGAGAACACATCTTTCAACATGTCTAATTAATAAATAAATTTTAATTATCAGGTGATGGCACTCATAATTGGTGAACGTTTGGTCAACGAATTAACATATATTAATGTTAAATGTTATTTATTCTCACACATTATGAATTTCACAACAAAGTTTTCCTGACTTTCCGGGTATGAATCAGTCAAACGATTTATTTGATTGCCATTAATTTTTTTGTCATTTCTAGTTGTCAAGTATACAATGACTGACAGATCAGAAATCGTTCGTCTACCAACGCTGTAATAAGAACTGCAAGAAGATGGACCCTTTGAGACATGGACGAATGGAATGTGGTAAATCATCGCAATTCAAATGCAGCCACTGTGGAAAGCTATTTAAGCAACGCAGCTTTTAGCGACACTTGACCACGCATACAGCGAAGATATAATAATTTATACAAAAATATATATAATATATATAATATATATAATATATATAATTAAAGAAAAAAAAGACATTCGAGGAGTCAAAAGCAATTGAAATTGAGAAGAAACATTAACTTGTGATACCACTGGTGATATATCAAATTTGAAAGAAAATCTTTAAAATAAAAGAGAAAATCTTTAAAATAAAAGATCCTCTTTTCTGAAGAAGATGGAAAAAGATAATGAAGAAAAAATATACAATGTCGAAGATGAAAAGAAAAATTTATGTAAAAAATGAACCTTGCATGTTTATTCGCTTCAAATACAAAAAGGAAATAAGAGAACATATTTTTTTATATATTATAAGAGAAAATTTTTTAAATATTTATCAAGATTTATTAAGTTATCAATTTTATACAATTTTATATAATAATCTTAAATTAGTTGCTAATTTCACTTTTATTTGTATAAAATCGTTGAAGATAATTTAATTCTGTGATTTGATGTTAATCATTTCTGAAATCTTTTTATTTCATTGTGCATTTTACTGATTCGCAATTTTTATGCGTTTTTACAGGTGAAGAAATTGCAGAGGAAGAAACGATATCAAAGATGAGTTCTCGTTCATAGATCTCAAAGTAGCTGTTCTATAGAATATTCTACACAAATAGAAATAAAAAATAATTCTATCCCGCACATATTACATCTATCGTGAAAAATAAATCTTGAACATTATTCTTCCGAAAAGATCATCGACGGATGATTTGATTTCCAATTTTGATTTTTTGTTTTTTAAGACTCAAAGAACTTTCTTTTTTAATATAAAATATAAGCTTATTTTAAAATTGAAAAAAGGACTTCGTAAATAAAGACATAATGAATATAATAACATTTCAATCATGATATTATATTTCATTTATTTAGTTCTTCTGCCACTTGAAGATTAGCAGGCATGCCGGCGAGAGCGAAATTCTACATAGGAAAACATCTAGAAGACTCATCTCTCTAGAAGACATCAATTTTAATCATCAATCACTCTTATTAACTTTAAGTCATGCTATGATATGCATATGAAAAATTAACAGTACTAATGTAATGTTCTTTCACTGATATTTTTCACGTATTATTCACACGTACACACATATATGTAGTAGTGATTCTGTCCGGCTTCGGGTTCGAAGATTCATCCGTGTTTTTAAAGATCGCGCGCGCTTTCCTTTCCATTTTGTTTAAAACTAGATTTGATAATCCATTCGCTTCCGTTCTATACATTTCAGTTGAGATCGTCATGCTCAAGCCGTTCGGTTGCCCCAAGTGCGGCAAGGCCTACAAAAACAAAGGAAGCCTGAAACGCCACTTGGATGACGAATGCGGCAAGCCTCCGAAACACTTTTGTGATCTCTGTGAACCCCCAAAAGGTTTTAAGCAGAAAACCAACTTTCAGCGTCACCGTCAGACTAAACATGGCCTCTTTGAAGTCCCTCATACTCGCGGAAATCGCATCACATCATCCAGCAACTTGAAGAGCAGCTTGAAACGCACCTTTTGCACAACGGAACTTTGGCCACTTCTGAAGATGAACAAGCAACCCTGAAGATTTGCCATTTGATAGATAATCTCCGTTGTTTGAAGATCATTTTTCGCGACTTTAATGTAACTCAGAGAGAGGGGTCGACTAAGAAAACATGATTGTCTGGAAGATGTATCTTTTGTTAAATGTCGTACTGATTAGAATCTAATCTTATAGAATTTTAAAGTTATTATCGCTATTTTAAAAGTATACATGAGATTTTTAGAGTATAGTAATTTGAATTATTACTGGCCATTTTATAGTGATTGTGAATGTAGATGATTTTGCGCTTTACTTCAATCCGTCTTATATAAATTATATAAATATCATATAAATAATCATATAAATATCGAAAAATATTGATAAGAAATTAAATATTGAAGAATAGATTAAATTTTTTGGGTGATGTATCATTATTGTTGTATCATTACTAGAGTGTTGTATCATAAATGTATTTTGCAAAGACTGCAGAATAAGTAATTAACATCTTTTGTGAATTGCTGCGACGGCTCAAGACACGTCTTAAATAGGCTGCAAGCTCAGACATAATTCGTCAAAATTGAAATCATTTTGAAACTGCAAGAAGAATATCGATGATGCGTTGAAGAATATATGCGTGCGACTAGGAAGAATGCCGTTACAATACTTTTCGCGAAGAGCTTTAAATAAGAGAGTGACTAATTAATTCTCACCTTCCGTCAATTGAAAACGGCAGCACTTCGCGAAATTCATAGCCCTATGCTATCACATTCATTAGTTTATAATCATTTTCTTTCATGCATACAGTGGCGGATCAGTGATAGTGAGCTAATGAACCTACCTAAGCTTCATAGTTTTATATGGACTCGCGATACGTAATGATTGATGTGTATCATTTTTCTTACCTGAGATATTTCAATTTTCTTCTCTTTAAAATTTACGTTAATTATTTGATAAATTAAAAAAAAATTAGGTTAAAAGAATTTTTATTATTTTCCCTATTGTATCTATTTTTAAAAAATTAATCTTTATTGTGATTTTGTATATTATACATTATAATAAATACTTGTTATATAGATATATTTATAAAAAAAATCTTTTGAAGGAACTTCTCACAAGACGTTAACTTCGAGCAAAAAAATAAGTCCGCCACTGCTCTTATATATATAATCTAAGACATTAGCTTATTCATTGTTTGAATATGCAGTTGCATAATAAGTACATAGTAATCTCATTACTGGTAGAGGGTTTCACAATCAAACTGTCATATAGAAAAATATTAGATATGCTAACATATTATAATATTCTAGAGAATCGTGTGGATTATATCGCATGACTAATAATCGAAATGGGGACTTGTAATCGAAAATGAGATGAATTAATCTCGAGATTAACTGCATCGCTAGAAGATCTCTTTTTGCTCAATTTTGTGGTCGAGAAAATTCTGTGATAAATTAACTAATTTGTAATTTGGACGTTAATGGAATATTCATCGTGGCCTTAGTAATACGCGACCCCAGTATTTCATTCATAGTTTATTATAATTTTGTTATAATTGCTAGTTCATGTATGTGTAATAAATACGATAATAAAATTATATGCGTATTATAAATTAATACGCATAGTTGAATAACCAAAGATTTTACATCTTATCACTATAGTGTTTTAGAAATAAGATGATTTACGAACAGGAGCATTACTTGAAGATACGAAGACTTGGAAGATCATGAAATACAAGTTCAAGAAACACATAATCATCATTGAAAAAAGTAAAATCAAAATGTCACATGCTTAAAATGTGTTTTTCCAATATTATGATTAAGAGAACATTATAAGAATATTTTATATCAGACAATATATAAATATTTTCTGATTTATTTGATTTGCCAAACATATCATTTCTTTTTTAACTAATTTCATTGAGACTAATTATTATCACAAGCATTATCGTTTGACTCTTAATAGTTTGATTGAATGAAATCAACTGAAGACAAGATAATAAGTCGGACTCAACTGATCCGCGTAAATAATACATCGCGAAGATCACAAGCAAATCACATCTACCGAGTGTATGTCGTGCGCGTTAATCACTATTTGAATTTTGCTTTCAGGTAGAACGCAGCGGTTGTCGCGGAACGCGCTTGCTTCCATATCTCCCAAACCGTTTCCCTGCTCTAAATGCGGCAAATCCTACGGCAGCAAGAGCACCTTAAATCGTCATTTACGAGAGGAATGCGGGATGAGACCGCAAAACGTGTGCTGCTACTGTCGCAAGGCGATCCATCAACGATCCAACTTCAAACGACATATAGAGAAAGTTCACGGATGCATGGTGTCATCTTACATCACATCTCGTAATCTCGATAACGATTGATTCACTGACTGTTTCGATCGATTCACCGCGCAATTGCGCGATCAAAGCTATTTTGATTATTAAGAGAAATGAATTAGGCCTTTTAAATTATTAATTTTTAGATATGAAATTTCAATTTCGTATTTCGAAATTTAATTTTAATACATTTTATTTGTTATGTCTCATATTTTTAACAATTTAATTGAACATTAAGTAGAATTCTTTGTAGTATTTATATTTTTTTTGAAATTGTTAAACCATTGGGCTGTCTAACTAGTCAAGTGTTCGACTATTTTCGAATAATATTTTTGAAATTTCGATATGTAGAAAAATTAGGATTATTGAAATTTTTACGAAAATGTTTTTATTTTAAAGATAGAGAATTTTTAAAATTGTTGAATAATAAAAATCGTAATTAATTGCTCAGTTATGAGTGTATTAAGAAAAATATACTTTACATCTTTCAATACAAAGATGTTAGAAATTCATTCGAAATGTTCAGACAGTCTTAGATAAAATAAAAAATTGTTAAATAATAGAATATTAAAAATGTTAATTGTTGTAAAGATTTTATTTTCAGAAAACGAATTTATTTGCTTTTAATTAGACTCAGTTACAGTGTAATAATTGAGTGTCCATTTTATCGTGCGCGTATTTTTTCGGAAATAAAAATAAATACTATGTTTCTTTGTTAACGTTTTATTCATTTATTCTGCAATTACTGGATTTTGGAACACGTTAATATTGAAAACGCGAATTGATACTCGTAAGACGTAAGAGCAATGATGTATACAATTTATGATAGTAATAATGATAGATAATAAGAACAATAACAAATTTCTCACCGTTGTAAAATGAAATGTAAAAATTTTCCGATCCATTTATCTGTGTAAATATTAAGCTCTCAAATTCCTTTTTATCTTCAATATACAGCTACTTCATAATCGATATAGTGCACAAATGTATGAATATTTAATTTTTTTATTACACTATTTTTATCCAATCATAGTCCTGTGAAGATATTGAACTTGATATTGCCAATGATGAAGTGAAAAAGTAATTTCTACTTGTAATGGATTATTCATGTTACTTAATATTGTTATTTTTGTACAAAAAAAAGAAAACAGAAGCACGAGCATTGCTTCACGAATATAATGAGCAATTTGTACTCATTAATTTAATTAATTTTCATAATTAATTTTTTTTTCTATTATAAAACATTTTTAATATACACTCGCCGATAAAAATTATTACAGTCATGTACAATTTACCGCATTCAAACGAATATTTTTTTATTATTTTGTTCTTCAATATAGCGCTTAATTTATACTTTTAACTTTTTTCATATTTTTTTACACGACGAATTATTAACTCACTCACACACACACACACACACACACACACACACACACACACACACACATTTGTTATTTCCCTAAAATGTGAAATAATCGCATAATCTGAAAAAGCATATCTATAAGAAAGCTATTTTATGAATTCGACGAGATATATTAATATTATGGTGACGTATGCTATACATGCTTTTATCTGTAACATTAATATTATATCATGTCTATTTAAATCATTAAGCTACGTCTTTTCTAGTGACAAGTAAATTCTTATCCGATATATGTAGAAACAAATATTGTGTTGCCATTATATTTTGATTTATTTTTTTTTTATCAAAAATAAAGATATAGAAATATGGTTTCACTGAGTTTATGATTCTTAACCCTTACTCTGACACTATTTGTTCACTAAATTTATTGGATCTATTTGGAAAAAACTGTGAGAGACAAGAAAAACTATTCAAGAGATAAGAAAAAGGAAAACCGTTTTAATTTAAGTATTTTAGTGTTCAGTTATTCTCAATTAAATCTTAATTTTTTTACAGAGTGAAATATCAACTAAAGATAATCTTTTAAGAAGATGTGCAAATAATGCGTTACCAAACTATGGATTATTAATTTATGATTTGATTGACGTAAGTTTTATCTAAATGAGGAACAATTCGATAATTTAGCGAAAAAAACTTTATTACATACTATATAAACTAAAGCTATCTAAAACGAGATGCATTCTGTCATAAATAATTCAAAAAACTAATCATGTTTATCTAACATTTTAGAAAAATAAAATATTTGTATAATGTAAATTCGTATTCAGAAGATCCTAAAAAATTGTAATTGTATTATTGCATTCTCTATTGAAAATCTTTCCTATTTAATAATCCAATTGTTTTAGTTTTTTGTCTAACTATTCGTCCTAGCATGTGTTAACATATTATAACGAATCGATCATTTTTGAAAAAAAACGCGAGTCAATGAAATTAAAATTTCAACTAGAAATTAAGAAGGCTACCACTTATCTTTGCGAATCTTTGATCAAAATTTTTACAATCCGCGTATATTGTAAACTATTGCAACACAGAACTTGTTACTAGACATACTCTCGACAGTGCCGAATTAAATTTTTCGTCGATATCTAAATTACAAGTAAAACTATAAAAAAAGGTTACAGAAAACTAAGATGCTTTTCTATATTTGTTGGCTTTCGTTAATTATCTGCTCTATTCAAAATGATCGATTCGAGTAAATTGGTATTATCTATTGCGATGTGAATCAAGTGCAACTGTTAAAAGAGGCCGTCACGAAACGAAATTTATCTCACTGTCGATTTTTTTACGGCTTGTTTCAGAATCCAAGAGAGAGCATTGCCGTGTCAACTACGACCGGCCATTTATTTGTCACAAGTGCGGCAAGCGTTACACGTGGACGGACTCCTTGACGAGGCATCTACGCGAAGGATGTGACTCCTTGCCGAAGCACAATTGCACGGTTTGTGGCAGGAAATTCCGGCGCAAGGATTATCTACTACGCCACGAGAACAATTTTCATAAATAGAAAAATTCGTTCCGCTACGAATGGAATCCGTCATTAAAAATAAGCAAGCCTATATCTCGAAGAATGCGATTACTGCGACCTGAACGATATAAACCGCCCATCATGTCCTTGATATTGTTTTCATATCCGAGTATACAAATACGAATTACTCATAAGATCGGATGTAAGAAAATGATCGGTTTTTTCTGCAGTAAAGAAAAAGAAGATTATTTCGTACGTATTTCTAGAATTTATGTATCATGTTATTCGCATTTCGAAAGAATATTTCTAAATTATCATCTTTCATCGCCGACGATATTTATTTTAATATACAAAATAGTCATCGAAACGAAAAATTAAGACAGTATAGTTTAATTTATTATCGAACATGATTATATACATTTTGTTTTTGAAGAAAATACTGTTATGAATAATGGTAAGCTTAAAAAAAGTGATTATAAATATTGTGTAGAAAAAGCATATTTTGATAAAATAAATTATTCGCATTAGTCATTTTTACTGATTATTGTATGTGAGAAAGTATGGTAGCGTCTCTTCTAGAATTTATCAGATATTTTAACGAAGCTAGTAATATTAGTTCATATCTTGACAGTCTTTTTCATAAGATTTTTATCTTATTAAATATACACTTTTTTAACACCGTTTAGTCTTATAAAAATTCATCCTAACTATTGACTTTATAAAAACATTTTTATAAATGTTTGTATATAGACGCTATATATATATATATATATATATATATATAATTTTAAACGATATATATATATATATAAAATTTGAAAAAAGGATTCAATATTTATACGATAGATAATATACATTATACAAGGTAAAAAAGCCTTAAACATAGGTCAACTATTTCTGAGATATAAACAATTTTGTATATAACATATAAAATTGTTTATATCTCAGAAACGGTTGAGTTTTCGGTCTACTAAGGCTTTTTAGTATATTATTTACCATATAAATGTTAGACCCTTTTTTTCGAACACTCTGTATGTATATTTATTTAAAAGAAAATATATAAAGAACTGGACAATCTATACATATTTAAAATAAGAAAATAACAGAATTTTTCGAAAGATTAAATCGAAAGATTAAAACTGTATATAAACTGTGTAAAATATTTTTCAGTTTAAAATAACAGTGTAACAACGCTTCGGAAAACGATAATTTATATTAACATGCAATAATTTTTATAAATATGAATATTCATAACCGCGAATATATTTAAACGAAAAATCGCGAGGCAATGAATGTAGAATTATAACTTTTTATCGCCAGTACACGTACAATGACGTATAGAATTAAATGTGTAATTGTCTAGGATATCAAACCACGCTTTTTCGTATTTGTGTATAATTTAGTATTTTCTATTAAATGTAGCAGAAAAAGCGTATGTGTCATGAAAAGAATGTTTATTTACAATGAAAAAAATGGATAAGCAATATTATAACATAGACTGTAACGAGAGTCTGTGGTACAAATGTTATTGTAACATAGACTTTAACAAGTCTATGATATAAACAATATTGTAAAATAGATTTTAACGATAAGTAAGTTGTAGACGTTTATAATCGTTCTACGATTATTAAAAAGACAACGCGACAATGAATTATTATATAAGACAATATATAAAATCGTGTAAAATAATGGAGCAGTTTTTAAACTATAGAATTTAAACTTCTTCAGCATTACAGTGTAAAAAAAAATATAGCATTGATACATTTTCTGATCTGCATTTTTTAATAACATTGCTGTTCCCGTAACTTAATAGAATTAATGGAAATAATTTTGCCAATTTGATTTTCGTTTATAATATTTTCTTGTTATATTCTTATAAAAATAAAGATATACTTAAAATATCTTTTTAAATAAAGTTAATAAGTTTTTAAATGAAATTAATTTTTGTATAAAAGAACGGTAAATGTAGTGTGTGGGAATCTCAATGGTCTAACAAGAGATAACAATAATAATTATGTAGGAAAAGGAAGTGATAAAAACGATAATATTCAATTATCTGTATGTAATATTTAGAAGAAAAAAACGATCGACACACTTACACATCGATATCTGACGCTTTTAATATTTGTACCGCACATAAATTAACGATAGAAATGAATTGATACATTTTATCTAATGACAAGATAATTATACATTTTATTCCATATAAATAAATCTGCAGACGCGTCAATAGATGTTCGAATGCATTAATGTGTCGCTCATTGTTTTTTCCAGACTCAACGCAGTACAGCATGTCGGACTATTACAAGAGATTGGGCAGACACTTTTGCTCGAAATGTGGGAAAGAATACAGATGGATGCAGTCGTTGGCCAGGCACAAACGGGAAGAATGCGGAAAAGATCCGCAGTACAGTTGTTCTATATGCGGTTCAAAAATTAGACATAAATGGATGTTGAAGAAACATATGATTAACGTCCATCACTTAGTCATTCCGAATGGCAAAAACATTTGGAACGATCAACAGCAATTAAGAAAATCCACATAATATCGTAATCATATACGTAATCAATGAAACTTTATCATGTTTTTCTATTTTTTTATTTACATTTTTTTTCTGAATATTAATATCTTCATTTTAATATATATGTATATATATATTAATTTTAATATATATTACATATAAATTTAATATTTTAAGAACAATACAATATATACAATGTTAATTAATAATACATTAAGTTTTTCAAGCAATTTTTTCTTAACAGAAGAATTAATGTAAAGGAAAATAATAAAAATAATCTCACATATCATTAGATTTATTATTTGGATTTAATTCAGTTTAATATTATTGTTCACGTATAAAAGATTTTCATCCGTAATGTAGTAACATTTTTTATCAAAATAATTAATAAAATAATTAAAAATAGTTTTACATAATTAATTAATATTAATTTTATGTAATTTGTATTTATGTAATTTGTATTTGTGTATATTATTTGTAATAATTTATATTGTATATATTATAGATAATATTATCTTTTATATTTAAAGAGTAAGATATTATTGAAGATAATCTCTCTAATTTTTATTTTGAACGTGTAATTATTTCATAATAGGTATGCATTTACATAACATCTGATTGTTACATAAAATTGTATTTGCACTTTCTTTCTGTGATAATAACACCTGTGGTTATAAAGAGAATAATAATTTTGATAATTATCTCGATAATAAATGCATCATATCCATTCGAAAGATAATTATCATCACATTTTATTGTAAAAAATTCATTGTATTTTAATCATTAGTTAGTTAATCATATCTTTAGAGGTTTTTATACTTTCTTTGTACGATTTATATTAAATAATTGAAAGGAGAGAGACTGATTATCGAAATAAAAATTGTATATACATAAAATATGAATATGCATTATCTTCTTCTCCTATATGAATATAAGAAACGCAACAAAATAGAAAATAGATGCTATAAAACAGAGGATTATTGACTACAATAATTTCCTATATTCCTTTTATATGAAATTCTCGAACTTTCAACGAAAAATTCAAAATGGCGAATCCGATGTGTTCCGATTTTAAATCGTTCTTAGGAAAAGCCTTCGAAAAAATTCGGTATGACTTATATAGTAAAATCCAAACGACAAATCCAATATATATTATAAAATATTCTCTTTTGAGGAAATAAAAAGAAGCAAATTAATGAATGAACTGCCATGGTATAATAACGAAGAATTAAGAAATAAATATTGAAAATTTGACTGAGGTTGCAACGGCTAAAAGCACACGCTAATCATAATATCATGCTTTCTTTTCAGGTAACGATGATAGGTATCATAGGCCTCAAGATTATCACAGGCGGTACCGCGGCAAGTACATCTGCGATGCATGCGGTAAGCAGTATACGTGGAAACCGTCTCTGACGAGGCACAAACGTGAGGATTGCGGTAAGGAGCCGCAATACACGTGTCCGCTGTGCAATGCGAAGCTCCGGCGCAGCCGTCAGCTCAAGCTACACTTGATTTACGTTCACAATTGGATGAACAAGTACAATCAATGAATGCATAATAAAGTAAGATAGAAAATGATGTTGTATTAATTTATTTCTATCCAATAGCAGCTTTAGAGCGACTTGAGCGATGCTTCTGCCTCAAAAGGTCCGAAGGTTCGAGTGAAATTTTCTCACGTCTGGTGTGCACTTGTATAACAGTATACTACGGAAATTACACTCTTATTTAATTTTATTTTTATATTCTCCTCAGTTCCTCCCCCTCTTCCGAGGATTTACTTTCAAATGAACACTAAGTTACAGAATAAATAAGAGAGATTCTTTGTTTTCTGTTAAACTGAAATTAATTGAACTCGATGGTACAAAATAAAGAAATTGTCTACCGTTGTTTCGAGTCACAACTAGATAAACTAATTGCACAATATTTTTTTCCTTTTTTTTTTTGAATTTTGTTTATTAGAAAATGTAAACTGGATATAATATTCTACACGGGGAAAGTATATAATTTGTTGAATCTCTTCTCAAGCTGAATTTCCAAACCAAGCAAAAGAACATGGACAAACATGAATGAGCGAATACTTTGGTCTCGATTTGGCTTAATAATCATTTGCATTTATTCTAAAAATACATGTATCGGAATAATAAATATTTGGTATTTAAAAACTTAATGTAAAATATGAGGTTTTTTTTTAGTAAAAAATATACTTTTTTTTTCGGTGAATATAAGGAATGATATAATGCAATGGCGAAGAATGTGTCGTATAAATGAAATACATGCTGTTCGTGAACACTCTTTTACCGGACGAATAACGATTGCGAAATTAAATTCTGATTTTAAACTTGTCCTTAGAAAAATCCAATTGGCTTACCGTAGTTTACCATAAACTTTATTGTAAACAGCAAATTTAAGAAGATTTGATTAAGAAGATTGAAGGATTTACCGATACATTACAGATAGGGGGGTAATATCTTTGATTGGCTGAACGGAATTGTATATCTTTATACACAATTAAAGTATGCACAAAAACAAAGTGCGGGACGATTGATTTAACGAGAAAATCGAAAAAAGTTAAAAAAAATCATTTTTTAAAATCATCTGACGTAAATGTTTCCTTATAAAATATAAAAATTTTATAGATTGTGTGTACAAAATGAGACATGCATTTCGAATTACATAAATGAACAAAAGATTTTAATTACACTGAAAAATTGCACGTATGTGAGCGTGCGATATTGATATAGTAATATGTAGTGATGTGTTGATATTTCGTAAATCGTACGTATATGAATAGCGATAAAACAGACGATTCAATCGGTTAAACAGATAATTTTAGGAATTCGATCTTAACTTTAGGATTCTTCTTGATTTCTTCTTTTCGAGAAGAGCAAGAAGTAAAGAAGCACTCTAATGAATTTAATAGCTATGTGACTAAGTTAAAGAAAGAGCATAAATCTCATGAATTTATAGTGTCTAGGCATACAGTCTGATGACGTATTTTCTTTTCAGGTAACATTTGGTGTAAGAAGTCTCATAATAGACGACGAAAAAAAGAAAAGTATACCTTATATACCTGCGCCACATGATAGAGTGTACAAGTGGAAACGTTCTCTGACGGCGCATAAACGCAAAAAATGCGGTAAGAAATTGTTTGTATGCGATTCAGTGTAGTTTGTAAGAGATTCAGATGTGGATCTGAAAGTATAACATATGACACTTCGAAAATATTATCCATTAAAAGGAAAACGAGTTTCTTTGAAAGTAAATGCTGTTAACTTCGCGAATTTATTCGTGTTTGATGTGCCGACCGAAGTTTCGGTATAGCCATCAATAGAGGTATTTAAGATATATTAAAATGTGTGTGTATCTGCGTGAATAAATCAGATGTAGAAAATAAAATTAAATAGGAAAGAAAAGGCATTATGTGCTGTGTTCTATTCTTTTCTTCTTCGTTTGATTATATATATATATATATATATATATATATATATATATATATATATATATATATATAAGGTTGTTAAAACATTATACTCTGTTGTTTCCCAATGATTGTTTGTGTTTATTCTAAAATAGTGTGCGACATCGGAGTGAAGTTTTGTGTTCTGAAAAAATTGTGTGTAAAAAGTGAAGTTCTATTTATTACGATGTCGTTGAAAAAGTTGGTTCCTTTTTGTTTTGTATTTGTGTTTTATAATACTGTGGTGTATATGTATCAAGTTTAATTATTATTTCAAAAAATTAATTATTTTGGTGAAATAGTGGTGATGAGTTATAGAGTAAAAAAATTTGTACTCTTGCTTAACGATGAAAAAAATTTTTAATTGAATTTACTGAAACAGAGTAAATAACTCTTCACTCAAATATATAAAAGTATTGATGCAAGGATATTTTCCAATACTTATATTTTCTAATTACGTAAATTCTAAGATTATTTTAGAATCATATGAAGAGAGTTTATTTATTCTGCAGTTTAATTATTTCAAAGAAATTATTGTCGCCTTGTATTGATCATGCTGTTAATTTTTTAGGTAGCTCTGAGAAACTCTCCTCTAGATCTGAAAATTCAATATCGCCGATTTGCCGTGGCTGTGGAAAAATTTTTTTATGGGGGGAACATTTGGAACTACATAAAAAAAAAAGCGGATGTGGGATCGAACAAAAGAATGAGTGCATTTACTGCGATCGAAAGTTCAAGTGGAAGATTAATCTCAAGCGACATATTGATAGAGTTCACGCGAAATTGTTTGAAATTAAATTACCATGATATTCAACCTATAATTTTCTTAACTTTTTAATGCCGAAATATTTAAAATTTTTAAGATCAGTATTATGCTATTTTATATAACAATATTATAGAAAAATATGGATTCTAAAAAAAATAGACTATTTTAAATTGTTTAAAATAAAGAAAAAAATTCTTAAATTTATATCAAAAATGAAATTATTGCTTGTGACGAGGCGTTCAAAAAGTAATTACATCTTTTATATTCATACGTTTATTAGAAAAAAATTATGGACGTGCGAGATGAGAAAATAAAGTTAGTTAAATGCATTCTAAAGCATATTACAAGTTTGAATTATGTCAACTTGTCGAATACGAATTGATATAAAGATATTTGCAATATAATCAAATCAGTTTATTGATTATCGTTACTTGACTGTAGTAATCACAATTGTACATTGACGTTGACACTAGAAATTCCATGATTTTTATCTTCATTTAAAATATTATATTTTATCAGAGTAATAGACGGTTATAGAAATGTACACTTTTACATAACACACGCTGATAAATGTATAGCAAATATTTTATAATAGTATAATATTATATGACAATGATATAATATTATATATATAAAACAAGTACATATTTATACTAGATTTTGTCTATATCAACATGCATTTAATGAAATCTAACTCGTATTATTTATGAATGATTAAAGTTAATTATTATTCAGATCATCGTTTTAAAAGAATTGTCCGGATATTCGCGACAACTAAAAAGGAAATGATTCCTCAAAATATTTTTCATATTTTTCCTGAAATTTTTTTTATTCACAATGACGTTTCCAAAATGACAGTGAATAAAAATGTTATTATGAAACCAGTATCATAATTAAAAAGTAGAAGTAAAAAAATATAGAAAATTAATCTTTTAAATATTATTTTTTTACATTTTCTATTTCTTTTTAATATTATTTAAATATTTATATATAGAATTATTTATTTATAAAATAAAAAATTTTATAAATAAATATTTATATTTAACACACACACATAATTATATATTTATCTTCTAAAAATATATATAAAATATATATAAAAATATATATAAAAATATATATATATTATATAAGTTGTTTTTAATTTTATAATAATTTTATAATAATAAAATTAATTTTCTCATATTGAAACTTGTAAATTTTAATCGAAACTTGAGTCTAACTTCCTGATTTATTTTTTCATGAGGAATCATCTCTTTTTCAATTAATTACAAATTCACATTATGTATAATTATTGACGAGAAACGTACTTACGCGTTGCGAACATATCAAAATATACCATAATTATAATTATATTTGTGATATTCGATTTTTTGCTACTGTTACACATACTGTCATACAAGTTTATATGTAAATAAAATTTTGATATGTATATATTTATTATTAATAGATTTTTTATATCTTGCTCATTTATATATAAAATCAAAAAAAAATATCAATAATATTATTTCTGACCAGTTTATGCTCATGTTAAATAATACTGATGTTACGAAAATTTCGATTATACATCGATATCTATTATTGATACAACTTTAATATTTTTCAAGAATATTTTATAAAATAAGAGCATGTATATAATATCAATATATCGATACAAAATTGAATTTAATAGAGAATAACTAAAAGACAGAATCGAAACTTGCCAATACTGATTTTTTTGAATGAAATTTTCTATCATGCACGCCATCAACGTTGAATATCAATTATTAGTCCGACATGAATTAAACCAAATTGTTGCGTATATGTTTCAGACAGACGAATATATTTTTCGCGCTCGATAATCTACCCATGCAACACATGCGGCAAGATATATAGATGGAAAGAATCTTTGAATCTGCATAAACGAATGGAGTGCGGTATCGAGCCACGCTTTGCTTGCAACATTTGCGGCAGAAAGTTCAAACATAAGCACCATCTCATAAAACATCTCAGCTCAATTCACAAAAATATGTTCAATAATAAATAAAGCTAATTAACTCTTTTCCTTGTATTTTATAGACATATAGTATAGATACCATATGTAGTATTTTTTTTGTATACAATATATTATATGTATATTTATCAAAGTACAAAATTTAATTCGGGAACGATCGTGTCTTCTTAAAACGATTTATTTAGAATTCTCTTAAGATTCTATCTTAAAATCACTAATAATCAGAATTACTATAACTCAACTTTTTTCATAAGTTTTCATTTTTTTCATAAATTTTTTTGAATATATTCAGAATTCGTAAGAATTCCGTGGTGATCGTTCCCGGATGAATGCGACGTTGGAAGTTTTCTAATAAAGCAATGAAACTTAGTCCATTCTTTTATTTTAAACCTTTTTATCGCTACAATAATGAATTGAAACACGAAAATCAAGAAATAGAAAGAGGAGAATTTTTTACTCCTATTTATATTTTTATAATATTTTTATAAATCCGTTTAAATAAAATTCTGCAAATTTTGGTTTATTGACAGTAACGATTTTTTAAATAATATCTTTAACTAGCTCTTTGAGTATAGGATGAGTATACAGGACAGTATGATGCTGAGCACTGCGGAGTTATTTCTCAACCAAGCTTAAAACATCGCATGGCTTCATATAACTGAGTGTAGGATTTTTATTAAAATATTTGTACTTATTTTGAATTCATGATATTTTTTATTTATAAACATTATTTTTTAGATCAATTAGGAAATTAAAAAGAGAAAATACTCTATATACTCAAAGAGTTAATCGTTTTAGTGTAACAATATGATTATTTCGATCAAATTTATGCATTTGAGAGAAAATATACGACATTCATATTTAATTTATTATTATTGAATAATATTATTCAATAATTTATTATTTATATCAAATGCTCAACAAAATTTTTTTTGTTTGGAAATTACAAATTAAATAGAGAAAAATCAGGAAATATGAGAATTTTATCATACATTCTGCGAATTTTCAAATCTCTTGCAAAATTTATGATAAAAATTCTATAAAATAAAAAATTAATTAAAAAGCAATTTTTTAATATATGTATATATATGAAGTATTTTAATGAGAGATATATCATTTTTTTGTCGTACCTTCTTTTCATTTATTCACAATATTATAAAATGCATTTTTTTACGAATGAAATATCAATGCAATAAAATATCACTGTAAAAATTTACAAAACATAGAAAATGGAAATATTTATTATGTTAAAATTATATCTACATATTATTTTTTTATCATAAAATTACGGCAATTTTATGAGATAATACACAATTTCTATAATAATAATAATAATAATAATAATAAATATTTTTACATAAATAAATTTATGTTCTATATTTTTTTTTTACGTAGAATATATGTTTTTTATTAAGATTTCCACATCACTGCAAAATCTGTTAGCAACGAGATTATAAGATTCTGTACTATCTGCTTTTTGTTAATTGCACCAAAATTCACGTGGATTAATTTATTAAATAATCTGATCACTTTCGAAAAAACTGTTTATATTTATTTCTATCAATGTAGATTAACTTTGATCTCAGTTTTTTTTACTTTTTTATCTTTCTTTTCTGAGAATTAGAAAAAGAGACAGAATAACTTAAACCTAGCTTAAAGTTAATCATACTACATTGATAGAAATGGCCATTAGATCGCAAATTCTAATTGTCCAATTTATGGTACGTATTGCGGAATCGTATGAGCGAAATCGACGCGATGATTGCTCTAGAATGCACATACACATCATTTATAATCTGTCTTTCAGGTGATCGAGATTCAATGACTATGGTGTTCCCGTGCAGGCTTTGCGGCAAGATCTACGCCCACAAGTCTTCAATGTACACCCATCTACGATTATGCGGCAAGGAGCCCAAATTCAGCTGCGTTCTTTGCGGCAGGAGATTCAAGTACAAACACAGACTGCAGTCGCATCTAATGTCGAATGTACATGCTTTACGACCATGACAATTTAATTGCAACAGCAATTATTGATTCAAGAGTGTCCTTTGTACATCGTCATTTGTATCGCATTGAATGATATATGCATACATGGAACAAAACTGTTAACATTAATAAAGATTCAGTTCTATTTCGATAGCAAAAGTTATCTTCTGTTAAGTCCTGACGCTCACACCGCGAATTCTCAAAAAAACATTTCTAGCACAGATCGATCGTTATTTTATCATGAAATAAATGAGACTCCCCCAACAACTATCCCTTTCTATTTTCTTAACAGTTTAATGAAAATATGTATTGCTTCGGAGAATATTTGTATAACTATATACCACTTCTCCCTACTTACATGGAAAGTTAGAAAAGTGCAAAATTAATTTGCACGTGAAGAGAATAATCTTAACAAGATCTCCCTTTCCTTGTAGCGCTTTAATATGAAATTTGGAATGTAGTAGACGAATGAGTTGCAGCAACGAGGTGAAAGGTCATTTAAAAGAACGAACGTCCATGATACATGTGCAACTTTCTCGGCTTAATATGCTTTCATTCATAGAAGACTCGAATCATAATAAACGTGATTACGATCGTAGCATACGGTCGTGATAATGTCGTTCAGAGTAAACGCGATGATTGGCGAGGGAGAGGGAAGGGACTTAGTGCAAAAGACAGCGTTTGATTTTCAGTACTACATACTACGACGATTTTTTTTTCTTTTTCAGTCTATTTGCGGAAGACGTGGATCTGCTTCCAGTGTGGTAAGCGTTACCTGTGGCGTGGCTCCCTAAAGAATCATATACGGGTGGAATGCGGCAAAGAGCCGGCCTTCAAGTGTCCCGTCTGCGGCAGGAAGTTCAAGCACAAGCATCGCTGGCAGTCGCACGCGAAATGCATGCATAGCATTAAATTGTAACGCGAGAGATATGTTGCAAGAACTATATCATTTTTCCACGTCGTTCACATGTACATACTTCGATTTAATTTGGAGACAAAGCCTTTTGTGAAAAAGCATTGTGCGATATTTTTCAGCGAAAACGTCAAAGACACGCAGAAATGTATCGGCAAACTTTATTAGATTCATATGACTAGTAATTAAGAAAGAGGCAGCTTTAAACGAATCTATTTTCTAATAATGAGATCAGCAAATGTTGCAGTGTCTATGCCAATAAATTTTGCAATTAAATTAATAATAGATCTAGTATTTAGGCTTATGTATAGATCAGTATTTGAATTTACAGAATCGTTCGATAAAGTATTTTTTAATTTCGAACTTGTACATATGGTTTTTTTTAATGTCCTAACGCACATAATACCTGAAGTTCTAAATAAAATATATTTAATTCATAACGATTTTTGTTGTGAAATCCTAAACTTTAGTACGGAATAAATGAATGAAATTAATTCAGAATAGATTCCGTGATTTATGAACAAACTCTAAATTCTATTTAAATACGAACGTAAGGCACGGATGTACGATAAAGTGATAATTTTTCTCACTTTTATGTACCAATGATTTTTTTTCCAATTCTCCCTGTGCATGCAACCGACTGTTCGATGCCGGTTTGGGGTTGAGATCCTTTTCAATCGATCCTTAATGAATCAATTCATTAAAGTTAATTCCAATATAACTTAATCTCCATTTTTCATAAAATAAATGTAGCTAATACAAAGTTTTGTTTTTTTGTCTAAATTCAAGTCTGCGTTTTTTCTTTCACTCGAGAACACCTGTTGTATGTAATCAACAATTTCGCGAAACGAATACGATCTGCCAATTTTGTTGCTCACACAAGTTTTATGTGCAGGACCGACGGTGTACAACGTATGGACCATGTCTTCCCATGAGTACAAAAATACGGAGGATCCTTTAAATGTAAGAAGCTTCGATGACTCGATGATATTTTCGACGAACGCGAACGAACTAAACCAACGCCAGGTTTTTATGTGCAACTTATGTGGCAACGAATATTCGTGGATAAGCAGTTTACGTCGTCATCAATTGCAGTGCGGTGACAAGGAGGCGAAAATCAGTTGTAATTTCTGCGAGAAGAAGTTCTACAGACAGGACAGACTTAAGCAACATTTGTTTGTGTATCACTCTAATTTGGCTTTCGAAATTTTGCCTACAAAAATGTTAAGTAGGAAAAGATAAAGTCATAGTCCGATCTAAAAACTATAATGTACATGCAGTGTAAATTTAATGGACCCATATTCTCTCATAATCTCTTAAAGTAAATATATTTCGATGTATGTAATTTAGAGATAAAGTTTTGCAAGTACCGAATATTTTTCAGCAAAACGACGGAAATGTACAAACTTTATTAAATCGTGTTCATATTATAACTATTGATTGAGAAAAGATCGAGAGATGAGGTTTATATAAATTTTACAATGCAATGAATTAATATTAAATTCAACATTTGAATTGAATACTTAAATTGGAGTTATTTGATAAATATTTTTTATTTCGAACGTGTACTAACACGTCAGTATTCTATATAAGCTTATATATTTTTCAATTGAACGGTAAATGGCTTATTGTGATTATGATATTGCATATTAGCATTTTGTTATTAAATATGAATATTTTTTTTTGTAAGTTTAACTACACAGCTGAAAACCGCAATTCATTCTCATCTTGTAATTTGTATTCATGTTATTTAATATAACATAATAAAATTTTCTCTTCTCATCTCTTAAACAAATTTCTTTCGAGATTTTTTTTATATATACGATAGTTCATAGTGCGAATCTTCTCTAAAATATTTTCTTTTTTATACACGAGCAATTTGCGATACTCAATACTTGATACCCAATATCAAAATATTAGATACATGCATCACATGTTAGGCAAAAAAGAAACCAGTTTTCACTATTTATTCGAAAGCGACATGTAGAGACAGCGATTACTATAATGATTTAAGATTAGCTCCTCCAGCATCAAGACGCATTAAATTGCGCGCTTTCGATGTTGCGGTCGAGAAACGCGAGTCGAGGGAAGAGCTTAACGATTACCGGTCTCTCTTTTCAGCGTCTTCCCTGAAATCCTGGTCTTGCTACCGATGCGGCAAACGATACATGTGGCGGGACTCACTGAAGAAACACCTGCGGATCGAATGCGGGAAAGATCCCACCTTCGAGTGTCCGATTTGCGGAAGGAAATTCAAGCACAAGCACCGGTGGCAGTCGCACGCCAGACTGATTCATTACATTAATATGTGACCGAGCTACGAAGTGCTCGGTGAATTATGAAGCGATCGATACGCGCCAGCAAAGAATGATGTTCCTGATCTTTTCTCGTGCCACGTCAACCCGAAAACGATTGCGCCCATGTTTTTACATTTTTCATAACAGTCGCACGCGAAGGATTTTCCTTTCTCTTTGTAATTATCTTTCATAAATTTTGGAATTTTATAATTATTAAGGAATATTATAGTACAAAATGTTTTTATTGTAAAGTATATACGGATGGTGGTCGACGGACATCGCACAATACTTTAATAACTTATTTCAGGATTAAAGTCAAAAATCCTTATACGCCAATATCAAAGATCATATAGTCTTCGACTTATAATTTATCAAAGTTTGGCCAGTGATATCGCGTACAGTTTGCGCGCTTTATGCTTTATAATTTATAATTTATTATTAATTTTTACTAATTTATTATTCGTTATTAATTTTCACAATTTAATTTTTATTGCTCAGCTGATATTGTGACAGATTGGTCACTAATAAGTTACACGCAAATTATTATATCTTATGTATTATAAAAAATTTACAATTAATTACAGTTTACTTGAACTAATATTAATAATCATGATATTTTATTTGATATTACGTTATATTATTATATAAAAATAATGAAATATAATTTCTCACTCACAAAACGATGCGCAACAGCAGAGTTATATCTACGTTCTAATCTATAACATACAAACGTAAGATTCAAATTATAGCAGCGTCTAAAGTTTAGTATTCCGAAAAGAAATTATTGCACATTAAATAATTATAAACGAACAATGATAAATAAAATACTTTACTTACCCTCTAATTAGTCAGTTATCCGCTCGATGCTTCTTCCAGACCTTCTTCTCCTCTCAGAAGACAATTTCTTTTTTCATTACACTCGCGAAAATGTTTAATACGCGGTACCTTAAACGGCATTCTCGATAAAATCCAATACGACGTGCATTTATTGTATCGACGAAGGAATAACATGAAACGATTATATACGATTACAAGGCTATAAACTTCTTTTACTATTTTCTAAGAGTAGAGTGGCCTAGTTTTCCTATCTACCTCGAGCTTGTCAATCCCACTTAGATGCATATCTCTGAGAGTTTCATCCTAATATCGCACAATACAATCGGTAAGATCATAATTCAGATGTTTAATTCGGATAAATCGTTTGAAATAAATAACCGAATTTCGTATTGCGCACAAAGACTGCGAAATACACTAAATATCATTAACGAACGATTGGTATATCATGACATTCCTTTTGAAAACCACTCGATCCGATTATTCGTATGTCATTCCGCGCTCTCGATCCGAAAAAGGATGACAAATATCATTCACCTCGCGAAAAACTTAAGCTGCGAGATATTTAATCATATATATTCGAGTCTCCTGTTAATGAAACGATAGTCTATTCTCCGCTCCCCATCGCTATGATTCTTGTCTTTAAATCGCGCGGAATAATCTTAAAATCGATATATTCTTCAATTGTGAGAGTTAGTCAATTATGCGTATCGCTAAATGCTAATTAACAGGAAACAATCGTGTTTCGAGCGATAGTATTATTATGATATGCGGAGCAGCACGCGCTGCTGCCTCACCGCTCGAGCGTCTTTTTGCGAATGATAATGCGTAACGGCTCGGCGACATCGACGTACGGCAGCGCGATGACCTTCGTGTATACACGCGACAGTTCGGTAATTTTGATGTATAACGGCATTCTAGTATTTTCAACGTATTTCCACAGTTTTAATACGTTATAAAATATATTTATGCCTAATAGCTTTGTTTTAAATTTCGATGAATGGATTATCGTCACACGTTAAATCTAACGTACATTACATTAATTAAAGAGCAAGATACATTTCTATCGTGATCGAGAAAAATATTAAAGTATTAAAATATTATTCCTCAAATTTAGATTCAATATTTGATTTAATATAGCTTTTTAAGTTTTAACAATTAATTTTTCGAATTCAAGATGAGTCTAATTATCATAAAAAAAAGGATTAAATTATTACATGTAACAGTTCAAATTTGCTATTGTGTTAGCTTATTATACTATTTAATTGTTAAAGTGTGCGTTGCATATAAGAAAACAAAAGATGAAATCAGCTGAGCTATAAAATTTGATACCATACTATTTATGAAAAATATTAAGAGATTATAAATCGATATGCAAAATTATGAATCTAACGCGCAAACTTTACAGGATACCAGTTTTAATCAGTTATAAATAAAAAATACTGGAAAAAAGTATTTTCAGTATTTTTAAGTTACATTTTTCAGTCTCTCTAATTAATCTCCAAAATAATTAAAGTACTATTTGGTGGTTGAATATTCTGTATATGTTTTATTTATTTGATAATGTTGTAATTAATAAATAACGAAAAACATTATAGCGGTTTTTTATTTCTTTTGTACAATCGTTCCTATACTAATTTCCTCATTATCTATTCTTCTGTATTAGTCACATGTACTGCGCTTGTCATTGTCTTACTAACCGAAAGTCGCTGTCACTTTCAGGGAACGAGTACAACAGAAAATTAAACTTCGAATTTATCTGGTGATTTATCCGGCTTGCGGAAGAATTTGCAAAGATTTGCACTCATCTACTACGCGGAGAATGCATAAAGGAACGCAAATCTTAATATAGTTCTTGTTCAAATGTTTTGTGTATCACACAATACATAAAATTATAAATAGAATTGTAGATCGTGTAAAGTGGACTTAAAGAAATGAACATTTGTTATATACTTTGTACCTAACAAAACGAAATAAATTCCCTGCAATTCAGAAATTTGTTTGATCGATGTTCTTTTCTCAGACGCAATAAAAATGCATATCACTTGTAAATTAATCTGATATTGCAATTAACAAATATATATAAACCATTTGCAATAATCTATGTATACATTTATATATACAATACGTTATTGAAAAGTAAAAAAGTTATTTAAAATATAAGCATTTTTTAAATATCTATCAATTTAAAAAAAATATGTTCATGTAAAATCAAAAAACTAATGCAATATATTCATATAAGAATATCGCGACATTCTTATATGAGCATTATTATATATATTTGGATAAATTAATATTATATTATTATCTAAGATATAAAATTATTTAGCATATATCTCTTGAGCAATATTTCAAGCAAATAAACTTTTTTTTTAGTACATCTTAACAAAACTTCTACAGTGGTTAAAAGGCTTAAGCTCTTTTTTATTTGTCTGATCTCGATAGTCAGTTAGCCATAAAATAATCATAATGTTTCTTATTTTAAATTGCTACCAATGATTTAATCTCCTACGCTTTTCTGTTTTACTTTTCAGCCCCGAAACTGGTCGTGAAGAACATAGAGATGTTGAAGTATACGAAAAGGCCGGTAATCTACAAGTGCACGAGATGCACCAAGAGTTATCAATTGAAAGCGTCTTTGCGAAGACATCAGAGATTCGAATGTGGCATCGAGCCCAAAAACAAATGCCTGATATGTGGCAAAAAATTCACGTATAATTTCATGTTAACTCACCATTTGGTATCTTGCAAGAAAAAGAGAGCCTCGAATATTATTATATTTTAGAGTCGAATCTCTCGATTCGACGATACATCTGCGTTATGATTCACGAAAAAAATGTTTTTTTATTTCTATATATGTACGAAAGATATTTAATGTTTATTTAAACAGAATTATATTAACAAATTGCGTTAATTAATTCCGAGTTAATTTTTTTTCTAAGTTACAGTTGTGAATATTATTAATTAATCATTGTTAGCGATTAGTGCAATTTTGATAATACGATTTATTCCAAGATTGCATGAGCTAACGAAATTTGAATTAATTAATCCTATGTCGTTAAATCACGGAATAATGATTGAAAGCGGAAAAGATTTTATTTTAAAACTAGTGCTTTGTTATAATCTGGATTTTTTGAAAGCATATTATTGGGATCGCAATAATGGAAGTTTGCTGCCGTTGTGCAAATAAAACTGGTACAATAGAATATGATTATCTGATAAATACTACACAATTATATTTCTGAAAGAATCCTAATTTTGCTTGTAATTTGTTTAAGACTTTTCATTCATATTGTTAAAGTCATTTCTTATAATTATAAAAAAACAACTGTTTACAACTGAATTATGCTATAGTTATTATATTGCAATGCAATGTATCTAATTTATTTGAACATCTTATTTTATCCAAAAACAATTTTTTTTAAAATAAATACATGATTATTTTTTTATATATGATAAATCGATAACTTATATTTCTTTAGATAATTTTGGTTTACTGATGCAAATAAAATTTATTACTTATTAAGATATCAAGAATTAAATAATGAACGTTTACTATTTAGAATAAATTCTTCTTTTTTAAATTAGTATACAAGTATATACAATTTTTAAAATGTTTAAGAAAGAAAAAGCGTTTGTAGTTTCACTGTATATATTTATATAAACGTGATATACGCACATTGTCTTAAATAAACTAGCAAAGAAGAAAAGTCTGATATTTTCATTTCTTATTGTATAAAAATAAACACAGAACTTATAATACCAAGCAAAATGTACATTTTGTATTAATAAATTAACTAAAAAACTTATCAATAGTGTTGTAATAAAAGTGTATATGTTATTTCGTTTATTTAATTATTTCTATCCTTGACATCTACTTTTAAATTTATATCTAAAAATTTTAATTTTAACAAAATGACGATTTTTACTTTGCGTAAAAATCCGCAACAGCATGTTTCTTTTTTAAATCTCTTTACTCCATTTTCTTTTCTGCTCTTTTTTCATTATTATCTTTTCTGCATCACCGCACTTTCATCAATATTCTTTACAGCTTATGTAAATTAAATTTTAGCAATATTTTGATCAACTGTTTTGAGATTTTCTAATCAGAAGTGAAAGTCCTAATTGCACGAACTTAATCACAATGCTTACCAAATAATGGATGAAGTGATAAAGGATTCTTGATGCATTAATCATTCATTAAACGCTCATAATTAATTAATTGCCGATAATAATACGTAATTTTTAATTTCTGAATTTTATAAATTTATTTCATTTTTCCGATTTTAAGAGATTATCTTATCTTTTAATTTTTTTTAATTTTCTTATTTTTTAACAATTTTAAGACAAAAGAAAATTTTCGTGATTGTGTGTGGGTTATTCTTTACAAATTATATTCTCTCGGATTGCGTAGTGATAGTTTTTTTGAAATCATTTTTAATTAGGTTGCGGAAAACAGTTAATCGAGACTACTATAATTGTATCTTTAATTAATTTTAGCTAAAGTCATTTCATTTGATCTCTATTTCTTCGGTTCAGGGGAGCATTGCAATTACGATATAACAAACAAATTGCAAACAAATTGTCTAACCACATTGTCCTCTCGTTGCAGGTCTACTGGCGCAGATGCTGATGTCGCAGGACAACAGCGAGTGGAGCCAACATGGATCGTCATACAAGATGTCTAGAGGTGTTCGAAAGAAGAGCACGGGCGATGCTAAGTACGAGTGCAATAGATGCGGGAAAACGTACAAGGCCACGACATCCTTGAGTCGACACAAGCGACTTGAGTGCGGCGTCGTGCCTTGCGAGGTATGCCCTATCTGCAGCCGCAGATTCAAGCACAGATTCGTCTTAAACGCCCACATCGTCGGTTGCGAGAGGAGAATGAATCAGACGATACAGAAGAAAGATTACGATTAGAGGCCGTAATAATCAGCGACGAGGAAAAACGATCGACAACAAGCAAAAATCATGATCAACAAATTGTATAGCAACTCACGGAATCGATTGAAATATTTTTGATCGACGCGATGTACTTTCAAAAATATTTGTAATTAAAGCGATTGCAAGCGATTTCGTGAAAAATAGTTACTTACTTGCGTACTAATAATATAAAATGAACGTGTATATCAAGATAATTGGCTTGCAAATCTTAACTTAGGAGAGTAAAACGATAATTTTAAAATCTTTTTAGAGCTAAAAGCCGAATCGAAATTGCTGAAAATGCGAGAGGAGATGCTCTCTAAATTTTTACCTTTTAAATCTTTCGGTATTTTGTACTTCTGCACGCGAAAATATTTTTTTCTCTATTCTATTATAAAATCTTTTTATCATGTTCTGCATTAATAGATATTATAATTAGGAATATATGAATATACGGATTTACACGCATGAATTAAGAATAAATAATTGGACAATTATTTATCCACTTATGGATTATTTAATTATGGATTATTCCATAAATGGATATTGCGAGAAAATGATCTGTTACATACATATACCTTGTACACATTTCGATATATATTTATGACGAAGGCATCACAGCCATAGTGTAATTAATCTTTTATTATTTGTGCAGTTTAGTCACAAACAAAAAATAGTCATATATAATATAGTCAACTGTTAATCCAAACCAAACGAATATTGTTATTTTGACACAGACGATATCGTCTATGCTTTCTACTCCGCGAATGAATGTTGCAAATATACACTTCCTATTTTTTATTATACAATAAAATTCTGTAATTACTTGATGCATTAATGCTTAACCTGTATCATACATATTGAGAATATAAAATTGTTAAAACACATATTTCATGTTTTAATTCATCATGATCGTTTCTCATGATTCGTAGTACAATGATTTTGCGTGATTAACATAAAAATTTTAATCGAGAAGCTAACAAAATAACAATAATCTCATATTTAAATTGTACAATCATTGCGCATTTGTTTTGTGCCATGTTCTGATTCGCATTTAATCAAATTTGTAATCTTTATTCTGATAGAGCACTGTCCAAAAGGTTTATGTTTTATATTTTGTGTTGTAGTTTGTATTTTTATGTCATGTTTTTTGTATTATAATCTAAATATTGAACGATATCACATTATTTTTCCCTTTTTATTTTAATTAATTGTACGATAATAAATAAACTTTTTTTTATTGAAATATGAAATTTGATCAATCTTTGTTTGTAAAATAGGATTGATTATTTGGTGATAATTGACCGATATCTCTTACTTTATAATTTCCAACACTTATCTTTATCTTATAATTTCCAATAATTTCCTAATGTCTTTTTGTTGAAAATATATAAATAATATATTATTACCATTAAAAAATAAAAATTATCCTTTTACGCAAATATTCTTAACACAATTTTTGATAATGAATTTTGCATATAATTTTTATGATTAATTCTATATATATATATATATAATTCTCTTTGCTAAGCTTTAATACTCGAAATTAAATTCCAGTATTGCTTAGAGTATTCACTTACTATATAGTGACTCAACAGAAAATTTTTTATTCGAGTTTTTACTCTACGTTGTCTCTTTTTTTTCATCTGAAAGTATCATGTTTGCGGTCAGCAGTTTGCTTCATGAAACGCTCTGCCGATTTACAACTTTTCCACTCGCAATTTTATGTCGGCAGAACTCAAGTATGAATGTTTTCCTATGACTTCAAAGATGACTTTTTAGAAACGAGAAACTTCACAGCTCCGCCATACTTCCGACGAATACTGAACACACGTAAGATTTTCACGTGTATCTTATGTGGTAATAAATATAAGTTATTAAGCAGTTTATTCTGCTATCAATTTTTTTTTTTTGCTATCGATTCTATCACGAATTTTATCGAACAAAGTATAGCATTTTCCCTAAAGTTTACAATTTTTTCAATAAAAAAAGGTATTATTACATTTCGAAATATCTGTGTAATTAAATATAGCGTAAGCTTTCATTGTGTATCTCATAATCATCTCCTTTTCTCTTTTATTTGATTTAACAATGTCTCAATTAATATAAAAATAAATGAAGAATACATAGAATATATAATATTCATCTGATCAAACTACATACAATAATATTTAAACAAAATGTGAAGAATCTTTAAATTTCTTCTTTATAAAAATGACAATTGTTAGAAAAACTTTAATATAAAATTTAATAAAGATAGACTTAACAAAAAGAAAATGTTTTCCGCCACAAGTGAAATAAATCATTACAAGATTAAATCCATAATGCAAAAATTAATTCTCATTGCGTTGTATTTGATTGTTAATTTAATCGATTCATTTATTGAATCTCTTATCAATTGATTTACTGTGTATTCAATTATTACTGATATTAACGTCATCGATTTCGCAAGAATAACAAATCTTTTTCGTATTCCAGACGGCGTCCTGACGAACGAACATGGCGGATTTAAACTGAACGCTAGCCATCCGAATGCATCCCGACATTTCGTAAATCGTAATCAAGTGATGCCGCCGCAATATATGTGTGGCGAGTGTGGCAAGGGATATAAATGGATGGACAATCTGCGCCGACATCAAAGACTGGAGTGCGGCAAGCTGCCTAAGTGGCACTGCGAAATCTGCATGAAAATGTTCTACCGTCGATACGAATTAACTAAGCATTTGAACTTGAAACATAACACAGCGTAATTCATTCTCCCGTGGACATATTCTTTCGTTGAATAAAATATATGATAGGTTTTTTAATATTTTATCATGATTTATATTATAATTTGTATTAGGTGTATAAATTAATTTGGTGCCTTTATCTTTAATCAACTTTCACAAATTCATTACTGGCGATGAAAAATGGGTTTTGTATAACAACTCTAAAAGAAGAAAATGGACTCCGATCAATCATCAACATCGATTGCAAAATCCAATATTCACAAAAAAAAAATTTTTGGTGTGCAAAATGTAAAACTAAATTTTATACTTGGCTTAATGAAAATTTTAACTGAGAAGAAAAAAAAATTAAAGCCTAGATCAAGACCGAAACGTTCGATTATAGATAATGTAATTATCTATAAAATAAATTAAAGCCTAGATCAAGACCGAAACGTTCGATTATAGATAATGTAATTATCTTTATTAAAAATATACTACAAATAATATTGCGCTCCAAAAACTGCGTTCTTAGCTCTCATTAGCCCTTATCATTTATTTTATATTTCGTTACCATATCAGAGAGCTCGACACATAATTGCTATCTTAATTAATTTCATTGTTAAAAAATATAAAACTTGTCTTAACGAAAATTTTAACTGAGCTTAATGAAAATTGTTTATTACATGATATCCCTAATGAAAATTTTTCTCAATGAGAATATTTCGTATAATTTTGTCATATAATTTTTAGAATTTTTCAAAATTTCTATATAATTTTATAACTTCCTCATAATTTTCATATGCATTAGAACACTTTTACAGAAGTACAAATGTTTATAATTTTTGACAAAATCTGAAAAAATTTAAGATTTTTTCAGAAATTACAAATGAGAAATCTTAGAAATCTTAAAATATTTCAAAATTTACATATATGAAAAATTCTAAGAGGTAGACTTTTCTCAGTATTTCTGAAAAATGTTCCAATTCGTATAAAAATTCTAAGAAAAATTTTCATCAGGAGTATCATGCAACATTAGTAAATTGATATGCCGATACAAATTGACTCGAAGTATTATCAATTGTAATCGATTCTTCAGCAACAAATGTTTTTTATCAAATAGATATAGCTAGATTTTCCTTATATTTTCTTTCGCCCCAATTATTCTAGAATTTATTGTATTTTTTTGCGATTATACTGTTTATAATGAATTGTATCACATGAAATAACATGTATATGCACATATTATATATTCTATTGAAATGATGCAATTTACATTTTAATTACAAAATGCGTTCTGATAAAAAGATTATTTCGTGATAATTGATATTTTTTAATTTTCTTTCTTAATCTATTTCATATTATTGTATTATTAGATATGTATATTATATTGTAATATTATACACTGTAACAAAACGTTATCACATAATGTAATTAAAAGGAAATATAAGATATTACCAAAGGGAACATTTATTTTTGAACATTTATTATGTAATTTGCCTCTTCGCGTATTAATCAATAAAATTATATTATTAAAAAATAATGTAAATAATATTATTAAAAAAAAATATTAAAAAAATAATTAAACACTATGATGCGTCCCTTTTATTTTTCTGTTTTTCTTTCGTAAATGTTGTATATTGTGTGACATTTATTATTTATTCGAGGATTATAGAACCATCGTATTTTTCCAATTCATTGATAACAGCGTATTCGCACGCGATCACTCTTTCCGAATGCATGCGCTTATAAGACTCTCCCCACATAATTTCTTTCTCATCTTTGCGAATTTTCAGATAATTTACAGACAATTTCGAGATGTAAATTTAACGAACGTTTCTTTTTTTCTTTTTTTTATAGGTAACAACGATGAACTGCCCAATTGGTTAATTGAACCGTTTGTAAAGCAGGAGCTCGATGAGGGCAGTTTCGAATTCGTGACTGCCGGTTACAGCCAACTGTCTCCGGAACGTTTTCCGAAGATTTTTCCGGACAGGAAAAAGCAAATGAAGATTACCACGCTCGTCTGCGAGGAATGCGGAAAGAATTTCTCGAGGATCGACAGTCTTAAAAGACACGAAAAGTTGTACTGTAAAAAGAAAATCAAACTCGCGACAGATGCTACGTCCTGACCCATTCGCGGCAGAAGGTTAAAAAGAAAGCGTTGTCCCCGCGCGTGTCATTGCGCAGAATAGTTACATGAAGAATAGAATACATAAAGATACATATGTCTTGCTTGTACTTGTTTAAAAAAACAGGAACAATGTGCGAATCGTATGCTCTAACATGAACGATCTATCCTAGATTTCTTTTAGTTTTTCTTATTTCGCGAAAGTGCGTAAGACTTTCTCAGGGAGACTTTCAAATAATACCGAATGTTACTTAGGAATCAATAAATTCCTAAATGTTAAGTTATCCTTTATAAGACACACACTGAGAGACGAAATCCTGAAGAACGAAAGCATATAAGTCTTATCGAGATATCTTTTGCACTTCTTAGGATTGAGGAAACTAGTATATGAGTTTGATTTATAGCAAAATGAAGTAGAAAATTTTTAATATAAGATATATTCTATTTAAAATATATTCAGGCCTGTCCAACGGTAAGGTGTTCCTTATCCTCATGAGTAAAGGCAACACTAATCTAAATCGATTACATCGATTACACACGTTTTGTATAATAAGCCATGCGCGAGAATTGACTGAAGTTGACTGCAATTGATTTCAGCTTCTATTCTTTGATATTATCTTTTATATCTCTCTCAACAAGATAATGGAGAAGGGAATGCTCCTGAATAAAACTTTGGATAGGCCTGTTCTATTCGCTAATTCCTAGAGGAAAGTCGCCGATGACATAGTCTACTGACATAGGCCTCCTAAAGCGACACTCCTTTAGTTCTCGAAAATTAAGCATTGCACTTTATTAATAAAAATAAAAGCATGATCTGTTTAGATGATTAAAGAAATAAAAATCCATAATTCATATTAAGATAGATTATAAGATAGTAATTTAATCTATTCTTTATATACTGTCTCTTTACATGTTTGCGTCTTACGAGACAGCATGAAATATGCGTAAATCAATAAAACCCTTTTACATCGAAGTAAAAAGATTCTAGAAATCCTCATGTACATTAAACTTGTGGCTGTTTTGTACAGATGACTTCTTTATAAAAGAAAAAAAGAATATAAATATGTAGCATTATTGTCTACTACGTCAATTTTGGAGTTTATTTTGTCAGATGCTCATTTTTGCTTATTTTATGAAAAAATTAATTATTGCAAAATTCGAAACAGTATTATAAAAACTGCTATATCATCTGATAGAACTTTCTGGTTTGTATTTGTGTTTTTAAAGTTTTATTTTTAGCTTTTATTTAAGAAATATGAATAAAAAAAAACAAAGTGACAATATCGACGACCTTTCCTTATTATTTTGATTTATATCGGAGAAAATGCTACATATTTGCATCATATTTTTTTCTTTATTATTATTCTTTATTATTATATCTTATTTGTATTTATTTTGCGATTGCGTTTCGATGTAACGACCTTTATTATTATGATCCTTTTTTCATATTCATAAATTTACAACTGGCTTATTGGTTTTATTGTTCGGTTGAAATAAATTATAATCTATATTTCTTTTATTTACACAATCAAATGTCTTTTCAACATCTTATAAATCAAAACATAGAGCGATCGATTTCACATTGGAGCATAATTGATTTTTAACCCTTGAATTTTAACCCTTTTAAACCTCACCTGAGGTCCCCATCTGAGATCCCAAAAACTTCAGCGCACTTTTAAGTAAAAAAAAATCTCTTAATTCACGATTTTTTTATATATTATAATAAAAAATTCGGCTTTAAAAAATAAGATTAGTGATTTGATACTTTGAAGAATATCTATGACTTTTTCAAGAAAAAATGAATAAAATAATTTCTAGAAATTTTTAAAAGAAGCTGGGATTTATGTTACGGGGATGAAATGTGGAGGATAAGGGTTAAAATTTAATGAAAATGATGAAAGAAAAGAGAGAAACAGCTTTTAGTAAAACGCTAAGTAGGGAAGACCGGTTGTCACAGATTTTGCTTAGTGATTTTTAGAAAAAAGTGGATGTAAGATTTTGAAACACTATATACATTACAATACACCTATATCTCTTAAATATTAAAAAAAATATATTACTCTTGAACACGCACAAATAAGTTATTTAATTTTAAATGAAACTGCAAAAATGTGACAATTAATTAATCTTATATTCGGGATTGATTGTCCAAGGTTGGTAGTTATATTCAGGGATCTTTTTGCAATGATGATTTAATGTTTGCTAATTTATATTAAATTCTAATGCGGCTTATCGGATAAATTGTGTATTTTCATTGCTCTAACGACTTCAAAATAATCAGGCGGAGTTTTACTTCTATCTGTCTTTCTTTATTTTCGTATCATAGTTACAACTTAAGCTTACATAACGACTGTTCAAGCTAATGTTGTCAGATAGGAAAACCTCGATTCTCTTGAAGAATAGATAGAAAGGCTTGTTAAAATAATCTATCCATAGCCGTTTTTCAGTAAGAGAGATATATTCACAAATTTTATTACAATAATGATTGACCAACCACAGCAAAATTTAGGCAAATTCTAAGGCATGCGACTTTCTACGATTATAATAAAATCGCGATTAATAATATCAAAAACTAACAAAAAAACAAAATAGGAGATCAGAAAAATTTACCAACTACATTTTCTTAAAAGTTGTTGTAAGTAATATATGTTTTTGGCGCAAACCATTTTACACAACAAATATTACATCAGCGTTCTATAAAGAAAAGAATTTGTTGGCATGTATTGATTGAGTTATAAGCTTTTTGACAATCAAACCCGTATGACAACCAGCTCCGGTCTCCTTTATACGTATTTTATATATCCTAGGTATATTTTAAGAGAATTAGTTTTAAGTTTTATTCTTTCAAATGAAATGAATGAAAAATAAATATAAAATTATATACATTTTTTCTATTAAACTTTCTATTATTTCTATATTTTTCTTTTCTTCATTTATGATATTCATATGATATTCGATGATTTTGCAAATATAGAGTTTGTATAAAATTTGACAAGTATGTACATGTGCATTTTGTAATTCTCAATAAAAGTAAATTAGTTCACAACGTATGTAATCGATATGTAATTATATGATACATTCATGCATCATTATTTTTTTAATTAATAAATACCTGAAAGTTTTGAGAAAGTAGATTTCTTCTTGAACTCTTAAACCTTTTTATACAAAGTTGTGTACGTAGAAAAATGTCGCGAACTTCATTATCTTTCTAACAAAAGAAATCTCCAAAAGAAATATTTTTGTGATTAACAATTGAAGTTTTCAGGAAAACTTCCTCCTTTCTCTCTTTCTCCCCTCCCTCTTTTCTTTAATTCCTCTATATAATTCTGCAGCCTTCCATTTTATAATTATATAAAAACCGAGATCAGAAGGTAATTTAAATTATGCATGCTGCTGGCTTTATGCTGCTCGCTTGCCAGTCGCCCTGCACATATTCTCGCTTTTTAACGGACTAACGGTGTCTTTACAGACGAGAATGGGCAGTGCGTCGTGGAAAAGAGCAACGACGAGGAACCGGAAGTCTGCGAAGTACCCTTTCACGGTCAGCTTAACTACTTGCTTTGCGACTCGCCGATCCTGAATAGCGTGGAGACAAACGTGGTCCAGAAAAATTCCAAGTCTTGCCAGCAATTCCGTTGCGACGGTTGCGGCAGAGCCTACACGAGAGTCGACAGCTTGAAACGTCATCAGCAGAAGTGCGATGAGTTCCTGGCATCGTTCCAAGATCGGCAGGAGACGCTAGAGAGGCTTCAGCAGCAGGAATACTATTGTAATCAGTGCGGCAAATCGTACAGAAGGCTAGATACTCTGCGCCGGCATCAGCGACAAGTGTGCGGTGATAAAGAGAGCAACAATTCTTCAAAAATAGATAAGCCTTTATAAAAAGAAGATATCGATCAATTTTAGAGAATAAATATGTAGAGTGTCAGTTGTAATGAGACAAAATAATACAATTTTGTGAACTGACTTGCTAAAATTGTCGATAAAAATGTCAGCTAATTTATTAGTTTAAATGCGCTTTCAAAAGAGTTATACTGACGTAGCACATCAATGATTGATTTTTTCGTGATATGAAATTGTAAGTGTAATTGTAGCAGATTATTAATTACGCGATATTGATATTCCGCTTCATTAAGAATGTGAAACAATTTGAGAGAGAGAGAGAGAGAGAGAGAGAGAGAGAGTTCTATGTGTTTTATTATACACAGTCGATGAGAGATTTAGCTTCATATTCTATATGAATTTTATTAGATATCTAATGATACTTATGAGATAAGCATATGCAAGATCCAAAAATTAATATGTGTAAATAAATATTTATTGTTCATGCGCGATTAGAAAATTTATGTGAAATATTTATATAATAATTTATATATAAATATTATATAAAAATTTATATATATATATATATATATACTTACACATATATATATATTTATACTATTATATAAATGTTTATATATAAACACTTATATAAATTTTTTCGAACTCTTTGGCAATCACTGCCAATGCAAATTAATAAGAAGAATTATTAGGATTATTCGAATTTAATTTATTTCACATAGATTATATATGTCTCACGTTAAACATCACCGGCAAAGAAAATCTTTTCGTTTAAGCGGCGATTATAAGTTTATAGTATAAGAAACTTTATAATTGCTTGAACGAAAAAATTTTATATGCAATGTAAAATCAAAATAATGTAAGTTATATGTACGAACGTAAGTTACACATACTTTATTTTATGTATTTTACTTATACTCTTATGTATAATTAATTTTTTTACAAGAATACTGAAAATCACGGACATGGATACATGAAAAGAAAAATCGTAGAATTTAGTTTCTCTTGGAATAATCACGACAATAATAACTGTGTAACAAATAAATGATTTAAATGTCAAAAATGCCGCTTTTCCTGTATGCTCCGATCTCAAGCGTGAAATAATGATTATAGAAATTCAATTACTATCGATTAGATCAAATAAATCGATTAAAAGTACCATTCAGATAACTTCTATCCTAAAAATATTCTTCATGCACACAGAGAATTAATACAGAAATTCATTTCGTAATTTCGAATCGTTACCGAACAAATTGCTAACGCGTCTCATGGAAGCGCTTTTATCAGTCTCGAGCTTCATGATTCGTTGCATGCCGTTCATTCGTACTTATTGTATCTCGATCTCAAACCGAATGGCTGCGACGCGACGCAATCTCTTCGTAACTTCGACCCTGTTTTAAACAATCCTGTTCGGACGTTACCTAATTTCCGACGCTCTGCTTTCTTATCGCAGGAGGAGCGGATCAACCGGAGGAATACGACGCCTTGTGGATGTTGGAGCGGAAGGCGCGCAGCATTGGCCAGGAGAGCCAGGAGTCCCTTTCGTTCCCGAGCAAGTCGTACTCGTCGTCAAAAATACACGACACTTTAGGGCCCGGCAGCGATTATCCGGTTCAGTACGGCGGGGACTCCTACATGCCGATGCTACAAACCCATTACGTTTGCACCGATTGCGGAAAAAAATACAAATGGCTAGACAGCCTGAAAAGGCACCAGAGGGTGGACTGCGGCAACAAAGAAAAAAAGTTCTCTTGTCACGCGTGCGACCGAAAGTTCAAATATCGATACGAATTACGGAATCATATCACCGCGCATCACGGCGGGTGACTTTTTTCTCACAGAAAGTTTTCGAAAACTTGCGAATTCAAAGAACGTGACCTGACTTAAGCTTTGTGACTGCGTCTTGTGGCGACGCTCAAAATATTTGTGATCGAAATTTATCAGCAATATGTCGATAGAGATAGACTTTTCAAAAAAATGATATTCGCAGAAAAAAAATTTCTGCTTATTAAGTTGGATAATGATAAATAAAGATATTAGAAATTATTTATTTAACGTTCTGAGAACGATGATCTCTTGTTTTTTATGTTACACAAATAAAAAATTAATACAATAATTTATAAATAAATAATTCATAAATATAAATAAATACATAATTTATAAATAAATAAATAAATAAATCATAAATTATTTCTACATTGTTATATTTTATAATATTGTATCTTATTCATTATTAAAATTTAAAATTTACTGTATAAATGATGTAAGATTTAACTTAATTCCGAAAACTGCGAAACAATGAATTATTTCGTGTTTTATGTTATGCAATATAAAATTACGTTAAAAATACATTATATGTTAATTATTAATTATTATATATTAAAAGTTGATCTGAATAATTAATTAATAAATAATAAAGTTATGAATATAGAAAAATATAGTATGCATATAATTTTTAAAAGAAATTCTTCTATTTCCTATAATATTTTTAGCGCCAACCGAAACTTTATTATATTTTCCAAGCTATAGTAATTATAGTAATTTAGCTCATTTATTGTTTATTGTTTTTATTATTGTTTTATCACTATCTTCGCATTTGACATTGATAAATTTTATTTATATCGATCTCACTATAAATATCTTGTAATCGGAATCAAACGGATTAATTATATTTGACTTATATATTCTGTTAATACTCGATCGATGCAATGAAATCTATGATTTCCATTAACATTTTTATATGAATTTTAGTGCGAATAATGCGGCAGACTAAAAATATTTTTATCGCAAAAAAATGTAATTTCGCCTACATCTATAAAAGGTATCGAAATCATGTTCTAAGAAAAAGAGAACAAATTTTCTCCCTCCTCTTGTGAAAACGAAATTCTGCAATCCCGTGAAAATTCCATTACGCCTTGTTTACAGTCGCTTTTATGGTGAATGGCTACGTGCAATTCAACTCATGCTGTGTATGTCCGTGTCTTTGTCGTAATCCCATAATAATTCCTTCTAGGCTAAAGTGTGATTGCCAATCCCTATGGCAAAAGGACGCGACGATTCTATCGAAGCTTTACTGACTCTCTTGTGTGTTTTCTAGAGCGGAAGTACTCGCCAGGTGACGCCATCGAATGGTATTATCAGTACCAGACGATGTACTTACGACTGATGGCGGAGAACCAATTGACGAACGAGACAACACCGAGAACAACAATCGAAAATCTGACAAGCCTCTGTCCCGATAACGTTGCTACCGAGAAAATTCAAAACAGCCAACCGCTGACGGAAGTCAACAGTAACCAGGTAACCGCGGGTAATCGCGATTACTATTGTACACGTTGCGGTAATGCCTACACAAGACCGCACTCACTGAACAGACACATAAAATTTGAGTGCGGTGTGGAGCCGCAATTCGAATGTCCTATCTGCCACAAGAAGTCAAAGCACAAGCATAATCTGCTGTTACATATGAGAACTCATCAGAAACCTTGAGACCATTCGGTGCCATTGAATGTTACGCAAGGAGAATGCGCTCTAAAAGTTTTCATGAACTTCAGAAACGGTACGAAAATCATTTCGTGGTTTAAAATGCATTAGATTTGAGATTCAACACAACCGATTAATAAGTTCAGTTGAATTTAAAATATACAAATCACACTAAAGAGAAATTCTCGGGACTTTCAGATGGATTTCTTTTTTGTTGAACTCACAAAGATATTTGTGAATATGTTTCAAAGGAAATTTTTTAGACTTAATGTTATTTCTAATTCTGCTAATTTCTTTGGATTTTTAGAAAAATGGTAAAGTTATAGCGCTCTGCTCGTTTCTCTTAGGCGTGAACATTATTTTGTGATTAATCATAGACAATAAACATTCAGAAAATCCAAATACTAAATATATATACAAATATAGAGATAACTAACAATTCGTAGATATAATTTTTTCGATTTTTAATTGATTTGTATCGATACAAAGAAATAACACAATTAAGCTTTATTTATAGATCTTAATTAATTGGGCTGTTCTTCACTAATTGAGGAAAGAATCATATAATCGAAATATAATATTTTACCATACAAGCAACTTTAAAATTTGTATATTTGACTTGTATATAGCAAAGTTGTCTAATGTGATATCATACAAGCGAACAACTACTTAAAACCAATTTTAATATGTAATTATGAAGTTTCCCAAAGAATACGTAAGATAGGAATCAAGACGTATCAGGAATAACGTAAAGAAATATTAATGTATCATTTTAGATAGTTTTAATCTCAACTGTTAAATTGCAAAAAAATAGGCACAAGGAAATTTTACTAAAACAAAACCTTGAATTTAGCTTATATTTTGCAAATAACAAAGTTATTATTTATTACTGAAAATTAGTAAACAAGATGTCTTTTTCGTATTGTTGTAATTAGTTAAATTTGCGATTTTGCGAGTGTAATTATAATATTTAATCAAATTGCTATAATTAACAAATGATTTCATAAACGTAAGACTTAATACGAATTATCGGTATTATTAACGCCAGTAATTTTTATTTTACGTGTGTCCAAACTTTACCATTAGTTTTTAAATCTTACGGATATATATGTACATAGTTAAATATTCCGTAGATTATTTATACTAGATGAAATACAAACTAATTGATAATTTTTTTTATTCGAAGGAATAATATATTTTTTGTATTTGTTAACAATAGTGTCGGAGCAAATTTAACATTAACATTTATGAAATTTAACATTAACGTTTAGACTGATTCACTGCCATAATGATTTTTTATCCAAGCAATGTTTGTTGCTGATTTATATTATCCTAACAGCGGCAGACTGAATAATGTTCAAACTTAAACTGCATTAAACGTTTCTGCCATTAAACATAGCATTAAGTCTATTATAATTATATATTGACATTAATAACTATAAATAACTGAATCCATTGTGTATAAGATGTCTATAAGAAATGCATATGTGTGAGAATTTAATTTACTAATTAAATTTAAATTAATTAATTCTGCAAATTAAACACGAATGTTTTTCTTCGAGGTGTCTTGTACAACTGCTCACATATATTTCTGGTCTGTTTGCCAATAATGAAAATAATTACTTGAAAGAGCTAAGGTCATTATCTATAATTAGAAACTGTGATTATTGAACGTGCAAAATCCTAATGCAGCTACGAGGTATGTAATGTATATAAGTGAAGAAAAAATTGAAAATGCGAGATAGAAAAGTTTATACTGTATATTTCTATTGCACGTTAAGTGCAATAGTAAATAACGATAAGAATGAGCCTATATTTCTAGAACGTAAGAGAATAAATAGCAGTGCCAACGAAACAAATGGTCTGAATAATACATATGTGTGTGTACATATACATGTATGTATATTTTATATATATATATATATATATATATATATATATATATATATATATATATGTATATAATGTATATAATTCAACAGAAATATATTCTATAAATTTACAGGAGAGACTCTGACACATGCGACGCTCGCTTGGCATGTAATGAGCTCTCTGTCAGATATACGCGCATAGAGATTTAAAATTTATGTATACATGCGCGCGGATATATATATCTTTACATACATTATGTAACTATAGTAAAAATAAACACGCATATTTTGTTAATCCACAGAATTTTGTTAATATTTAGATATGGCCCTACACACTAATCCCTTGCTGCATTTTATGATTATTCGATAACTTACACGTATGTTTAAATGTCAATCTTCAAATTTTTTCACGAATTAACCGCTAATGCGATTTTTTTGCAAACTTTTCAGTTACGAGTTCAATTAATGCTCTATCAATTATATTATTACAATATTCTTTTAATATTATTATTATTATGCGCATTATAAAAATGAGACGTAGATAATTATTAAATGCATGCGGGTAATGTCTGAATCTGAAATAATATCTTAAATCGGAGATGGACAAAATTGATACGAAAGAAACACTTAAAATATTACATAAGGACTGCATATTTTTATATTACATAAGGACTGCATATTTTTATTGAATTTAATCAGATATTAAAATAGAACAAACATTGAATTTCTTTCTTAATAAATAACAAGATAAAAATGTTTATAATATAATGAAATATTACAATGAATAAAACTTGAGATATACCAAATAAAAATATTCGAAAACTCCGATTGTTTGTCCATCCCCGATATAGATCTTGTCAGAGATACATTTTTGTTGAAAATGCCATGCAATGCGTAGCACAATGCAGTTTATCACACAAAATTTTCAAAGGCAATTCATACAGAACGCCCGCTTCGCAAATGCATGTAGTTTAGAGACTAGAAGCTGCGAGACGAAGAACCAAGCGTGCGTACGCGAGAACAACGCGGGAATGTGGTCTATTTGTCAAAAAGAGAAATCTGTATGATGACCTGCGGCATGACTCGCTATACGTATGCTCGGTGTTTTCATTTGCGTCATTTAGCCGCCTTAATGCTTCTCTAGTTTGCATACGTTCGCCTGCGAGAACACAAGGGAAAGAGAGAGAGAAAGAGAGAGGGAGAGACTGCGTATATGTCTTATTGTATCCTTTCCGACGAATGTTACAGTTTGGAAGCGATTGAAGAACGTGGAGGACGGGCCGCCGTTTCGTTGCCCGAAATGCGGCCGCACTTACTCGCACAAGTGCAACCTGATGAGGCATTTGCGCCTCGAGTGCGGTGTCGGGCCCAGATTTCAGTGCGGGAATTGCAAGAAGCGATTCAAGCACCGTCACCATCTGCGGGACCATCAGAAGATCCATCTCTAGGCGAATTGTAGCTACGGACCGCGTAACTGAGACGTCGCCCTCCCAACTGAGAATTGCTCGCGTTTACCCGATTTCTTTATTTATTTGTTTTTATGTTCGGTTATACATTTATCGAATTATTTATTTGCCAGTCGGTCAATGCAATAATCTGTGATCCTTTGAGTACTGAAAAGTACTGAAAGCAATTATTTATCATATTTCCGCACTGTCAGCTTGTCTAACGAAATGTTACAATTTTAGGAACGCTTATAATTCTTTAAATACAATTAATAATTTTGTTAGGCATATGTATATTCATTGTATGTAAAAGGATTTGGATATGAGCAAACTGCTGCTAAACCAAGATTTTGCACTAGCAAGATTGAAAGAACTTCGTAGTCTTATCTCTAAATATTATTCTGCAAAGCGTACGCGACATTATTAAGCTGTCGGAAGAATCTAATCTCTCGAGTTCAAAGTATCTAAACTTCATTGCAAGATCCATTAAAAACCTTGATCTACTAGAAATACAAATGCACAGCCGAGAAAAATACTATGGATAGCAAACACTGATAGTGCAAAAAAAAGCGTCATTAAGAATATTTCACGGCACGTATACTTAAGTATTATATCGCTATTAGGATTAATGATGACTATTTATAGTATATCGGAATCATGATTTTTTTGAAAACACCAAGGGTATTGCGGAACATTTAGCACAGACATAAATGAAGAATAACTTCGGGATTACTTTCGATGTTTCTGACGCGTGTGATTGTCGAACTCGTGCCAAAGAAAGACAGTAGTAATTTATAGCAGGTTTTGTACGCGCATAATGTCCAGGTACTTGGATGCAAATGCTCATTGTGTAAGCCACATTTAGATACAAGTATCCGATACAACAACAAACTGCGTGGTGTATCGATAAATTTAGATATTTACCGTGTTGAATGTACATAAAAACGAATAGCCATAATTAAATCCGTCTCAACTTTTTGGAGGAAAACTCCATGTACTAATTAAATGTGGAAAAGTTGGCCTTATGAAATTATTATAGAAAAACAAAATTCTATGGAAAAAATATATGGAAACAAGATTGTAAGCTGATTTACTTTGAAGCTGCTTTTATTATTCCTTGCATGTGTGTCAGAGGATTTTTTACTAACTTTGCATTTAATTTAGAAGAAATTTTTCTATTGAACAGTTTTTTTACAATATTATATTACTTATTTTTTTAAACGAAGAAAAACGAAAATTTTAGATCAAAGCTGATTTTAATCAATAATATTGTGTGAATTTTACAATTTCCCAACCCAAATTGCGTGCCGATTATTTGTTCTTGTTATTTTTTAAGTCTTTTCTTGTTTTATAACCGTTAAGTTTAGTTACTTTTATACTCTTATTATTATTTTTATATGACGAGTATTTGTCTCTTTTGTGTTTACTTTGTTAACGAACCAGAATGTATAAAAAGAATAAAAATTGTATTGTTGCGCTTTTTCATGAATTTTCATTGCCTTTTTCCATGAATTTTGTACTCTAATGTACTCAAATTAATGCAGATGCAGAAAGTACATCATATTAGAAAGCGATTACAAATACCTCTTGATCGTGCCAAACATATATTCTAATCCTTACGTTTGAGATTTCGAATATTATAGTTTTTCAATAAAATAAGTGAAATACACGATATATATGTGTAACACGTTTATAATAATCCTAGAGACTTATCTAGCTTTTAATTAGATATTCTCGGACGATTAAATAATTATATGCTTTGTGTGATTACGTAATCAACCTCGATCCTGTTAAAAAATTAGTTAAGGAAACTTTAGTTAAAATTATAGGAAGACTATTCTTAAGCAGACGTTTAAATCCTTTTTTCTAATCAAGAACGATATTTGTGCTATATATAATACAATATTCACACAGAGTTCCACAAATTAATATATATACCAAGCTAACAAGAAATATTTATGGTTAAATTTTTATGGTATATCCTATAAATTATATGTTATTATGGACTGAAATTACTTGTTGCAATGCATATACCAATGCGCGATTATAATAAGTGATCGACGCTTCCTATTTGCAGAAAGTACAACGTATAATAATTGTTATTTCTTGATCAGTATATTATTATGCTGACTATTGTACTTGATTTTTACAATTTCCTACGTGCATAGTTTTATATTACATTTCTTAATCTTTCTTTACTTATCTATTAAATGTGTAACTAAAGACAATCCATTTTTTATGAAAATAAATATGGGATAAGATTGATAAAATTCATTGAAGTTTATAATACATGCATTACTCGTTTTAATAATGTAAAAGGTAATTATTTTTAAGTTCATTTTTTTAAAGACCAATTAAAGGTTACGATTTAATAAGAGATTCAATTTTTTATAAGAAAATTTATCGCAAATGTAATTTATATTGCATCCCTGATATGTTTATTGTTTTTTAGAATTAAGTTGAAGTGAAAGAGTCTTTTGTATTCATGTTATATGGATAATTTATACACAAATATTGCATGTAGCTTATGAATTACATCTGAATTATTCATTATTATTATTAAACTATTGAATTAAAATTTCTTTAAATGAAATTTCACATAGACTTGTAATTAAAGAAAGAATTTTTTAGATCCAAACAAATTTTTTAAAATTGCAAATTATTTTATTAAAACTATTTTATCAAATTTTATATATTTATTTAATGAGATGCTAATTTAAATTGATTTTTTTTCTTAAGTAATGATTCTCCTAAAATTAATTATTCGTGTGCACACTCACATATTTTATATGTAAATATTACGAAAACTTATTAAAAAAATTTAACACTATCAAATAAATGGATTTTCGTTCTAATGTATAATTCTCCGAACTATATATTAGAAGAATATATTTTAATTATACTATTATATTATAAATAATTGTTTTGAGAATATAAAAAAATGTGGTAAATAAAATAATATTCTAATCATGCATTGCGAATATTTGTTTCATTACAATAAAAATACAAAGAAATTGCAATATTTAGGCGGCATTTATAATAAGTAAGTTATATGTAATATATTATAATGACTGGACATAGTTATGCAAGAAGAAACAAATTTTCCTTCACAAATCATAGATGTATGTAAAAAAAACAAGAATAATTTAAAAACTTATGCATGATTATCTCGCACAACTACGCCAATTTATCTTACTTGTGCATCGACGTCGATTAATAAGATCAGAAGTCCACGCTAGTCTACGTGAACAGGGAAACTCGTGCGACGTAAAATACGAAAATAATTACAAACCGATTTCACAAAAGCATGTACGAAATAAATTTACTTTTTATGAACAATTAACTATATGTACTCTTGTCCATTCGTCGTCCTCGAATTCTCCTATGACGATTCTAGCCGGATCTCTTCGGATTCATTCAGGTTGGTATTTGCATATTTTTAACACACGTTTATATATAAATAAAAAAATTTTATTCCTATTTCTAAATTTTTGTACGACAAATCTAGAATACGCGAAAATATAGAAAGTTTAGCTGCAAGGAACACATTCCTTTGCTGGGCGTAATAGAAAGAACTGCTTCAAAATATTATAATTTAAAATTTTTCTATAACAAATGTTTCAAATAACAAATAACAAACTCATGAATTTTATAAAATAAAATACTAAAATATTTTATTTTATATTGTATTATTTACGATAACTAATAAAGTTTAAGAGAATTAATCTAATATTCAGTTCATTAAACGGTGAAAATAAATATCTATGTCGCATTACTTCTTTCTAGCCAAATAATTGTCTATTGTATTTCTGAATAACACTGGTTTTCATGTCCCTCCGATTTCACAAGAAAGTGAAAGTTTCGATTCCGATATCAAAGTATCGAATTTTTGTACCAAAAAACAAATTACGAAACAAAAACGCACGAACAGAGCAGTTAGTATATTGTTCGTTTTTTCATTGTGCGCAAAATTATTTGCAATATTTATGGATTCGTTCAAATATCGTTCAAATTGAAGTTAAAAACCGCGACATATCTAAATCAGAGAGAAACCTGAGAGAGGTCACGCCGCCGTTTTATGTGGAACGTTTTTCCTAGCCGTACAGCAGCGCTAACTGGATCCATTTTTGAGCTGGAGGAACTACATGGTCAGATCCACTTTTCGGTGCTAAAGTAAACGGCTGAGCTTGGTTCACGTCCGTGCTAAATCCATATTACGGATCTAGCATTATAAATCGTGTAGCCATGGATATTTCCGGCGGATAACACGATTATCGACTTTATTTCGTATTACGTACACACATTTGATTCTTTTCCTTGCTATGTCTATAAAATTGCGTAATAATGCATTAGAAAAATAATTTAAAAATTAGAATAATTTAAGTCTAAAAAGACATAAAAAATAAATAAAAAATTTTTCATTTTTTAAGTTTCTATGTAAAATAGAAATAATATGTTCATAATGTGCTATACATGAGTAAAATATATAATTTTTTAAAATAAAATTTTTTAATAAAATTATTTTGGATATTTCTTGATAGAAATTTAAAATTTTAAATTTTGTTAATTTATCTTCATTAAAATTCAATCATTTAAGATTTATTGTTGATCAGTGTTTCTATGTAAAAACACACACACACACACACACATATATATATATATATATATAAAGGCATTGGAGAAGACTAGATATAATGCCATTACTTAACACGTTGAATGCCACGCTAGTTTTACAGGGATTGCCCGTGGCGCCACGATGAATTTTTATTATACAGATAAGTTATGATATATTTTATATGTTTTATACTGCATTAATTTCTTCATTGTAGTAACGATAGTAACAATGAAAAATTGTAAAGTATTGACATTTGTTCAAATTATGTATTTCTACCAATCTTGGCGCGGTCACCGGCGCGGTCACCGCGGTGACCCCCGTGGCATTCAACGTGTTAAATATTTATTACAGAGCGATGAATAAGCAGCTTTAATTTTTTAGGCTATTCCGTTTTGACCGAATGTAATTACGATATAAATCTCGACAAAATTTAAAATTTTATCGTATATAAATTATATATTTTCAATTAAAAAATTTAAATAAAGTTTGGTAAAAACGAAACAACCTGTAGAGATTCTCCATCTCCGCCGATTGGCTGTCCTCTTTCTTTTAGCTAATCCGTTTTTTGTCAGATTAAATATGATTCTACATTTTTTGCATTTCTCACAAAAGCGCGTCTATACTTAATAATGTTCTCCCATTATAAAAAAATTATCTCTTTTTATTGAAAAGTGCATGGATAGAATGATTCTTATGGAATAGTGGTTACAAAGGAATATATTTAATAATAATAAAATACATGTGTTATTGTAGCTTAGTATATGTACGAGTACAAATGTTTTTCGGGTACCAATTGTTCGAGATAAGTCGAACCCGATAATAGCGGGATTTTAAAGAATTTTGTATTGAAAACTTTAACAATATAAAATTTAATAATTCCCTATTTTTCTGCAGTATTTAAAAAATTTAAAGTTAAAATTGTTAATATCCCACTGATATAGGGATACCCATTCGACTTATTTCGAATTTTTTGTACCGTACATTTCTAAGTACATTCGTATGTACATGATAAATTTCTTAAAAATGTTGTACAAATTCTTTTTGTAAAATTATCTAATTGTCATCAGTAACAATTAAAATTTGTGAAATAAGATTTCATAACATATGTATTTTATTATAAAAAAATATAAATTGCTAAATTAATTATAATATCCTAGAGACTGGTGGGATGTCCATTACCTAAAAATAGTTTCTTGAAACAAATTAAATGTTACAGAATTAAGTATATACATTTGTAACCATATTTTTATTAAGTCGCCAAGAAATAGGCAAATTACTGATATAAAAATTTGAATTTATTTACTTTATAAATGAAATTTATACAAATAATCATTATTCATGTTTATTCTATAATACTGTTTTATCATTAAAACAGAAGTAATACTAATATCATTACTAATGAGAGAACATTCAAAAAAAAGAAGAAAAAGAAAATCTTCTTTCAGAATATATTATTAATTTAATTTTGTAAATTGATTTTAAAACATATAATGATCATTGATTTATTGCCAAAATCAAGATTTTTGAGAATTACCAAGAAAACTTAGGATTAATTTTGGCCTTGTAACAAGAACTCCTAAGTTTCAAGGGGACCGAATTAGATATCGCGAATGAATTTCATGGAAAACGATAAATAACTCTCCATGGAAACGAAAAATAACTTTCCATGGAGATGTTTTCAACTTTCTATCGGTACAAGCCATCGTATTTGCTAGCGCTCATCTGACATAAGAGATAATGATGAAATGTCATCACTCAGATAGCAATATCGCACTCAAAAACGAGAAAAAAACAATGTTCGCATAATTATCATTTTTTAATAAATATTGAAATGTTCCTTAACATCCTATTTCTAAATACATACTTCTAAATATATAATTTAGAAATATTCTAAATGCAATTCTTAAATATAATATTCCTATATAATTTAAAAATATTCGTTAAGAAATATTTAACATAGAAATCGCAGAAATCATAAAAACAAATATAAACGTTAAATTTCGCGAGCAAAAAGTTAATACTTGATCATTGACTTAGCCAAAGCTCGAATCTTCACTGTCTTATTTAATGAATTTGTCATTTAATAAATTAAATGTCACGAAAAATTAACAATAATTTTAAACGACGAAAAATTTAAATTTAAAAAATATTTAATATTATTAATAAATTTTTGATATTCAAAATAAAATTAGAATTTGGACAACTAAGAATTTTAAAATTAAATATTTGTCAAAAACTGAATTTAATTTAATAAATTTCTTGTTATCATGTTTCGTCGATTTCGTAATTTATTTAGCAATAATTTAATTTTGGTCAGATTTTACTAAGGCTAGATAAATGTATTAGTATCGAATGCAAATAAAATATGGGATACATATATATGTATATGTATATCTAAAAATAGATAATTCATTAATAATCAATATAAAAATAAGGATGACATTTATCTAGACATATTACAACTTTAAATGACAAATTATATGACAAATTACATAAGTTTGTTTATATTAAATTACATTAATACGTTATATAATTTATAACTGTATATAATTTTACGAAAAAATTAATTTCTTGGGGCTGAAAATTGAAGAAAATTTAAAATTAATTTTAAGTATCCATGCCCAATTATCACAAATATGTAAATGTCCGGTATCCCTATCTATATACTATACAATTCATTATATAATATAATTGTATTCAATTAAACAAAAATATTTAATTTTGCGGCGTTAAATATCATTTTATTTAATTTTTTAAAATATTAAGTTATTTTCAGTCCTTAAATCTACCCATCCGTATTTCTTGTCTATCTTCTGCCTACCCGTATTTTATTTATTTATACATCTTACGTTCTATTCATGAATATTCCTACCTATCCGTATTTTTACTGCAAAAATGTGCAATAAAACCGTAGATATGATAAATGGAAATAATAGAACACAAGCTAATATCCTATTGGATGTTGATTAAATCTATCGAGATAACCTAATAGAGATTGAAAAATATGGAAAAATGGACAATAATTTTAAAAAATAGTTTAAAAATTCGCAATTTAATTTGCGAGCAAGTACCCTCCCGATTATTAACCCTCCCAATCATGGTATTGTAGTCATGATATATAATTTTCATGGCATACCGTATTCCACGGATATGCACCTATTTTAAAATTAATAAATATCATTAATTATGTTTAATATATCAGACATATCAGAAAAATACGTATCTCAAATCACATCTATTTTAACATAACTAATTATTAATTTCGAGATAATTTTACATAAAAAATTTTATACTGCGATAATAAAATATTCACTAGATCTTACGCCATTTTATTTTATTTTATTTATTAATATGAGCCAAACTACGAAATGGATAGATTATACAAGATTAGGATAAAATTAACGCATATGTATGATTTATTATACTTCTAATTGTGTGAACTTTTTCATTAATCCGTGATACATAATAAATTTATTTGTATATGTTATTTTTTTGCGCTAATTTATGTAATATTTAATCCTGAAAATGTTTTAAAAATATTTAGGATACAAAACAAAAAATGAAAATATTTAATTGTAAGAAAATTCTTTATTATACATCATATTATCATTTAATTAATTTTCATTTATTATCCTACATATAACTACTTCTTTAATTATTTATCACTTCTTTAATTATGTAATTTCTATTGCTTCTATAGAAAAAATTATTTTTTAAATTATTTTTATGAAATATGTATAAAAAGATAAATTCTTTGAATCTTCTGTTCATGAAAAATAAATATCATGAGAAAACTTAAATGGAATCTTTTATCTGAAAATTGTCATTTTATTATATAAGTATTTAAGGATTTATCCTTATAATTATTTATCCTAGTCTGGTCTAATCTATCCATTTTAGGACAGCGAATCTGTGAAAGTTGCAATATTACATGGGTAGAATATATACATGTAATACAAGTTTCACAGATTCGTTACTCCATTATAAAAAATTCGTCACTTACCCATCCGATACGCAACGGGCGGAGTTATCTACCACGAAGCTGCGATAATACTGTAATATATAAATATAAGATTCAAATTAAAACAGCGCTTAAAATAATTAAAGTTTCAAAAGATAATTCTTAGACTTCGAATTTTTCATTTGTTTTTTTTTTTTAATTAAATATTTACTAATATTAATATCTATTACTACTAATATTAATATCTTTTAATATCTATTTTTTGAAATATGTACGAATCTTTATATAAGAATAAACTTTTATAAAATTCAAATTTCAAATAATTCTTCTTTCTTTTACTTTTTAACTTAAAAACGATCCCTCCAAATAACTGGGAAAAAATAATAATTTGATATAAATAAAAAATCAAACTCACCCCAAGGTTGCTCCGCCGATGCCCGATGCCTCTTCCAGGCCTCCTCCTCCTCTCAGGATTGGACTGCATCTTTGTCGTTTAGATATTCGTAGTATCTATAACAATCGAATGAGTCAAAGATTAATAAGAAGAAAAATATTCCTTGTATATATTAGTGCGTTATTACTATTGCCGGCAAATAATCCCAAATTTACACTCGATTTTCGCACATAACGTATCAATCTATATTATTCAACCGAATCTATATTATTCAATAATCAAAAGTATTACCTCACTTACCAATTAAATGAATTCCGATGCTACTCGTTTTGGAGCCGATCCACGTCCGTCGCGTTCTGCAAATGAATTGTAAATGCGGTTAATATGGCGAACCGATTTTGTCTCGCGCGGCCAACCTCGCGCGCTAATAGCGACGCGGCGATGCGGCGGCGCGGCGACGCGACACGTCTTGAGCTTCGATCGAACGAGTATTGAAGAATACGCGTTCGAACGAACTTTCAATGTATCCGTGCCAAATCTTTATTATATGATAATCAGATGTAAAATTAGTGTAAGTTTCTTGCTTACCAATTAAAGTCACGACGTCACTCGTTCCGGAGTCGATCTATTCCGCCGTGTTCTGCAAATGAGAAGTGAATGCGATTAATATGGCGAAGCGGCTTCGTCTCGCGCGGCCAACTTCGCGCGCCAATAGCGACGCGGCGACGCGACTGCGCGGCGGCGCGTGATTTGGCGACGATACACATCTCGATTTTTGATCGAACGAGTATCGCGAAATACGCGTTCGATCAAATTGTCGATGTACTCGTTCCGTATCTGTATTACGATAATCAATACAACTTTCGCTTACCAATTACATTAGTTGCAACAGTCACTCGTTCCGGAAGCGATCCATCTCGTGCCCGGCGCATTCTGCGAATGAAATGTGAATGCTATTGATATGGCGGCTTCGTGTCTCGCGCGGCCAACTTCGCGCGCCACAAGCGATTCGGCGACGCGCAATTGCTACACATCTTGGTTTTCGATCGAACGAGTATTTATTGAAACTTATATTTGATTGTCGTAATACAGATGCGGCGCGTTTCGCAAATGATATGTGAACGCGTCAAGCTGGCGAGAGAGCTTTGTCTTTCGCGCGGTTAACTTCACGCGCCAAGAGCACATTACATCGAACATGTTATTTCGATTGCCATTCGAATTTCGGGTGATAAAACAGTACGCGGATGAAAAGACAGTGTAACCAACTTTGCGTTATCGGGGGAATAAAAATGCGTAATTTTAATAAATTATGAATTGTGTGTTTTTAATGGATCAAAAACAATCTCTCTTGATTTATTAAAATCGCACAGTGCTCTCGAAAAACAATTAGAAAGAAGTGACGATATTAAATTTAATTTTAATAAATTGGCGACAGTGTCGTAGGCAATATGGAGCCTCACGTGGCACACGGTGGTTGTGTCATACCAAGAATTTTGTCAGAACTTTACGACATCGATCGAGCACGCATGCATCGCTGAGAAAACTGTTCTCCCTGTTTAATACCACCATGCCTTCGAAGAGGGTTTAATTTCAAACGGCGCTACATGTGTGTAAAAGTTGCTGCGTTTAGGTTAGGATCCGTTTCCTTGGATTGACAGAACAGTGGCAGAGAAATTCTAAAGAAATGTATCTTAACATCTATCGACTGTCGACACGATCCTGCGTGAGACAGATACACACCAGCGTGTCGCGAAATTTAATGAAGGACCATTCTGATAGCGCGCTCCGAAAGAAATTGCGTTCCACCGGCTTTTACTGGGCTGGAGTTGGAATCCTGGTCGTTGGATTGAGTTACTCCGCGGTGCCTTTGTACAGAATGTTCTGCCAGGTAATTGCGATTCTCTAAGAATTATTTTGTATCTTGACTCGAGCTCGGTCTCATTTTATTTCAATAAATTTAATGTCATTTGTATATCAGCGTATATCACATGTGTTTCTCTTCTTTATTGAGTTTTCTTTCTGTTCCGCAGTCGTATAGTTACGGTGGAACAGTATCAGCTGGTCACGATGCTAGTAAAGTGGTCACTATGTCACCTATTAAAAACAGAAGGATCAAAATTAAATTCAATGCGGATGTGGCGACGTCGATGCAATGGAATTTCAAGCCGCAGCAAAAGGAGATTACGGTTATTCCTGGAGAGACGGCTCTGGCGTTTTACACAGCCACAAATCCGACCGATCATCAAATCATAGGAATATCTACGTACAATGTTTTACCTTTCGAAGTAGGACAATACTTCAATAAAATACAATGCTTCTGTTTTGAGGAACAGATGCTCAACCCGCATGAGCAAGTGAGTTCATTAGCATACTGATATAAAGTAATAGGATAGTCCAGATTTTTATATTTAACAACAGTTATATTTTCTATTTTTTTTTTTTTTTTGTGTTGTTACTCTAACGATAAAAATTTTGAACATTTGTATAATTTATATGATTAAATTAGGCAGTGTAATATTATATGTGTTAAGGTTGACATGCCAGTGTTCTTCTACATTGATCCGGAATTCGCGGAGGATCCAAAAATGGAATTTGTTGATGAAATAATTCTCTCTTATACATTTTTTGAGGCCAAGCCAGGATTTAATCTGCCTGTACCGAGCTATGCCAGAAGTCATTCAACGAAGTAAAGCGTAATTAATTTCTAATAGTTATTACAATTGTACAAATGTGAATAAATATTTAATACATATATTTTTTCAAATTTTCTTCGAATTGTGGAAATATCACGTAGCCTAAATTTCTTTAGGAGTGCATTCCAACGACGACACGACTGAACATTCTCATAATGGCAGTATTCGTATATAGAGCACGGCATTAACAGAGAGTACATCTTTAAAATCTAAACAATGCGTTAACAGGATACGCGCGTCTAAGACCGCAAACTTTTTCCTTATCAATGTATATCGCGTCGATTTTAAGGGCGAGATCGTGCTCGAGCATAGTTCGAGTTCGCAGCAATCTTTGATGTTGATTCTCGAGTTCCTTCAACGATTTGTGCATTCGCTCGAGTTGACGATTTATTTCGTCGATCTCTTTCTGAAGGCTGCAAAATAAGAATAGTTTTCAAATAATGTCTCATCTCATATCGCTGGCACACAGTTGTAAAGTTATATACCTCTCATAAGCATAATCGCGGCATAATTCCATATCGGGACGATGCATCCTCGCCTCCATCCTCGTATGTGCAACCTTAGTCGCGTAACTTTTATCCGCGATAGCTTTACGCATTAATTCCAAATTTTTTTCAACGCCGAATATTTCCTGTTGTACCTGTAATATTTCACGAATCGCGTTTAATCCAAAAAGATTACGCGCGGAACGTTTTATACCTTTTGCAAATGTTGTTGCAGCTTGTTTTTAGCTTCAAGTAACTCGGAAGATCTATGTGTTAAAGCGTTGTTGGTATTGCTCCAAGTATTCCACATTTCCTGAGCAACTTTGTTGATAAGACTTTCGGCAGTGGTGCGTAATTGACAGGATTTGTTCCGTTCCGTTTGGGATCTTTGCACTATTCTATTCACTGCATCCGCCCAGGTTTCTTGCTCTGAAACGCTAACAAGATAACAGTTAATTATAATTAAATTTATTAAAAATTATATAGATACTATATTATATTATATTATTAATTAAATTAGACAGAGATACTATAATTAAATACCATGGATCGTATTTCTCAATCCCAGAATAATATTGTAGTCCATGAGTATGATTGTTCAATTGATGACAAATAGTGTCTATGCCCAGAGCACTCTCCTTATTCTTTAAATCCAATTCTAGTTGATTCTGCGAAGCTCTGCAATTTCGTAACTACAAGCAGAATAACATTAATTATTCGATTAATTATCGATTAATTAAGAATTTTACTCAAATTAAGATATATTTTTCACCTGATCCTTGCATTTGTCCAAGCAGGCTTCTAGTTTCTTTTGATTTGTCCGCAAATTCTCTATTTCTTGTAATAAACATTTTTCCGATTCGTCGTGTACCAATTCTGTACCTAAAGAAAGATATAAGATTATTTATTATAACTTTACACAATATCCTAGAAATATGAAATATAAGTTAAAAATAGTTTTAATCTCCTGCAGACCTTTTCTAGCTTCTCTGTGATACAGACACTCTTCTGCGATGTGTAAAGGTCCTTCGATATCTCGTATTGCCTTTTCTAGAATATTTCGGCAATCGTGGAGTCTCTCAATTTCGTGAAGCATTCTCTCCAGTTCCGCTGCCACTTCATTGCGCCAAAAAGTAATGTCATTTATCCTCTCGCCAAGTCTTCGGCTAGTATCGTACTGACCATGCTGTATCTTCTCCTCAGCATTTCTGAAAGATATTTTGAATGCAGATGTTTTGAATTCGGAACATCACTTCTACATACGACATATTTAAAAAATTATTCCAAAGAAGCTTTGCACCTGATAACCCTCAGGGCATCGTTTCGCATCCTCTCGGAATAGTGCCTCTGCGAATCTGCCTCGTTATAATATCTCACTTGTTTCTGAAACCATTCGTGCGGGGTGTATCTCGTATAAAGGGCGGCTTGCGACGCGTGAACAGGATTGCGTTGATAGCCCGTGATCAGATTTGGGAATTTCAACGGTCGCGTACTCATTTTATGATTTGCATCCAACGCGTAACTTGATATCGACTTTGTAGCTCTGCAAGATAATAATATGATTATGTACTTTCATATCCATGTCCAGATCTGTGTGGGTATTTACTCAAAGTGAGGGATAAGAATCTATCGAGAATTAGAAATATGGTATACAAAACAACATCAGTTTGTTAAATCAATATCATTCTAGGATTCAAAGAATGACTCTGTAGCTATAGTCCATAAGGGTGATGATAAAGCAAATGAATTATAGCTAAGAGAGAATGTTGAATCTACTTACAAAGGGATAACTTCCGTATTCTCGAATCCGACATTCGGTCTCCATGGTAGTAAATGGTGTGTACGAGTATAGTCACCTATACGGATCGGAACTATTGGTTCCATGTAGGACATTGAACCTCCGACTGTACTCCATGGTTGCAATTGCTAGAAATTAAAATATATGGACGTGAAAAGTCATTAATTATTTTTTGTTCTAAGAGTTTGAATTATCGACATCACAAATTTTATTTAATGTAATGTCAGCAGATTCCTAAAATTATTTTTGTGACAGAAAAATAATATTTTATTAAATTTTGAGGACAATAGATAACATAATTATTCTGTTCCGCTAAATAAGTCTGCGAATATAAAAATATAATTATTAAAATGTAATGAAAAAGAGAGATTTATTTATTTATGCATCAGACATTAATTGTTAGATGAGGAAAATCATCAAGAGTCATTTTTGTGATAGGTAAAATTATTAAAAATTTATTTAAAAAATTGAACTGTCTCTCTGATCATTGTGTTAAAAAGATTTTCTTGAAAAAAGAAAAAATATAGTAGAATATAATAGCAAAAATATAGTATACAACATTCTATGAAAAAAAAAGTTTTATATTCTTATATATCATCAATATATATATCAGAGAAAAGTTAATGATCCAACATGGCAGATGTACCTAGCGAAGCTCCCGAACGTGAGTATATATACAATTTGATTTTAATCGATGTTAAAAATGAATTGAATTAATTAAAGACATGTAAACTTGACATTTATTAAGATTACATAATTTCGTTGATATACATCATTTATATTGCATCATACTTATAATACGATGGATATCAGAATTAAAGGCTAGGTTAGAATAGTACTCTGTACACACACATATTTTGACACTCTTTAGTATATTATTTAGAAAGTTTATAATTTTTACGTTTAACATTTTAAAAAATGCTGACTAAACAGTTTTTGGCTAAAATAATGAAATAAGCTATCATTTTTACCATGTTGATCATCATTTTTCTGCTAAATCATTTCTATTATATATATTTACAAAGTGCTACAAATGTTAAGGAACCTATGAAATTTTCAGATTGTCCTGGGACTCAGAGTGAGCATGCTGGCAAAGTATCAGCTTGTGCGGGATGCCCGAATCAATCGCTATGCTCGTCCGGAGCCACCAAGCAGCCAGATCCTGGCATTGCGCTTGTGAAAGAAAGGCTTTCTTCAGTGCGGAATAAGCTGCTAGTGCTTTCAGGCAAAGGAGGCGTGGGCAAGAGTACTGTGACGTCATTGCTATCTAGGTGTCTTGCAGCAAATAATCCTGATATAAATGTATGTAACTAATCATAAGGAAAATAATGTGTGCTTGATATCAATTTTGTTTGGAAGAAATACTTGATTTCTTTTGTCAAATTTTATTTAATTTTTCTTACTTATGTTCTATGTGTGTTATGACATGCTAACATAAATACCATATATTTTACTGTCACACAAGTAATTTCACACTTATATAGAATTAAAAAGCAAGTTAATGTAATAACTCACTCTTTTGCCCATTCCAAGTACATCCATGTGATTTTCAAGGTACATGTTGACATAGTGAACGCTTAGCAGCTAGTTTGTAGGAAATAACCTCAGACAGAGAATATCTATAGTCGACTAATGGCCTATATATATCGTGTCAACCTGTGCCAGTTCCTTATTGATTACCAAACTTCTAGTGTTCTCATTTTCTTTTGATATTTTGAATCAAGATAAATAAAGAAAATAAATAAATAAATAAAAAAAATAAATAAAGAGAAAGATATACAAATTTAAAATATGATACAAATCTAATTAATCTCTCTGTGATATATATTGAAACTTAAATTTTATTAGAAATTTTATTAAAAAGATTTTACATCTTGTCTGTGTGTTTTATTCAGGTGGGAGTATTGGATATCGACATTTGTGGACCATCGCAGCCGAGGGTATTGGGAGCACTTGGTGAACAAATTCACCAAAGTGGATCAGGATGGTCCCCTGTAGTAAGTACATTTCTTGAAGCAGAATTACTATACCATTAAAAAAGAAACTGTTACATAATATTGCATATTATTATTTTATTCTAGTATATCGAGGATAACTTGTCACTAATGTCAATTGGATTTTTGCTCAGCAGTCCAAGTGATGCAGTTATTTGGAGAGGACCAAAAAAGAATGGTATTATGTGCTTCTAAAATCTTTTATATTAGCGTTATATTAGTCTGTATATTAGTCTTTTATATCAGTGTTATATATGATTTTTATTGTAAATTTATCTGCATATATTTATAGGTATGATCAGACAGTTCCTATCGGAAGTTGATTGGGGTAGCTTAGATTATCTCATTCTGGATACACCACCTGGAACATCTGATGAACACTTGTCAGCTACATCGTATCTCAAGGGTACCGGCATTACGGGTGCCATAATTGTCACGACACCGCCGCAAGTTGCCCTCTTAGATGTCAGGAAGGAGATAGACTTCTGCAGAAAAGTGAATATTCCCATCTTGGGTGTGGTCGAGAACATGAGTATCTTCGTGTGTCCTAAATGCAAGGTGAGGACGGTGGCTTGAATAGGAAAACGGAAAAAAGAATGAAAGAATGTGATTAACGAAATATCTTTGTACACAGAATACCGCAGAAATATTCCCAGCTTCGACAGGTGGTGCAAAAACGATGTCAAATGAATTAAATGTGGAGTTTTTAGGCTCGATACCTTTAGATCCGTTACTAGCGAGATGTTGCGACGAGGGTAAAAATTTTCTGACGGAAATGCCGGATTCACCAACTGTTAGTGCTTTAAATGAAATTTGCAAGAGTAAGATTTTAATATATTTTGTAAGAAAATATCTGACTTTTCACATAGACGCACACGCCACATGAGAATTACAAGAAAACAAATATTTTTATTTTCAGGTATTGTTCGAAAGTGTGAAGAAGAGAAAGAGAATTCCCAATAATATACTGCAAAATCTTTCATATAAAAATTTACATGTAAATGCGCCTGTTTTGCTCTGTAATAAAGATTTATTTTGTTTTAATGCAACTTGTAAAACTTTTACTATTTTGATAAATATGATTTACAGGTTCAAGGATGCAGTATAAAACTTTCAATCTGTTTGCTTCGTTGTACATTAGCTTGAAAAGATATGAGAAATATGGTCTCTATCATAATGATAACTATGATAGGACAAGAATTTTTGATAAACCAAACACTGATAATAAGCACATAACTAACTTCTGACTCAGCTTGCCGATTACTTCTTTTGACAAACGTTTGCCCGATAAATTCAAGTTTGATAAGCGAACACCGATGATAATAGAGAGAGCAAGTTCGCACAACAATGCTTTTCATTTTGCTTTCATATATTTGCGAGTATATTGGAATAATGGACGGTAATGCAAAGGTCCAAACAGAGATAACATGTGTGACGTATACAGCATGCACATGCACACGATGCAAAGATCGGTACACAGGCGTGCATTATACATTGCAGCAGAGCGCGACGAGCGATCCACAACGTGAGATTCTCTGCTCGAAAATAATACTTTGAGTTCTTTGTGATGTGCACGGTGACACATGCAGTGCGAAATATTATTTTTAGAAGTCTGTAATAGTACGTATTTGTGAAACGAATACATGTAATTTCAATAATTTGCAGGTTATGATCTGAATATTTATAAAGAATATATTAGTATTCTCCTCTGTGAAATGAATATATTTTACATGTAGAATGCGTGCCTTAGACAATGACATTGTCGACAAAACAAATAAATTACAGTTTTGCCCAAGAGCAAGTCCATCTAAATTTAGACTTGATTAAAGAAACATTTATTTCGTAATTATTCATTCGGCTGATTGTATGACTTTGTACGTTCATACATACCTTAATATTCTTATCGCTTTCAGACACGACTTGTTAAGAACTATTTGTGGCAGTAGTTTTTGATCGACTTGAAAAATGACTGCTGTAACAGCAAATAGGCAGGAAGCAAGTGGGCAGGATGTTCCTGAAAAATCAGGATACCACACTGCAATCAAGGATCATTCAAACAATATTGCCGGAGGATTTAATACCATTGTGATTAAAACATTAAATAATGAATCCTGTGAGCCATCAATGAAAAAACATGAAAGAGAAGAGTTGAATCTTGATAAACGTTACAATATAAAACGGATAATAATGATGTTATTTCTCAGTCTCATCACGGTTTCATTGTTGTTTCATCTCGGTCTTCCATTATTATATGTGATTATAAATCCATTACGTACCATTGTGCATAGTTATAATGCAAAAGTGGAATTTATGATTAATATAAATAACGACAGCATCGAGGAGACAAGATATCAGCATATATTAGTAGATACTCCCGATATATACATCGAACAAGAAATATATGATCGCAAAGTAGTGCCTGTACAGAGAGAAAATAGCCTACCTGGAGAAAATACAGCTTTTAATAAAACACAAGTAAGCAAAAAATTTCTTTATTACAAGAAAAACAGATAACACATGATATATTTGCATTTATGTTTATTGCATAATTATATTTATGTATTGAAACAGTGCAGCAATGTTCCTGAAATATTGCGCTTTGACTGTCATCCAGAGGATGGAGCGTCGCAACTTTCCTGTACAAAAAGAGGATGTTGTTGGAATCCTCTTAAGAGGAACGAAAATGAGAAACGTGTGCCGCTAAATATTCCTTATTGTTACTATCCTGATGGATGGGATCTTTATAGGTATATTAACCACAGTCAGGATGGTAGTAATTTCTTGGGTTTTCTTAATCAAAAAAAGGAATCTGTGTACAAGAACAATGTGCCTCTTGCGAAAGTAGAAGCCACAAGCATAGACAGTTCGATTTTGCGTGTGAAGGTATAATGAATATTTATAGGATGAATATTTATACTTCAATTTTTTATCGAATATAAAGTATAATAAGAAAATCTTTAGATATATGACCCCTTGAAATCGCGATATGAACCACCATGGCCAATTAGATCGGATCCGAAGCCATTTTTATACCGAGTTGCTAACACGAAATATCAGTTTAATAGCGATGATGTAAGACCTGGCTTTAAGGTCAATAGAGTCAGTGATGGCACAACATTGTAAGTATAAATTATTTTGTGTGTTGTATTCAGAATATTATTTATCTAAGATTTTAATGGATTTGTAAAGATTAAGTTTCATAATTTTGATGTGGTAAACATAATTATTAAAGTTATTATTTAAATTTTATAATATATTCTGTATGTAGATTTAATTCCATTGGGATTGGAGGTTTCATATTTGCTGATCAGTTTTTACAAATAAGCACATTGCTACCAACAAGTAACATTTATGGCATTGGCGAGCATAGATCGAGTTTAAAATTAGATACTAATTGGCAAATATTCACTCTGTTTAATAAAGACCAACCACCAACAGAAAACGTATGTTTAATTTTATCATAGACAAATAGATTATTACTGCTTATTTTGCAAATAATATCTTTTTAATTAGGCGAATTTGTATGGATCTCATCCATTTTATATTGTTCTGGAGGAGTCTGGAATGGCTCATGGAGTTTTATTTCTAAACAGTAATGCCATGGGTATGTTTTTTTCTTAAGATATATGATATATAATAATTTTATTCCAAATAATTTTATTTTGATGTGATAATATCATTTTAGATGTGATATTGCAGCCTACACCGGCTATAACGTTTAGGACGATCGGTGGTATTTTTGATATTTACTTTTTCTTGGGACCGACTCCAGCTGATGTAGTGAAACAATATTCCGAGATCGTAGGCAAACCGTTTATGCCACCCTATTGGTCGTTGGGTTTTCATTTATGCAGGTACTATATCAGTATAAAATAATATCAACAGGAGCATTAACATTTTGTACATTAATTAGATATGGATATGGATCGCTGGAAAATACTAAAGCAGTATGGAACAGAACGAGAGCAGCTGGAATTCCATTTGTAATGTCTACTGTATTATAACGTTTATAAAATGTTTCAGAATGTAAGCTATACATTATAACAAGTCATATTGTATTTATAGGATACTCAATGGAATGATATAGATTATATGGACAGAAATAACGACTTTACATATAATAAAGAGAAATTCAGAGATTTGCCTAAATTTGTGGAAGAAATTCATTCGGTATAGTATATACTTATAAAAGATTATTAATCATTAGAATCGCGAGAATCACTACGTATCACAGCAATTTTCTTCTATTACAGGCAGGAATGCATTATATTCCCTTAATAGATGCCGGTATATCTGGTTCGGAAGATGATGGTTCTTATCCGCCTTACGATGAGGGAATAAAACAAGATATATTCGTAAAAGATGGTGTATCTCACAAACCTTTTATCGGCAAAGTCTGGAATTTTGTATCCACGATATGGCCCGATTTCACAAACCCTAAAACCATGATTTACTACGCAAATATGATGAGCGATATGCATAACAATTTCTCGTATGATGGTGCATGGATTGTAAGTCTCAATTGGTTTAAAAAATGATTCTAATATTTTTGAATTATAACTCGATTCATAAATTATTCAAATTATTTCAATCATCAAGGATATGAATGAACCGTCTAATTTCTACAATGGTCACAAGAACGGTTGTACATATAATAATCTAGATTATCCTGAATATCTCCCTAATGTTGTTGGTGATTTGCTCGCTACGAAAACTCTTTGCATGAATGCGAAACATTATTTGGGCACTCACTATGATCTTCACAATACTTATGGAACGAGCCAAGCGATTGTTACGAATTAGTAAGTAAAAGAACAATTTATATAAATCTTCCAACTTTTATAGAGAATTTAAGAATTTATTCTACCAAACTATATGCAGTGCTCTTCGGAAGATTAGACTAAAGAGACCATTTATAATATCGCGTTCAACATGGGTAGGACATGGTCATTACGCAGGTCATTGGACGGGTGACGTTTATTCATCATGGTAATACGAATTTATCTTCATGTACATTATCGTTATCATACTTTCTTCGTTTACTAATTAAAGAATCATTTTATCAGGCATGATTTAAAGATGAGTATTCCAGCCATTTTGTCACTTAATTTCTATCAAATTCCAATGGTGGGCGCAGATATTTGCGGTTTTGACGGAAACACAACTAGTGCGTTGTGCAATCGTTGGATGCAACTTGGTGCTTTCTATCCATTTTCTCGAAATCATAATTCCGATGATGCAATTGTGAGTCCTGATATATACGTATATTGATTAATAATAAAATTATTAAAATATTCCTAATATAATATATATAAATGCATTAATGTACACAGGACCAGGATCCAGTTGCTATGGGCGACGTGGTTGTACAATCGTCAAAAAATTCTCTCAAAATACGATATCGATTTTTACCGTATTTGTATACTTTATTCTTCAGAGCACATAAATTTGGAGAAACCGTGGCACGGCCACTATTTTTTGAGTACGTATCAATGCCTTATGTTATGTCCATATTGTGAATAATGTATACATATTGAATGTTAATAGATTTACCGATGACAAGCAGACTTATGACATTGATACGCAATTTCTTTGGGGAAATGCGCTTATGATCAATCCAGTTCTCAACGAAGTACGTCATCAATTCATTTTATTATTTATATAATGCGCTAATACTTCGATATTTAGTTAACGCCTGACTTATATTTCACAGAATGAAATTGAAATAGCTGTTTACGTACCGCGTGGTTCTTGGTACGATTATTATACCCTTAATTTCTTCTTCTCTATTGGGAAACATTATACATTACCTGCACCGATTTTCAAAATACCATTATTGATTCGGGGAGGCTCGATACTTCCAACGCAGAAACCGGGTGTAACGACAACGGAGAGTAGAAAGAACGATTTTGAATTGATAGTAGCATTGGATGAAGCTGGGAATGCCAAAGGAGAATTGTATTGGGATGATGGTGATAGCTTAGGTAAAACAAATTTCGTGTTAAGCAATCATATTGCACTGTATCTTGTGAGTGCTAATTATTTTTTTTAATCTCTAGATTCTATAAAAAAGAAAGAATATTTATGGCTGTCTTTCGTTGCAAATCGATCCAATTTATTAAATATGGAAGTGGACAAGGGTTCTTTTAATGAAGAGGTAATTCTTGGAAAAGTACAGATTTTGGGATTACGACAACAGGTCTCCAGAGTGTTCCTAAATAAAAATGAGATAGGATTTAAATATGATGTTTTCACATCAGTAAGTATTCATTCGATTTCATTGACTAATGAATATCTGAAAGAAGTAGTATAATTAAAAGTGAATTTTAAAACGTTTAAAAATTATTTCAGAGTCTCGATATCATTGGTTTGCAAGTGGACATGAGACAACCGTTTGTATTTTATTGGATACTTGCAGAATCTAATGACAATACTATTAATTAAATGTGAAACGTTTTCTATTTCGGTATGTAATCTCACTTTTAGTAATTAATGATATATGTGATATATACTATACATTTGTTTTTTTTTTTTTATATAAATATCTTAGTCTCTAAACATATATTTTTCTTATTCAATTATATAAATAATATGTGAAAGAAATAAAGCAATTTCAGTTATTGTTTATATAAGTATTTGTGAGTATGTATGTGCGTGTAATGATGCGTTTATTCAAACACATTAATTAAATTCTATTCATGAGAATTAATAAGACAATGATGTTCATAAGGAAACGAGCGAATAAAGAAACGTGTTTATTCAAATCTTCTCCCACATATCGCACATTATATTAATGTACAAATATGACTATGTTTAAATATGGCACTAAAGAAAAACAATAAATAGCATTCCGATCTCGTTGATGCTGGAAAAAAAAGAAAATGTGATTCGAATATTAATCTTGCGATCTTGCGCGAAAAAAATAAGAATAAAATTCGCGAAAGACACAGAACAATCATTCACGCGAGCGCTATTTATTTGCTTTGGCACCGTAACGCAAAATCATCGAAAAGTTAGTGGACTTTGTCGAGGAATATAGGAAGCTATGCTTCCTGCCGACCATTCGAAACGGCTCTCCTCCAACCTCGATCTATATTCAAAGTGCACTCTGACCCGCATTTGCATCCGCGTGAACCGTAGATTTCGATCTTCCGAATAAATTTGAAAACGCTAAGTCACTGCGTGCGCCATACATTCGGGCTCATGTTAATACATTAAGGTGCGTCACGCATGAATACACGTTGTCTATACGGCCTTTTCTCCCACTTTACAGACGCAAAATACATCTCGATGCCTGCTAATAATAAAATTGAAATCATATAAAATGGTACATACGGTACAATATATTTGGCAATGAAATAAAAATCTTTGGATTCGATAACAATCATTTTTGCGTGCCCAAAAGAAAGCTCGGAAAACGAATCTTTTTTTCGAACAACAGCTTCAAATATTGCAAACGATTACAAAATAGCACCTCTGACTGCAGTATTTTTGACTATTTTTATCCAAACGCACGATTGAGAAATATCCTCATGGTACACTGAGAAAAGGAACTTATTTCACTTACATTACTTTGAGCTAATCAACTCTAGGAATATCGAATTAATTTTGATTTTTTATGCTAGCAGAAAGAGAGCCTCTTCGTTCACAAAAAAAATTATTTGCAGCAGATATCTATAGCAGAATAAATTAATAAATTTGTATTATTGTAAAATTCTTACATCGAGATAAAATGAATTGTGAAATCACTTTTCTGGCATCTTAAGATTCGATGTAAAAAAAGATATTGCGTTCCTTTCCCCTCGCGACCATCAGCATATATTCATCTAATACCAATATTTATATATATATGTAAGTATATATATGTGTATATGGATATAATATATATCTTTCTTCTCTCAATGACTAATATACTAAACTTGCAACCTTCGTTCATTATTGTCTGCTCACATTTACTTATGACTATCTAAAATGATGGCAACGTCACGCACGCTGATGTGTTTGCTCATCCGCGGCCAATCAAGCCCCCGGTTGCGCGCGAGTGCACGTATAAGTGAGATACCTAAATAACGAATAATAGTATCAACTACAACGGGAACATTGCGCAAGACTGTGTCAAAATCTCCGTTTTCCGCAGACGCGCCCGTGAACACATTTATATAACAAAATCTCATAATATTCAATTTATAAATGTGTATATATATATATAATAGATATGTATATAGATGTATATATCTTTATAAATATATAGGATAATATAACGATTGCGCGTGAAAGAACGTAATTGTGAATGACTCGTGCTAGCCTCGTTTCTGGTATTTTTTTGGTATACGATTGACGAACAGTAGTGCCTACGATTAAAATGTATGTGCTAAAACGATGCTCATTCGCCAGTGTGCATGTTTTTAACAAATATGGCAAGAGAACGTCTAACTCTATCTCAGTCGCCGATAAGCGCGGCGGTTTGTTTAAAAGAAACAAACCTGGCTTTCGTTAATTTAATTCGACAATACACATTCTACTTCGATCTTATGCTACAATAAAATAAAAGCATTTACTTAGTTCCCTTAAATCATACGGTGTACTCACTGGTTTAGTATGGCAAGTATTATGACACATGGCACCACAGAAATTAACATTCGTTAGTTATTATAGATTAGATATCACACGGAAACCTCCTCGATGGATAACACCTCGATCGTTTCATCTTCGATTGATGTGATTAGAAATGACTCAATAGTTTCCTAGAATTCTCTTGAAAATCATTATTAGTCTTTATCATTATCAAAGATAATGAATGCAGAGATCATGTCAGAACCATATGTTGCAATGCCCGGCACTCTATTTCATTTTCTAAAAGATTTTTGCGATAAATAATAAATTATAAACGTAAAAAAGAAAAAAGACGTAAAAATTATAGATAAAAAGTCGCATATAAAGTTGGATGAAAAACTATTAAGAAAAAGAATAAATCGGAAAAAATAATTAAGTTTCAATGCAAATTTTGGTATAGCTAAGACCGAGTGTAGAAAAACGTGAGATGATTTTGTATTATCGATTTGATCTTACTTCCTTCTAATCTTTACCCCGAGAGAAAGAATAAAACTATTGTTAAGGAACGAACGCATTTACGTGGCTGTAAGCGTTTCTAGAATATCTTCGGGTGATTTTTTCATTTTACGAAAATTTTCCCAGTGCTCCTTCGGTACTGTCCATTCCAGAAAGATTTCCAGGTTCCGAGTAAGAGCCTCAAGTTCAGACAAACCGCTCCCTGTGACCGGTTCCTTGCCAGCGGATACTAGGGAGTCCTGGAGAACATCATCGATGAGACGTTTGCCGAAACCGAGCTCATCCAACCGTTCCTGCTTACTGATCCTCTTCAGCAGCACCGCCAGCAGTAGCCGCATCTTCTCCACCGTCATCAGCTTGTATTTCGCGGTGACAGAATTCTTCTCAACGATCTCGGAGCCGCCAGTCGGTCTACCGGTTAGAACGCTACTATCGTCGTCTTCCGTCTCCATCTCTGGATGACAAGTTTTCTCGTGGAATTCCAGGTCGCTCTTAATCCTGAAAAAACTCTTGCAACGCTTGCAGCCATATGGGTCGTTCCTGCCATGTATGCACTTCATGTGCTTCTTCCAATGTGGCAGTTGGGTGAAGCCGGCATTGCACTCGGAACACTTGAACGGTCGTTCTCCAGTGTGACGTCGGGTGTGCAACTTCAAAGCAGTCGAATGGGCGAAGGCCTGCCAGCAGACTAGACAGCGAAATGGTCGCTGGCCGGAATGGGTCCTTTGGTGCACAGTCAGCTGGGACTTCTGGGCGAATCGCTGGCCGCATGTGGCACAGCCGTGCGGACGGTCACGTGCGTGTGTCCTCATGTGCTGCGGTAGATGGCCCTTGAAGGTCTTGTTGCAGATCGCACAGAGGAATGACTTGACGTCACGGTGCAAGCACTCCAGATGCTTTTTCAGGGCGTCACGACGCACAAAGGCGCGTCCGCACAGATCGCACTTGTGATCCTTCTGGCCTTTGTGACGCTTCAGATGTAGTGACAAATTGGCCGCACACGTGAAGGTGTTGGAGCACAGCTTGCAGTGAAACGGCCTGACTTGGCTGTGCGTGCGACGATGTTGCACTAGTTGACCACCCCGCGCGAAGCTCTTGTCGCACTCCGGGCACTTGTATGGCTTGAAACCGGTGTGCGTGCGCACATGCAACTTCAGCCGCTCCTTCAGCGGGAACTCCTTGCCACACTCGTCACACTTGAACACCGGTCCGGCACCGTGCACCACTTTGTAATGATTCCGTAAACCACCGCTACCCTTGAAGCGTGCGTCGCATACGACGCAGCAGTATTTCTTCTGAGGATTCTGTTGGTCTTTCAACTGTCTAGTGTGATCAGTCCACTTCCTCTTCGTTTTCTTCGTCTCTACTTCGTTCGAGTTATACAGAGAGCCGTCACTATTCTCTGAGTTTATCGAGGTGGCAGCAGAGGAAGTGCTAATGTGCTCCACGAGTTTGTTAGAACCAACGACGTTATTATTTTCGTGCTCTAGCAAGTAATTCGCTTGAATGATGGCATCAATCTTTAATCTGAGCTCCTTTTCGGGATTTTCTTTCTCAGTAATGCCGTCTGTTTTGGACTTATATTTTTCTTTCTCGTTATCTGTGTCAGAGATCTTTCCAGCGAACAATTCTCCATCCGTGGTGAGATAATCCTCACAAAGATCCTTGTGATTGGTCGCACCTGGTTCCTCTGGCTCTGAACTCGAGCATGGATCCAGCGGTTCTCGTCTATATACGTAAATCTCGTCCTTAAAGAAGTCTTTTTTTTCCAGATCTAAATACAATTGCTCGTCGTCATCTTCTTTGTCGTAGTGCGCGAATTCTTCGTCGCATTCGGCAATATCCTTTCTGATCAATTTCTTATTCGTTCCATAGTCGCTCTCCCTGTCACCCTTCTTCTTGCTTGACCTCGTCAATTTCCTCTTCGGAGCTTTTACGATCTTCCTGCCATTACACACTTTCTTCTCCGTCACCTCGCTATTTTTTTCTTGATCGAACTCCACGTCTTTAGTATTATTCTTGATCTTTTCCGTTTTTTTCCGACTTTTTTCTACTCGTCGTTGCTTACTGATTTGACGTTCCGATTGTTCGATACTCTTGCAGAAGTTAAATTCCCGCAAGTCAAAGTTATCGCCATCGCTACAGTCGCCCGAAAGACTCCTGAGAGCCCTCAGAGCGTCGGTCGCGTCGGCATCCTTGAAGACGTTTTCTCTGATGCGCGACTGTTTCACTGGCAACAATTCAGTCAGTTGAATTTCTTCCTGCGGCTGCTCGGGCTCGGTTACATTGTTCAAGACCGTCTGCTGCTGCATGCTAATCATCGCGCCGTGCGTTCATCCAGGCAGCCCGAACTTCGATAATGCCTCGAGAGACTTCGACGCTCGACTTCGATTATCTCTGCATACCGTATGACGTATTGATCGCCCGCTTTGAGACAACTCACATCGATCATCGCTTCTTTTTTTCAGTCAAACGCGTCGCTATCCCAAAGAATCATGCAGTCGACATCGTGCGACATATAGTTCGAGATCGTATAGATCATGAATTGTTCAGTCTGCGAATTTATTATTCATTCACGCTTCACATTTCTATATCAAAGTCGCCAGGCATCGATGTCGCTTCACATTCCGAACATGGTGATCGAACACAGCGTGCGGAACGCGACCGTGACCCCGATCGTTATCAACGACGGAGCGAAGGGTTTGAAAATATCTACCGGTTCCGGATCAATTCGTCGCATTGCCCTAATGACCGTCACGAGGCATCGCCAGTTCCAAACTGGTAGCGGCGCGGTCTTTCTCGAAGAAAACTTTAGATTCGTCTTTTATCAGCGTGACGGTGACGAAGTCGGAGAGAGCAAGAGAGCAAGAGAGGCAGAGAAAAAAAGAAGAGGAGAAGTGCGCACACGCATAGGCGTTTATAAAGCGCGGTTCGCTTATCGCACTCTTATCGTCCCGATATACCTTGTCCCCTTTCCCCTCGGACCGCTCGCTGGTTTTTCCCCGTTCCTCGGCGACGATCCTCGCGACGCGTTGCCGAACGGAGTCGAGCTCTCCGCGAGATCGTGCCCGGGCAGTTCGCTTCCGGAAGTGCGGTGTGCGGGCGTTGGAATCACCGTCTCGTACACCCAGCCTCTGCCGACTCTGCCAGAATACCGGAAGTCTTCCCCGAACGGTAGTGGTAGCGGCCCGTTTCTCGTCGACGCGACGATCGACTGACGACGGGGAACGGGAGGGTTCTTCCTCTTCCGACGCGGAGGGCGCCGTTGCTCTCTCGGAACGACCGCGCGATTGCGCTCGCGCCTTTTTCCACGCAAGCGCAATCCTCGGTCGATATCAGCATGCACACCCCTCCCGATGATAACCGGGGCTCCTCTTCCTCTCTTCCTCCCCCGCTCGATGAACCCTCTCGCTTCCACGTCGCGCTTTCCGCGTTCTTCCAGACGGGTCCTCGGTTTGCCTCCGCGCGATTGTCACCAACCCTTCTTTCGTTTCTTTCTTTTTTTCTTCTTCCCTTCCTTCCTTCCTTCCTATCGTCTGCGACCTTTCACCTTTTTTTACCCTGCTATTTGCTTGGACGCCGCTTGTTTTATTCTAATGCTAATTTGTTTCGGGAGTTCCAAGTAGAACCGCACATTCGGAACTTCGCAACTTTGGTTCTCATCAATTTTAAAATGTATGCGGCGTTTGAATCTCCACAAAATGTTTTTCTTTAGATTATTTATTGTTTTCTTTATGTATAACTTATCGACATTAATATCAGCTTTAATCGATTGTTAACTTTTTCGACAATGTACTATTATTTTTCTTTGTATTAATTATATTAATTAATTCATTGTTTCATTAACAAATGTCAAAAAAAGATTACTACATCGAAGATCGACGAAGATTTTATCCCTTTGATTACGCCAGCATTTTCTATTTCTTAACGGAGCAGCGAACAATCTATAGAAAAGAGAAACGTTTTCTTTCGGTGCCATCGATTTGTGCAAAGACTATGATAAATCGCGAAAGGTTTTTTTTCAACGAAAGGGAGTCTCCTCGCTCTTTGTGGTCGTTGAATTGGAAACGCTGACTCGTCCGGCCAACACTGCATCGATGTTACCGGAGAACTCAACTTGCTTGTCACAATTTTCGTGCCGTCGCGTTGCCGATACCGCCAGATCGATAACCTCGGATTCACATTTCGTGACACTTCCGCCGATCGTTTTTTTTTCAAAAAGCCATCCAGCTACACGCAATTTGCTTCCGCGCTTTCGTTTGATTTGTCGCACTTGAACGTAATCTCTAGTACCTCGATGGTACTTGGATCCTTATCTATCTTATCTAATTTATTCGACGTTGATGAAAGCTTCACGATCGATTTTCTAAAATTCTATCTCGAGCAATTGCTTTTGTATTTCGTTACTCGCATGTCGATTTCGTTGGAACGTGGAGGAACTTGGTACGGGAATCGAATCTTTTTTTTCTTTGGTACGATATCACCGTGGCGAGGAGGATGACCGCCGAGAGATCCCTCTGAATCAGCCTAGTTATCTTGTTTCTATATTTACACACTTTGGCTTGGCTTCTCGCATGTGTCGACCCTTATCTCGATCGGAGCATCACGGTTTTCTTTTTCGCCGATTCATTTCTCTTTCTTTTTTTCCTCTATCTCTCTCTCTGACTAGACGTTGACGAGCGAACCAGTACGTTACGCGCGCGTTAATCGCTATTTATATCGACACAAATGAAGGAGCGAATTGTGTGTGGGTTAGTGTGTTTTAGCCACTGCGCGCCTCGACGTAATCCTGAATTAGCGGAAAACCGGAGGAAACCCGCCACCAGATCTGAAAGAAATTAGAGACACCGGAGGCAATTCTTCGCTAATTCCAATCAGCATTATTCGATATTAAATTGCGAAAGCCCATCGATAATACCAGCCTCATGTATATTTACGGATGTTAGATAATAAACGGTGACGAAGTAAGCATTAAGAGTTACGACATAGATGCAGATATCTGATTAGTTATTTATTATTATTATGAAAATTTCTAACGGAGTTAGTATCGTAAAAAATATCAAGTTTTTTTCTTTCAAATAAGATTGCTACTAATATTATTGATATTTAAAAAAATTATGGCGTATATCGCAATTTTTATATTTCAATGATAATCACAAACGTCAAAATTAATTAAACTTTAAGTAATATATTACATTATGCTGAAATATAATATAATTATTTCTTGTTCATTTCAAGCTTAGTTCTTTTGAAGCTCAATCCACGCGTTCGACGAAATTCTTCAGACCTTATGCGACTCGAAGGCAAACTTCTTTCCAAAGTTGTCACCGCGGGGAAGCGGAGCGTGCGAACGCGTTAAAGGTCCATTAAAATTTCACACGATTGACGGCGGGACACCTTGTACGCGGAGCGTACCATTGATCGCGGAGGGCATTTACATCGCGCGATTGAAAGCTCGCGCGCGTTTACGTGACCCGATCTGCTAACCGCGCCGATCAATTTTTTGTCACCATCGCTAACGGCGCGCAGCGGCGGCGTGGTACTTGCGGGCGAAAAGTGGAGCAACCTGAGGAGCAGAGGCACGACTAAGAGAAATATAAAGCGTCGGCGATGCTTCGTTAACAAAATCGTGAGATGCAACTCGAGAAGACTACATCAGAATTCTTCGCGAAGTTTGAATTGTAAAGAATTATATTTAATACACAATTTATTCGCGAAATTAAGATAACTCTAGAATCGACGATTAAACGTATTAACTTATTTCTACTTAATATGCTATTTTTTTTTTTTAATGGACGAAAGGGAAAGTAAATCTGATCATTTATATATTGCAATAGAAATCATGAAAAGCTCAGAAAATGTATCATTGTGTAAAAAAATTACAATTTGAAAAAATTATAAGCCAGTTATTTTGACTATTTTGGTTTTAATGTATTAAATATACTTAATTGATTAAGTATACTTATTTATTTAGCTGTAGCATGACCATTTGATCAGAGCCAAGTAATTAGTTCTCACAACTTTTGACAGCAATGAAGGAACGTTGCTCTCGTGTCCGTTCTATTGTTCGTCGCAGCATGCAAATTGCAACACGAGGTAATCAACAAAGAAAGAGAGACAGAGTCCTAAACAAATGTTTCGCGAATCATTGTCAGAAAATCCCCTGGCCCTTTTAATTTTCATTACTTCGATCTTCGATCTGTTTTCTTCCCTGCTCCTCGGCATAACTCGGTAACGCGAATGACCTCCTCCTCACCCGACAGATTAGGCTTTTCAAGCGTGTGCGACGCAGCACACACGCACGCGTGCGTGTCACGTCACGTCACGTCGCGTGCGGCACACTCACACGCTCGCGTCGCTCCCGTTTCTCACCGTGGCACGGATCTGTGCGCATTGAACTTACCGAAAGTCACGACGGGAAGCACGCGCGAGATTTCGTCGATCGCGCCGCCCGCCGATAGTTAGTTACCCGCCGCCGCCGTCGCCGCCGACAGGTGCGAGATACGCACACGTGATACCCGATCCGAAACGATTCCGCGAATGCGGTTTGTCTACTCACCGGACTCGACCCCAGCGGGCGGCTCGCCCCAACACTCCACGGCCGTCTCCACCGGGGGGAAGTGGTTGCCTTGCGGTGCGCGTCTCCGGCCCGACCCTACCCTCCGGTCGCCATCTTCGATGCGCCTCAAGCTCCGCCGGGCTAGACCGACCGGCGAGCCCGGCGGAGTTCAAGGGGGGTGAAGTTGCAGCGGTAGCGGTCGGTAGTACGGCCACGTGACGTCCGATGGCGCGACGAGGCATTTTCGCGACGAAAAGCAGCGAAAAAGAGAGCTCCCCCATGGAATCCCTTCGCTTTCTCTTCCTTCTTCACTTTTGATAATTCGTCGATCGTTGCTGTACCTTTTTAAATTGTATCTGTTTCCACAATTTTCAATTTTGAGAACCTGTTTTCTAAGACAGTCTAGAAATAAATTTCCACCATAATGTAAATTCCTTGATTCTCCACGTAGGTTCAATTGTTTAACAAAGGGGAAGTATATGGCAAATTTTTTGAAAAATACAACTTTCTTGCTTTCTTATCAACTCGATTCTCCGAATTATTCCTTGCGTTTCGCATGGCAAGAGCGATTTACCAGAAATGATTAATGCGACTTATGGCGACAAGTAATCGTAAGCGGAAAATCATCGGATGTAAAAATCAGACGCATTTATAATTAATGACGAGAATAAGTTTTCTTGCGAAGAGCGCAGACATCACGCGCTCAATGTAAATGATTGATAAAAAGAGTGAATAATAAAATATCATAGTTAAATTTTTAAAAATATATAATTATCGCAATTATCGAAAGTATCATCGAACGGAATGTAAAATGGACGATGTAATAGTTGCAACAGTTCTTTTGAAGAAAAGGCACCGTCCGTGGATATATTAGATTTCTATTAATCACGATATTTTTTATTTCAAGTTTTCGTGCAGAAAATACAATTTCAAAGCGCCAATTAATTTAATTAACTCAGGATGATTTCGACTAAACTTTGATTAATCAGTTGAGGATCAATCTATCAAGTAATATTTCATTGTTAACGTCGATAGAATTTTTTATTGTTTAACACATCGAAAAGGAAAGTCGAATTAAGGATGACGAATTACACAGCTAGAAACGTGGCTGCAATGATTGAATTAGTCGTCGACTAATTAAGTTAATCGGAATTTGATCGAACTTGTTTTCAGCCGATAGTCGAATCGCCTGTGACAAAAAGTACAATGCTCTTCCTAATCTAATCTTTCTGTCCGCCGAACGACAAAACATCGATAGTTCTATCCGCATTAACGAAGTATCGAAAGTACTCGACAAATTAATCGCCGGTTAAATTGATCGAAGTTTAACCGAAATCATCCGAGTGCTTTATATGATTCAGGAAATGCAAAGAAAATCTATAATTTTACAACTTTGTAACTATGCTTTGAAGAGAAATACACGTTTGTAAAAAAAAATAAACGCATATGTGAACTAGAAGCTTGATGAAGCACGAGCTTGATCGCATCAGCGGCACTTGGTTTCCGTGATGATTCATTTTGTCGGGTTTTTAAATGGCCGCGAGTTTTATTGCGTGTGGGACATGTGTGGGACCGATCACGTTCCCCTTCGTAATCAGCGCTAATGACTCTCGCGTCATTTTACTCCGAGTTTACCGACCTACTTTCTTGAATGGAGTATCGGAATAATCTCTCCGCGTTGGACTCCTTATCTTATCAGCGTTGTTCTCGTCTTTACAATTGTTTGCTCTGTTTAGTCACATTTTATTATATTTTCTATATTTAACGTGAAACGAGAAGAAGAGAGACAGAAAGAGGGACAGAGAGAATTCTATATCCGATACACGATGATTATATTGTATTCGATTGTTTTTCGTGTGATTGTGCAATCGTCATTAAAGATTTTCGAAGTAATGAACCATCGAACGATCGTTTTCGTGATTAGATTATTCGAGAGAATTGTTATTCCACGCATCTTCTATCGCGACAACCTCGAGGACACTCGTGTCGCGACGTCGCGCCGTGATACGCGGGCCTCGTGCGCGATCACGACTCGATCAGTGACTTGAACGCCAAAAATCCGCGGCCGAAAGCTCGCTCGGCGAGATCACTCGGTCGCCGCATGGTGATTTCAACGCTTAGGGCCCGATATTTTCGTGGCCTATCGAAATGCGATCCGGGAGTTTCGTTCGTCCGAACGGCTGTGTTTATCTTATCGAATATCGGACGAGGGAAGCGCCGAACATAGAAAAACGAAAAAGTCGCCCGTCGACACATGCGCTTACGCGAAAAGGTTGGACGTTGCGCAAGATTATTTCGAGAGATTGGAATCATTTTTGGGACGATATTGGATGAATAAACAATGACGTCGAAAGCTACGCGCGGGTCAATCCGACGAGACTCACGTCTCGCGCGTTTCACGAAGAAGATAGTTGCAGTTTTACGAAATCAGAGCGCGAAAGAGCAAGGGCGCTGATATTCATTAGATCAGTCAGAATCGTCGAATTCAAACGTTCGCGACGAGTCGGACGAAGATAAGAGGGATCCGGTCGTTGTGTTACCGACGGTTCGCAGCCGCGAATCGTCGAGTTAGTCGAGCGACGCTCTCGAGATGGCAACACCGTGCCGTTACTCCGAAATCTCGCGGCGCGAGCCGAGCGCGGCCGAAGTCGCGCGAACGCGGGACACGGCGGAGCGGAGTGAACGTAGACGCGCTCGGGCACAGTGCGCGGACAGTGCGGCGGGCGAGCGAGCGAGCGAGCGTTGTTACGCCGGACTTTGTGGATTCTGCCGATTTTTGCCACGGCTGTCAAGCCGGAGAGCGCCCTACTCTCGCGGCGCGTGAAAGCGGTGCTTCGTGAGTGACGCCCCGAGCGCGATCACGCCTCGCGCGTATCTCTCTTCGCCGCTTCGCTCTGTCTATTTCTCTCTCTCTCTCTCTCTTTCTCTATCGAAGACGCGAGCCTTTCTCTCTCTCGCACGCTCGCTCCGATCTGTCATCCCTTCTCGCGTTTTCTCTCTCTCTCTCTGCCCGCCGCGCGCTCGAGATCCGCGTGTTCGTCTCTTTTCCCGTCGCGGCACGCTCGATAATCGCACACTCGCAGACGGCGATCGTAGCACGACGGTGACGTCGCGACACTCTGACGTTTTTGCCTTCGATCGTTTTGCCGCGTCGCGTGTGCACCACCAGTTGCGTGTTGCGTAACTGCATTTTACAGCAGCCCGCCGCCTCCCGCGGGTGCATCGGCCCTGTCCCTCCCGCGCCCCGCCACGCCACGCCGAAGAGTTTGGCGCTACGGAACCTTGAGATCTGACGTTTGAAGCGCACGACTTCGCTGGTGAGTCCGTCTTTTTTTTTTTTTGCTCGTCTCATCTCCTTTCTTCCGAAGCATCCGACGCGCCCGTAATCCTCTCGCCTCGCGTTCAACGTCTTGAATCTTGCTCGGCCGCACTTGCTCACGCGGATGCCTCGTCCGAACGTTAGCAGCGAGGTTTGCATGACAGTGCCAGGAAAAACGAGCGAGAACAATCGCGACTGTCGAAGACTTACGAGATTTACATTGAAAAACACGTAGATATTGTATATGCCAGGTGTATTGTCATGTAAATGTAATTTGGCTGTGCCAAATGTAATGAATCGTTTCTTATTGTTGATATTATCATATCGTTTTAGAATCAAAAATCAAATAATAATGATCATGACCTCTTGTTTATACCACTTGGAAGCGGATAAACGGTCGAACGAACGTTATGAGAAACGGAAGAGCGAATGGATAGCTTCAACACAATTCTGGGCTAAAGTTTAACTGTAACACGATATCGCCAGCAGGCTTTTAAACGATCTCTATTTTGCGCTTTATTGCAACGCAATATGTAATTTTTTTAAATGTCTACGTTTAAAATAAAAAATGCAAGCTCATAGACGAATAAAAGACGAGAGAACGGAGCGCAAGTCGCGCGAACTCTCGTTTTTATTTCATTTAATTTCTCGAGAGCGATCCAAATACATATCGGTCGCTGTAATTTTACGACCGATCGATCCGGTTATTTTTCTTAATCGTCACGATCGCGTCCTTTTTACGGCGTTTAAGCACGAACTACCATATCGCGGTCTCGCTCGCTCGCGCATCTGAATTCGCAACGGAATCACAATGATGTCGAAAATGAGTCGGTGTTGGGGAAGTAATGACGGGTTTATACGGGAAGAAAGAACTGCTTTTATTATAAGACGCGTTTTTGCAAAGGGGGCCGACGGCCAAGGGGGAGTTACTCGTGGATTCGATTTCGCGGAAGGCGTAACGAGCGAGCATCTCCGAAGCGGTTTGAGAAAATATGTTTTACATTATCGCAAAAGGATAACGTATGTACATTGCGATGAACGGCTTGGATTTTTGTGGATCCCGAAGAATTAAATGTGTTATACATGCAACATTACAAAGAATTATCTTGGGAATTATTGCTGTTTTAATCCTACAGCTACGGGTCCATTTGACCGGCCAAAACATTCTTTTTCACACTTTTTGGCAAAACTCTCGCTTTTTGGACATAATTTTTAACATTATTATCGAAATCTCTTTTTATTTTACAGACTTGACTTTTATATAGTTTAGTGTTTTATTGTAAGAAAAAATAAAATAAATTTATTGAAATTTGTGGAAGATAAAGTGAAAAGAAGAAATCTCGAATCCAAAATGCACATACATGTAGATTAAAAGAATTTTTTAGAGTGTATTTGAGGATTAAGATAATAGCGATCGCCTGAATATTTAAAACAAATTATAAAATCTAAGCTACAGCACATAGCAAAGCAATTTGAACGAATTTATGTCTGAATTTAGTAAAAAGATTTTTTAAGCCGTTCTCTCTTTTTGAAATGCGGCATTACTTTTTAAATGTTTTTTGAGATTTATAAAATTAATTTAAATGGTAGCAATCTATACATTATTTATCATTCTTATGTGTTAAAAGTAATTAAGATAATAAGAACTTGCAGATTTTTTTGCTTCTTAAATTTATTTATAATATCGATCGTTCGATTTCTGTTTAATTCCTAAAATATAAAGTAAATATCGAGATTTATTTTTAATCTGACAATCTCGTGTCAGGTTCGTATTGAATATCGATAAAATTATTAAATAAAATCCGATTGCTTCGAAATCCCAATTAATCCAAACGCAATTTGAAAGTCAAAAAATATTTTACGATGTATTATGCAATCGCGCAGAAACGATCGAATTGACAAAAAGAAATGTCATTTCATTTCAGTATCTTTTTATCGAAGATATCGCGCTTCCGTTATTTTGCTTGCGAAACGTCCTAATCATAAATCACTACGCTCAAACAGCAGAAGAACTCGCAACAAATAATGAAACAAAAAAATAAGAAGCGAACTCTATTATTAACTCGCTTACTTTCGACGTATATTATCACCGAAAAGTTTTCAGATATCGGTCGCGAGGGGGGCGGAAAAATTTCTAGCAGCGACAACAAGAAATTTTACGAGTCAAAATCTTTTGAATCACTACGTATTTCTTTTACATGCGTACTTGGTACCGTTTTGCAGTAGTCTTTCCCGAATGTAACTCCCGCCAAATATGTGAGCTTTTATTATACGTTGGGAAACTTTTCGAGGGTAGTGTACGTGCCGACGTACACAATGGCAAACGTAGTTGTCAGTCGCCGTGTCGTGACACCGCAATGGCACTTGCATATGCGGTACGTTCGTCGTGAAATTATCCAGTGGCCATCCATTTCGCTCTGTCCCTTCGTGCCTCCTTTTCTTTTCTTCCCCTTCGTGGCCGGAGGAGAGGAAACAAAAGGAAAACTTCATTACCCTCGTCCGGTCTTATAAATCTTCGTGGGCGTTGCAGGAATTTAGATCTTTTACTAATTTTACTACTAATTTTATACGATTTTACTACTAATTTTATACGATTTTACTACTAATTTTATACGATTTTACTACTAATTTTACTACTAATTTTATCGTCAAAAACTATTGTTTTGTACGACTTCCTTTTTAAATTTAGAGAGAATACCAAGCCTTAAAATGGTCTTAAAACTTGTGAAAAAGTTGTTTATGGGATCAGTTATATTATTACTGAATTTTTGATAAATTTTTATAAACTTGTTTGACTTGATTACAATCAGTCGGCTTCTAAGCCGTCGAGATCTTAAGCTCGAGCCCCATCGCGCAGCCTCCTTCCGAAAATTCGGGAAGTGCGTCTCGTAGATTTGTCGACGAGGAAAGAAGTTAATTATCGCAATCGACGCGATCTGCCACCCCGTTCGAAACCGGAAGAAAGGGCATCCGACGAGCAGCTCGGAGAGCGCAAGTACTTAACCTTACCGCGACTTTCGAACCTCCGATCGAGCGGGGTTCAAGGGAAAGGGTTATTAAAAGGCTTCCCCCCCTCTCCCCATTTTCTCCGCATCACTCGAGTAGTCATTAAAGGCGGAATCGAATTGACCCACTGCATGTCGATTGCGGTTCGTAGTGTAACGCACGTCTCTGTGCCTGCGTCTATGGCAGCATCTCTCGTCGCTCACACGCTGCGATCGAATTTATTATAATCATTCGGTTGGAGTATCGCGAACGCGCGCGTGTGTGCGCGTATGATGATTCAACTCTCTCAAGATAGTCTCTTCTCGCTGTGTGAAATTTATAGGAAGCCATATGCTTGATCAACTGCTTATAGAAAAGCGCATCTTTGATTAATAGGTCCCTGACGCTTCGCAAAACATTTTAAATCTGTTGAAACAAACTTTTTTTTGACGTTATACCTGATAGATTTTATTTTATGAGATCAATTAATCGTCCGATCGTTTAACACACGGAAAGAACGGTTTTGCTGAAAAATCTAAAATTTCGCTGGATACAGATCTGAAAATAATTTTGTTGGAACTTTAAAAATAATGAGCAATGCTGCATAAAATTTTGGTATTCTAGCAACTGTTTGAGCATTCTACATAATTATTTTGATAATTCAATCTTCCTTATCCTTAAATGTATTAAAAAAGGAAAAGCTTTAAATATTCATCTCATAATGTCGCGATATCGTGAAATATGCTCGATATCTTTATCCATCTAAATAATTCTCAAAGTCGTGAAAAGATTACTTGCCCGCGTTGCCTTAATTCCCCACCGTTTTTTGTCAATGACCACACCCTCGCCTCGTAGATGCACGTTACAGCGCAGGTAATAAGGTAGAATCATCGGCCGAGCGGATAATGGGCAAGATGGGTGGGAGGAAGTTGGGAAGAGGCTGCCGTGGAATGATAAACACAGCTTTTGCGTGTACTTAAAACGCACATGCGTGCGTGTGCACGTGTGTGCGCGTGTGCGTGTGCGCGCGTGTGTGCGATAAGAGGGTGGAGCGGGTAGGTGGAACGATAGAGCGCGAGGAAACCGAAGGGAAAAAGGCAGAAACGAAAGGGCGGCGTGCATGATGGGATAAGTGCACGTCTCTGACAAAATACTGGGGCCCGCTTACGCACACGCACACGCACGCGGGGCCGATCGACAGTCCCCGCAGTCGTGTTTATTAATCATTTTTAGCGACGGCCGCGGCATTAATTTGCGCGCGCAGCATCGCGGAGCCGACAATTTCCGCGCCGGCCGATTATGTTCGCGCGTTATATCCGCCAAGGATTTCCATCGGCTCTCTCCCGGCCGCGGTTTCTGACAGCGGTGCATTCGTGGGAATTCACGATCAATCGGCAGCCCCTGCCGCGAATCTGTTGCATCGAGTTACGTTTGTGCTTGAACTCGGAGCGAGAAGTTTTTGAGATAAATTTTTTATCATAGTCTATGATATTCTGATGTCTCATCTTTAGAATTTTCGATATTTTCTTGAAAAATTGTCGAATATCTCGCATACAATAGCGTTTAGATAATATAATCGTTATCGGGTATTGGAATAATATTTCAAGAAATTGAGATACGCATTTAGAATGAATTTCGACATGGACCGGTTTTGTTGATGTATCTGAAAATTTAGCTGGATACAGATCTGAAAATAATTTTGTTGGATTTTCGAAATAATTGTGTGGAACGCTTAAACATTTTTGATCTAGCAACCAGTTTGAACGTCCTATTTCCGTATAAATATATTTCATTGCTGTATTACTTTCGGATCGATTGTGATTAGAAATTACGAGAGAAACGTGAAAACGTGATTTACAATGAATTTTAAGAAATTGAAGACAGATATTTTGAATAATTTATAAACGTGAAAGATAGTACTCGCGTCTACTGCATATTGATTGCCACATAATCCTGATTCATCTAACAAAGCCGGAATTAGTTTTCACGATTTTCATAATTATGATCACATCAAACGTAGAATCTCTTTGACTAGCGTGCACTCTGCCGAGTACACGCTTTTTGCCTCGCGAGAAAATGCATCCGACGCGAACGGTATCGTGCCAATAATTGTGTGCAACTTAAGTACACGTGATGCTTAAGGACCAAGGAATTGCGAAATAATGAACACTTCTCCGGGCGAATGATTAGAAAAAAATGCCCAGCGACGGCAATCCCGTGGCATTGCGAATTTTACAATTGCTTAGTCATTTGTCTTGAGAGCACGCAGAGACACTTTTCTTCTCTGTAATCAACATTTTTTTTATAGCTGCTGCGTATTTCGCGTCTGTTAAATTATCTTTCATCGTTGTAAGCAAGGTTTCCTTTTTGTAGAAATAAATTCTAATAAGAGTGATTGATCGTTGTGTTTTTTGCGCAATCTACAGCGAGAGATTTATAGAACGCGATATACAAATGTGTAAAAATATAAATTATCGCATTAACGTAAATCAGTGACACGCGAGGAATCCGCGATCGACTTTTAAATCGCAAATTTATTTTCTAAGTTGCAATGATAAATATACCGTTCACAGCCTAACTTGTAAATTGAATCTTGAAATTATTTCGCATTCATTGTCAAACGGAACTTCTGTATTTATTCGCGTTTTTAAATAATTGAAACGATATACTGCGATTTGCAGTTGTATTAACGTTTAAAAATGTGATGTTGAGTGATCTCGCTACACTCTCTCTCACACTGGTGAATTAAATGCAAGAATGTTGTAAACGCAACAGTAAACGAACGGCGATTCGAATGTTACGATCAAATGTTACGATCGCTACGGATGTTGATACTATAAAAAATAGTATTGCGATTGACACTTTTACAATATCTATCATTTACCAAGTTGGTACCAAGATAACCGCTCCTTTTACGTCATATACGCGGCTCCGCATGGCGCAATTTCCTCTTAGGCTTCTTTAAAAGGCTAATGTGTGTCTTTTTTATTTATTATTTACAGGTAACGCAAATATAAATACGGTTGCAAATTTCCATATCTCATGCAGATCCGATGATAATACAAGATATGGATATTCGTGCACGGAAAGAACGACTTTGTTGAAAGATCTAAAATTTTGCTGGATACAGATTTGTAAATAATTTTGACCATCAAAATAATTTTGTTGGAACCTTAAAAATAATGAGCAATGCTGCAAAAAATTTTGATGTTTCGACAAAATTATTTTTCTGATCTGTATCCGGCTAAAATTTTAGATCTTTCAGCAAAATCATTCTTCTCGTGTGCATCAATCTTTCTAAGATATAAATATATAGGTACGTTTGCTATTTCATATTTTTAAGACGTGTCTTTAATTGAATTTTTACTTCTTTTACTAATTTGTACTTCTTTAATTGTCATGAAGCAGTGATTAAAGAAACTTGATACAAAAATATAGAGGGCATCGCACGCTCGTAATAAATCTCGAACGGTGAACACACACGATAGCTTACGATCGGAGTTTAAGTCCCTTTCCACGGCCCCCTCGAGGGGACGATAACTCGCGTTAATTTGACAGTTAATTAGCGCCGATCGGATCGATCGTACGGTTTCGCGATGCACTTCCGCGATTAGTCTTTTTTCTCGTAGCTGCCCGCTGCGTTTACTTTGCCGTTTGCGATTCGCTATTAATTTTCGCTACGATGGCCTAAGTATGTTGTAAAGATGGTTGCTTAATGTCATGTCTACATCGAGCTTATTTGCGGATATAGAGAAAGGCTATTTTCGCTTTAGGAATTAAATTTATTTCCAATTAAATTTTCAAAATATCTATCTGTTACAGCGTATTAGATTTTTCATGAATTTTTGACGAAGAATTGCTGTTTTCGACTTTACTAAAAATAGATAAAGATACTTTGAATATTGCAAAATTTATTTAAGACATTATACTTGAATTTTCTAAAATAATTCGAGCCGAAATAATTTTAGCGTTTATAAATGGATGATATTCCTTGGAAAGAAATGAGAGAAAAGAGGATTTATTTCGATAAATTTTCAATATTCTTTAATTAATAAATTAACAAATCGTCTTATCTCCCGGTTTGCGTCGGCAAATTTATTCGCTCGGCGATGCACACGAGATTGTGAGATTTCTTCGATATAGTCGCGCACCACACGAAACCGGCGGCGGCGGCGGCGCGTTATGGCAATCCTGAAAACTTCCGTCATCGCCCGCGGCGGGTATTAAGAATGTCGTTGATTAATCCACGTTGCCTTTTTTTCAGTTTTACACTCCGCCATTCTATAAATAAAAGACGCCGCCGGACGCTCGGCTCAAAGCCGTGGGTGTGCGCTTCTCTACGCGATTCTGCATTTTCTACCCTCGTCCCGCGTTCCCTCGCGCCTTCGCTGAGAAAGCACTCCGGCAATGAGAAAGCAACGATCGCGGTTAGGATCATCGGAATTTCTGATCGGAGAAATTCCTGGGATACGAGAATGGATCAGCGCTGGTACGACGTCAGAATCCAGGATGCGTTTAATTAACCTTCGCGTCTCGCGCTGACCTTATTCAACATTGTAAATCTAACTCGATTACGAAAATTGTAATCTTTCTCGATGTGCATTCTTCAGATGTTACGAGATGCATTGTTCGTTTTAAATCCGTGATATGCTCGGAACGCCGCCACGGGTTAAAAAGAAAATGATGGTTAAAGATTCAAACGCTAATTACATATGATTTATAATATTTATTTAGCGGAGTTTGAAGGCCCTAATATCAGCACGACATGGCAAACATGTTTATTGTTTTATTCATTGGCCCGGCAAATGCGTTCACCGTGATCGACGTTAACAAATGATCGTCATCATCGCGAAGATTAGCGTCGGCAATCCGACGATTATAAACTTGTATCGTTCGATTTTGGACGTAGCTTGGATTAATGAAGGTGAATTTATGCTTAAAATCGATTCGACTTGAAATTATAGTAGAAATTAAATGATATTTATTTATTTATTTATACATATTTCATTCACTATATTTTTTTTTTATTGATAATATAATTATTCCATACATCTTTAATAAAATCTCGCTTTTTTCAGAAAAAAGTTTAATTCAATTTCTTCAATTTCAAGAGTTGAAATCGATTGCTTGCATTGTATTTTTTGCAACATAAAAATGAGATGTTACATTAATTTTTTACATTCAACTTCTATGTGCTAAAAAATTGCAGTTTCTTGGAAATTTAAAACTGGTCAAATTTATATTAATGAAGTTTATATTTATATTGATCAAATTTTTTTATATTAATAAAATTTATATATTTATATCAATTTATAAATAAATTTAAATTAGTAAAAAAATGATTTATCTAACCGAATCCTGACGATAATTAATGTGACAAGATAAACGAGTGATATCGGAAGGTAGACCGTTCGTTACATGAAAAATAAAATGTTCAGCCGTCAACTGATGGTCATTTACAAATTGTCATTACTTCTCGCATGATTCAATGTTGACCTAACCCTGCTGGCCACCCGGAGGCGTTTGTCAAAAGTTCAATCTTTCAAATTGATTTACGATTGTTCTCATGAATGTGTGCCAAACCGGTTCGGGTCGCAGGAATACTTAGTCAGCTTGAAAGTTGATAATTATCGATTCCTTGATTTATCTTTTGTTGTGCTCCGCCGCGTTAGCCGGAACGTATCAGGAACCGTAAAGCCGGGTATTAGATGTAGCTATAGCTTAGAATTGAGATTGGATTGGATTTAACTAATCAGAAAAAAGAAAACCAATATCACAAGTTTAATCAACTTTGCTTTGATTGGTCAAATTCCAATCCAATCTCAATCCTAATCCGTTCTAGCAGTCTGATAGGGGCTTAAGAGAAAAACGTGCGAGATTAACAATGGTACGCGGCCGTCAAAAATTTTTAACCCACACGTACGCACTTGTCACTTTATAAACAAACGAGAGGCACGTGTGTTTGATCGAATAGCAAGTGGGGATCTCGACGGCAATAAAATGGTCCTCCGATGATTTGCGCGAGCTCACGTATCCACGGGTCTCTCCTCGTCGGACAAATCACGGCTATTACTTTCCGATCACCCTGTACGTCCCCGTCTTTTTATTCGAGCACACTTCTACCTGTCTCGTGTTTTTATTTCGTGCGCACATAGAGCCGGTCCACGTGCACGGGGCTCTTGCATACGTGCGCTTGTACATCGGGGACGGTAATGAACCGGGTTGCTAGCTCACTCGCGCGCGCTCGTGTATTCGTGTAAACCAAGAGTACACACATACACACAAACGCGCATACACGTGCATGGCGAAACGTGCGAGACGGTGCACACGTAGACGCGATACAAGACGAGGCTCCAGGCGCGGTCAGATTAATGAAACTCATGCGAGCAGCGGCTCTCAAGCCGAGTAAGATGCCGAGAAGAAAGCGTTCTTCCTCGATTTCCGATGTGTTGCTTCATATCTTGAAATGAAAGAGCTCTTGTCGTCAAAGTTTCCTACGTCAAGTTTCGCGAAGAAATGTTTCAAAACTTATTTGAAAAGAATGACAACGTTAGGAAGAGAATTTCGGAGATATTGTACAATTGAATTATCTTTTCTACGACAGAGATCTCCTCTCTCTCTCTCTCTCTCTGAAAATACAATACTTTTGAACTTCGAAAAGATAATTACTCAAAACATTTTATATGTGTCTTAATTCTTTTCCATACGATTTCGCTGAGGGAAAAACTTTGTTGGATACAGATCCGAAAATAATTTTGTTGGACCATCAAAATAATTTTGTTGGAACTTTAAAAATAGTAAGCAATGCTGCAAAAAATTTTGATGTAGCAATCGGTTTGATTGTTTTATAATTATTTTGATAATGCAACAAAATTACTTTTCTGATCTGTATCCGGCTAAAATTTTAGATCTTTCAGCAAAACCGTTCTTTTCGTGTATTTACTGCGACTTAAATAATGATGCCGGAAAATAAATGACACTCTACATGTTCCATACTCTACAGCGGAAACAGTTTCACAAATGGCTGATGCAGTTATACCGTTATGCATAAATTTTGCGATGAGACTCTTGTGTAACGCCTAGAAAACACTCAGATCGGCAGGTACTCTGGCGATCACGTGGAAGCCGTCGTTACAAATGTGCACATTGTGAGCGGTAAACACACGCTGTGCGCCGCGCGAAAACGGCAAAGAGACGCGGCGCGCCGTGTAGACGTCCATTATTGTCTCGTGCATCCATTCTCGATGATGTGTTACGTGCAAACGCGCCGCTTTATCTCGTCCGAAACGGGCCGGTAATTGTAATTCGAACTTACCCGGGACTCGCCGTTACTCGCGCCAGCGTAAATCACGCCGCTGCTGTGCGCCGCAAGGATTCGAGATGTTCCGGGAACGTCATTATCCGCCTCTTTATAGAACGTTTCGGCGAAACACTGTTCTTGCAATGAGCTGGATGCGTTTCGCGAAAATTGCAAGTGCATCCGCGAAAACAACCGCGATTCAAGTGCACCGAACGCGATATTCGGAAATTGATGGAAATAACTTAGATAATGTAATCTTTGATTCAAAGACACGACTAAGATTCGTTGCTTCCGTTTCTATAATATTTCTTAATGGTAATTATTTTGTAAACCAAGTCTCCTTTTTGATTTTCGTATTTTGCTGAGGGAAATAAATATTTTATCTATCTTCTATTTTTTAATGGTACGCTTACTAATATTTATTTTTTCATAAGAGAGTGTTAAAAACGTGGTATATCTTTTCGAAATTGAAGCGGAATGTTTCTGTATACCGAATCGAAGTAAGTAATAGGTACGACAAAGAAATTAAATTGAAAATAGAGATCACAAAGATTAAAAATAGATTAAAAATAGAATTTATTTAAAAAATAAATATTTTAAAAAGTATAATCTTATATATTTATTTTCTGACAAAATTTTGGATTCTTTGCGATCTCTGAAATTTACTTTCTTTGTCGTACCTATAATACTTATTTCAATTCGGTATATACAGAAACGTTGCGCTTCAATTTTGAGAAGATGCCGACAGTTTCAATTCCGACAGTCTCCTCCTTAGTCGGAGTAAGCCTATGCTAGTGTATACGAATATGGACGCCCCTGCAACCATAACTGTATACTTTCACGTGGCCGCCGACTTTAATCGGAAGGTACTTAACCGAACCACGGTATAGAATTATAACCAATACCTCCTATTCCCATACTCGATGCTCGCTTGGAGAGTTTCCCACGACTTTGGTCTCTGTTCCTGCTCGACGTTTCCTAACGAGAGACATGGGAGGTATGCGAATTTTCGAATTTTATCTAAAATCCGGTCAGCGAAGTGCTAGAAGCATAAGTTTCACCAAGAAACAACTAATTTTCTCGTCTTTCACGACACTTTCATCGGAGAATTTGAAAAATTATTGACTTTTGCCATTTGGACGTGATAATCTGTTTTACACGTATTTCTACTCGAGTCCACGATATTTCATCGAAACTTTCAGTTATCTAAAGACATAAGGAAGTCACGCATGTTTCACGACTTCAAAGATCGAAAAATTAAAGTCTTCTACGGTCCAGGAAATCAAAATCTTACGGAATGAAGAACCAACGAATTCAGTGAAACCAAAAACTATGTGTTACTTTCGAGCGATGTTGTATCTTGCAGAATTTCAACCTTCATTATTTATCACTCCTCACTTTCGCAAGTTTTAAAAGCTTCTTGAACGAATGACAGTACGCTTCTAACAGCGTTTCGCTTTTATCGTTTCGCCGTAACTTATCGGAGCGTACTCTTCGACGAATACTTTCTAATGGTAAAGCATTACATTGTCGTAACACTCTCTGCGTAATTATTACTTGTACTAGTAGTCATTACTCGCTTACTCGAGTAATTTCGGTGCCGATTAGTCATTATCTGAATACTGACGTTCTACCATCGTAAATACTGTCTCCGCGATCAGCTGTAATTTAGTAAATTAGATTCGTAGCGATTAATCGATCAAGCTTTCGATTCCGTAAAATCATAACTGTCTATTAACTATCGAATTACGACAACAAAATTTCAGCCAATGAAAGAAGCTTAGTATCAAGCCGCCCTTGAATGAGCTTGGATCTAAATTTCTATTTTAAAAAATTGCAGAGAATTTTGATATCTTAAATTTGAATTTGCTCGGAGAATCGCTGATGATTTCGCGATACAGCAAAGGACCGATCGTTTTGTGCAAAATGCGAAAAATTCAGACGATTAAAAGCGAACGCATCTTATCTTTTCCTTTGCGCGTCTTCTTCCCGCAATCTCAGCTGGAATCTTCGCGAATTGCAGACGTGCACGCGAACCGCTACAAAAGCGAAGGAGGACTAAGCCACGTGGAACGCCCTCGATCAGAGGGTCTCCTGCATCAGCGGGGACGAGCTCTTTCCCGGCGCTTTGAACTCTCTTCGAGCCAGTCGGGCCTAACTGAGTTAAGAGACGCCGTTTATAGGGCCGGCTAAAGAGAGGGTGTTAACCTTCTCTCCCGCTAGCTCACCTGCGATAGCTACTCTCGCCGGTCTCTCAACGGTACGCCATCATTTTCCGTAACGTTTCAATTTGATACGTAAGTCCGCGAGTCGCTTCCTCGTTGTCCGCGCCGCTAAATGCTGAATTTTTACGAGTCCCGATCACTTTGATCGGCGAACGGACGTATCTCCCGGAGTACTCGATGTATTCGGAAGCGGTGGGATAAGCTACCGCACCGAGTGATGGAGCAACTCTGGCCGGACGTTACAATGCCAATCTGACGTGAGACGAAGCATCGTGATACGAGAGGAAAATGTGAGATCAATTTTTCGGCAATTTTTCTGACGCGGTGATTTGACAAATTTCACGAGTTTGATAAACAAGCAAAAAAACAGGCAAGAATAAGGACACGTATACAAAAATTGCGTTTTTTTATCACAATTTATTATAAAATATTCATCAAATTTTTTTTTATAATCGTAGTGTAAAATTCAACAAGAAAACATTTTTGAGGATTACATTGAAAAAATGGTTTTGTTGAAAAATCTAAAATTTTAGCTGGAGTAGATCTGAATATTAATTTTGTTGAACTATCAAAATAATTATGTAGAACGCTCAAACTAATTGCTACAATAGAATATTAAAATTTTGTGCAGCAATGCTCATTATTTTTGAGATTTTAATAAAATTATTTTGATAATTTTCAACATAATTATTTTCAGATTATCTGTATCCAGCAAAATTTTAGATTTCTCAGTAAAATCATTCTTTTCGTATAAGTCATTTGTTACAAACTTTTTCTATATTTTGTAATTGAAATAATTGACTTTGTTCTCTCATCGTTTTTTTTGTTAGCCTTCACGTCTGAAATTAACCGGCTTGCCCCTTTGCGTAAGAGAGAACGGAGCTTGCCTAGCACTTCATTATTTCAGACGCAAGTAAGTTCGTCCGTAGGCCTTTTTTCCGCAATCACATATCTCTCGGATGATTCGAGGAGGCGAAGCAAACCTCCACCCTTTAATCGTCTCTAATGATTAGCTCTTTATGCGCACGTCGGAATTCGAATATGCTCGCGTGTGCACGCTACTTTGCGGCAATTGACAGGTTCTTAGATAGAGGCTTTCGATAACATTACGGACTCGTGTTTCTCTCTACTCGTCTGCGCACGAAGATCGATTAACGTGCCACGATCAACGATGAGAACGATGATATTCCGATGAATTTGACGAAGTAACGTCCTGCGTGCACGCGTGTCTCTTCATAAATGCTGTTGCAAATTCGATGATTCATTGCCCGAAGAATCGCCTTTTCACCTTACGAAGGATTCTCACCACGGACGTATTAAATTTAAATAGTTTAGGTAATTTTTTTTAATTTTCTCTGACGGTTACATGCGTGTATGTTACGTAATTGATATAATCGAAAATGAGTAACTTAAATTTTTTTTATTTAAGAACGAATAAATTAGATTTATTAAATAATTATACACGGAAAGAAACGATTTTGCTGAGGGATCTAAAATCTTGCTGGATAAAGATCTGAAAACAATTTTGTCGGACCATTAAAATAATTTTGTTGGAACCTTAAAAATAATAAGCAAGATTTCAAAAAATTTTGATATGCTAGCAACTAATTTGAGCGTTTTACAATTATTTTAATAACTCAACAAAATTACTTTTTTGATCTGTATCCAGCTAAAATTTTAGATCTTTCAACAAAACCGTTCTTTCCGTGTATCAAATGCTTCTCACACCTTCTGGTGAAAGACTTCAAATTTCGTAACGAATATCGCTATCTATTTTCCACCAGTGCGGAATATCGTACAATTGCCTGTTTCTACGTTTCAACTCGATTCTTTCGAAATCCTCAGCCTCGCGCTATCTATTGCGGATTTTAATATTCTCCGCCGTAATCACGCGAGATCTCCGTACTCTCGGCAAAATCGGCAGGAATTTTCGAGCCGCCAGCTATCGACGAGCAATTTACGTTATCCGCGGCTGAATAATCGGAATTTTAAGCGCAATGCGCGGAATTCCGTGTGCCGATTTCCACGTTCCGCATTTCGCATCAAGGGACTCTACATCAGACTAGGTTAATCCGGTCGGTTACGAGGAACCGAGGCGCAGAGAGAGAGAGAGAGAAACAGAAAGAGAGATTTATATCCAGAAGGCACACGGAACTTCTCTCCCGTGTGGAGCACGCGAAACAAACGGCCATGTATCCGCGCATAAATGTGTCTTCTAGTGAGATCCGAGAATAGTGAACGTATACGCCGTATGGACCGTACAGCATTCACGGATTCTGCAAGCACTAGATTCTGCGGGTCAGAACAAACCGTCTTGTACCCATATTAATTGCTAAATTCTTTCCGTCAAGAAGCAAGATTTATTTCATCATGTTTGTCGAAGGGTTCCCATTTGTTGGAAATAATTTCTTCACGAAATAAAAGTTAATAATAGTCTGCCACCTGTGCTCCTATCGAAATCTCTTTTGTTATTGAATAGCAAATTTTTCGTTTTTTAATTTTAATTTGAGTTAATTAATTACTTTATTTTCTGAACAACAGAATCTCTTATGTATTAACACAAAAAATGCAATTATGCTCTTTGCAATCTACGATTTGCAAACATTACAAAGCAGGCGCGTAAGGCACGTGAATAAAATAACCTCGTGTTTGCCACAAGCTAATTCACGCTACTCCAATTAAATGCTTTTAGTGCAGGATATAATACGACGGTTTCATTTGCTCGGCAGATATTTAACGCGAGACTTTAACATGGGTATATGAACTGTCAGGAGACGCACGTGTGTATGTGCGTGTGTCTACCACATGAAAATTCTTATGTAGCACGCGCGCGCGGAGAGTCCACGCGGAATGCAGATCAAGGTTAAAAAATAGCATCTGAACGCTGCATGTGTGTCATATGATTCGCGTGATGCAAATTCCAATAAATAGGAATAACGGAAATAAAATTACGGGTAATTAATCAGGTATTATCTTTTACCCTATACGATTTTTACACGAGAACTTGTAATCAATTGCTTTGTAAAGATGCATGCATCTGTATTTCTTTAAATGATTTAAAATAAATTTGTAACAGAAAATTGCAAAGTAACTTGTAATAGCAAAATTAAATGTATATTTCCAAATTTAAAAAAAAAAATTTTTTTTTAAGAATTCTTTTATATTTTGTTATTAATCATTCGATATGTTGTGAACAAAAAATTTTTGTCTTATATTTGCGACGATTACTTCCCAAAAGATCCTAAAAAATGTAGCTATTGAACGCACTTGTATCGACTGTTTAAATAATAGTAATGTTTATTATATTGGAACGTTTGGCAGGAAACTTGGTCGACTCGAGCGGCCTTGTTTCTAACGTACGCAAACTAGGAACGTGAAGTAGGATGTAGCGCAATTGTAGCTTTAATTATTCACTGGCCTGTGAATTTCGCCGTTTAAGCCGCCACTTTTTCAGCGCCGCGATGCACCTGCGCGATGCACAAGTTGCAAGTGCATCTTATATATAGTAAACCGCGTTTACGCTATCTTAAGTGTAAGGCTCTCTCGGTGTTACCGCAAGAGTTCGTATCGCATGCATTAATCTTTATTGTATAAACTTCGTGTACCTATAATTTCATGTTGCAATTTGCTGCGTGAAGATGCATAAATATAATCATGCCTTGTATTTCGCGGCAACATGTGCATTATGTACTTACGTGTACATGCCATCTTTAAAACGACAGATAACATCTCATTTTTTTATTATTGATATATACGGCTTAAACGTCATTCCTGTGTGACAATTTGTTTAAAACTTGTGTAATATTTTAATATATGAAATATTTAATATTTGAATATTGTGACAAAATCCTAAATTTCCGAATTTAATGTTTAATAGCGACATGATTTTCATACGTAGAATAATTATTTGCTTTCTCAATTTATCGTTGATAACAATTATTTGCTTTCTCAATTTATCGTTGATAACAATTATTTGCTTTCTCAATTTATCGTATTATAACTCGCATGTGATTTATAAAAATAAATGTAGATTAAAGTTTTATCGAATAAAATATTTGGTACAAGGAGATTCCAACAAAATGACGAAAATTTCTTCTAATTCTATATAATCTTATCTTAATACACTTTCAGGAATTTATTGACGTCGTTCTCATCGCGAGAATCTCCGATTACGCACTTTGCATACGTAGCTCACTCTTTTCATCTAAACGGTCTAGGCCGTGCCGATCTTCTCTATAGCATATAGATCTTCCGCGAACGAGGCGGCGTTCCAACAATTAACCATTGCCGTTGTATCGCGATCTAACGTCAAAGTACTCGATGGATATCATCAGCGCGTCCCGCGTTTCGACACGCCTTAACAACGGTTTTCATTTCTCACGGCGGACAAACGAGTGGCCGTCGCGCTCGAAAGTCGCGAGTGCATCCATCCCGCGGGGGTATAGAAATCCGCACCCACGCGCGGATCTCGAACGCGGCTACGTACTGGATGCCTCGGGACACTATATACTATGTACGGTACATACATACACTCACACGCGGCCAAATGCGCCTCTACGTACTCCGGTGTACATAGTGTACGCCGCATGCACGTATGTAACGCGGCGTGTCTGTGTTGGGAGAGAAGAGACCTGGCAACTGGACTCCCCCCCGGGGGCCTACATAAATCAGAAACTCAGGTTCAGGCCTAGCCCGAAGCACACGGGCAAGCCAGAAATTTAGATGCACCGGGTGTCCCCGAAGTAATTTCTCCGCGAGGCGAGTGAGTGGCCCACGGAATTGGGAATTAGGACGGCGCGCTCAACTACCCCCGCTGCTCATCCCGCGCGCCGGAGTTTCGTACGATAATTTCAACGCGCCCTCGTCGCCGGGTCGTAAATCAACCGGTGGATTAGATACACTCGATAGAATCGTGTACGGCGACGCTGCTAATTTTTTGCCAGATATCTCGTTGTTGCTAGCTGTACGCTAAACTTGTATCTCCAGTATCGATCTCGCTAATAATTAATTTTATCTTGGAATGGTTCTTAGAAATAATTAAACATCCTGGAACTTTTTCGTGAGGAACTTCACTTATTCTAGTATTATTTATAAATTAATGTAATCGTTGCAACAATCTCTTAAGAATTATATCGAGGCGAGAACTATACTCTTGCATATCTTCATTCTATTCGCAACGCGAAGAAAATTGCTCGTCGAACATGTCCAACCAGTTCTCACATTTCGTCCGGCTTTTCTGCGTAATTTCGCTCTCATCCGCGTTTCATGCCTGCCGTTTCGTAATTTTGTTCTAACCGCAGGTCGCAATATCGAGATATTCGATACGGCGGCGATCTCCATCTCGATTTCACGCGGCATTGATCGGCGGACGGGAGAATGAGCGTTGCGGATTTAACACCGTGGTCAAAGAAAAGCAGCTCTTTGAGCGTGTCGAAAGACACTTTCATGAGTCAACGATGCTCAATCGTGCGACATCGACTTTGCGAAGACCTATTAATATTCGTAATTTCTGATACATTGCGCACAATTTAACACGATTCTACAGCCTATAACGAACAGTATTGCATTTTACATTCGATTTTCTCTCATACACTATGAACAAAAATTATTATCGGTATTTTTATAAAAAGAAGATGTGCAAAAGGTTTGATTTGATGAAAAAACATCAGTCTCTCTCAATTTTATTAAAATTGATTAAATCCATTATAGCAGAGAAAAAATGAGATTGCATTATTCGAGTTAAAAGAAGAGTTTCAGCGCTCTCTAAATTATTTGATTATTGACTAGATTATTTCCTGATGATCTCTCGCGCAATCGATATCTCGTTGCGGACGAGAGTTCCGCGAACGCGTAACATCCAAGGGATGTAAATGCGGCCACATGCATTCGCGGAATACATTCGACGCTAAAAGAAACGAGATGCGCACACGAACATTCTGCCATAATGCACGGTTGCATCGTTGCGCCCATCCTCGCCGCCCATCCTCCAGCGGATACCGTTACCTTATCATCGGTATTGCCAATAAATGCAATTGTCTCAGCTCGTGACTTCGTTGCCCTATCGCGTATCGTTAATTTACCTTCCGGAACAATTTCTTTATCCTCTGTTGCAGCCGTCATTGTAGGTACGTGTTGCACCGTGATGGAGCTTCAAGATTGATTAATTTCTCTCGCCGGGAATTGGCCGCTTGTTCATTTAGAGTTTCTTTTTACCTCTGAGAAGCGACTCTCAATAGTGAATTCCTCGGCAAACAATATCGAAAATGATTCTGCATTTACCGTCTTTATCGAAAATTTTTAGAGAGTGATCGCCTTCAAGACTAAAATTATCGAGCGAATACTCGAAGATCAAGAAATATATGAGTCGTCACTTTTTTATATTTAGGTCACTATTTCGTTTTTTCTTTATTTATCTCTCTTTCCTGTATATTACATATAAATATTTAATAAAATTAATTAAGATGCGAATATGTTAAAAATTGCAATTACGAAATGTATTCGTTGTTAACCGTACAAACTCCAAACTTTTTATTCATACGCTCATTTGCAAAAATACATGTTTATCAGACTGTGGCATTTTCCTTCAAACATTGTTTAAATAATTATCGAAGTCTACGTAACTACATTGAATTGCATTTATGATTTCCGTTAAATACGTCTGAACAAAACAGCTCGGTCGTTTAATACATTTACTTGTGGAGGATAGAATCAGGATTTATAATCGGAGATATGAACCGCTGCATTTTATTATCAGGGCATTCTCGGAGGATCCGTCATCCGGATCGAAGGGACCGCTCGATTTTTTCGTGCGCAACTTTCGATTTCGACCGGCGGCGCGCGCGAGCGAAGGGAGACGCGTGGAAAAGAAAGAAAAGAAAAGTAAGAGACCCGGAAGGCCACTTCATCTTCCGCGAATTTGCCGGGCCACTGACTTCTTCGTTCGTTGCATAACGCCTCCTCCTGTCGGCGGACAACGTCTCGTCGCCCGTCGTCGCGGATGAGAGCCGCTGAATCGTGGTGTACCGGTTGTTCCACTCGTGGAATGCGGACTGGCGCGCTGTGTGCATGTCCACATCGGTGTGTGCACACACATTACACACACACACACACACACACGTACAAAGAAACACATACAAACAAATGCATAGTGCTGCAAGCTATTTCTGCGATACTCCGACTATTCGGTTCTTTTGTTTAACCCATTTTTAAAAATTTTGCGTTATGAATAAGATGATTTTACCGATAAGTAATCTTCCGCTACCTGATTTTATTTTTAAGTCGCGCACATTGTAATTAGAAACGGAGCCTGTGTGCCGCAGGGTTATTATGCTGCATGTATGCTCCCGCGTACCCACATGTACGTACGGACGAGCGAGGCTACATGTGCGTCTTCCACATGTGCCGCAGACACAAATATTGTTATTATTGTTTACGATCAAAGAAGAGGTGCATCTCTGCGCGCGCGGCGCGCGACGTTCGGTTCTAACTCACGTTGAGAAAGCATTGTTTGCATTTCATTGCCCATGCGCTTTTGCGTAACCGCAATACCTGTACACAGGTCGGCAGCCGCTACGACGATCCTTAATGCCGAGCATGTGACAGAGACGCGAATATCGAGACGAATTTTTCACGAGGAAAAGAATATCTTGCGCGATTGCACTCGTGAGATCACAATCACTTAAACCGTATCAGTAATCTGTGATTAATTTATCTGTTCATAAAACAAAATGTTTAATAACGCTCTTATGTATTACAATATTTATAATATTGTAATATATAATATTATAATATATTATAACATTATTCCAAATAAGAATTTCACAGAAATCTCTAAAGTCCTGTACGGATGTCATACAATTTGTTTGATTTCGCTAAAACAAGTGAATGAATAACTTGGTTCAATGAGCGTGACTGAAGCAAATTATTTATTTGTGTTTGTTCATGCATGCTCGCTTGGATCCGGTTCAGGAGAGAACAATAGCAAAAGTTATCTAAAGTTATTGTAACAATGAATTTGATAGAGATAGAAATGTTTCGAAATTATATCACTTAAACAAAGATTATCTCGCGCGCACGATAGAATGCGATTCATTAATAGTAAGATTATAATTATAGTAAAATAAAATAAATAAAAACAAATTTAAAAATTAGAATGTGTATATAAAAAAAAATTTAACGTAAAAAGAAAATTTAAGAATAATTGAGATAGAAAAATAAGAAAATATTACGGATTGTGTGTGCGAGAAGAAATTTGCGCAAAATCCCAAGCAATTCCTTTGCATGCATTAGTAAATCGACACAACCGGTGATTATGGCATAGAGCGACGATTCGATTATCTCGCACGTAATGCTCGCGTGAATTTTCTAGCGCGCATTAATCAAGGATAATGTCGCAATCTATCTTTCGGTTAGAATTTTTTTCGATTGCGCCGCGCGCGGGTACTCTCTTAATAGACACATTAACTTTGTGCCGGTAATCGACGATGGAAATTAAATCTTATGTTCCAGTTATAAATCACCCGAGTAACGTGTCCTCGAGCGCTAAATAAAGGATGCGATTATTCATCCGATGAAGCTCGGGCAAGAAGTATCGAGTAGCGCTATAATCGATGAATCTCGTGCATGGAATATTTATACGCGTCTCGCAAACTTTAATTGATTCGCTCGACTTATCATATCTAGCATCATACCGTTCATTATCGATATCGCATTAGTAAGAACTCCCGATTGATACATAGATTTTTTTTTCTTTATTTGATGGAAAACTTTTACGTTTCGTTGCAGCTGCAAGCATTAAAAGTTTTTATTTCAAATATTTTTGTGATGATTTTATTAATAAACTTCTTTTTGTTCATATGACGTACGATATGCTTCGCTTACTTTTTACATACTTGTTATTTAACCATAGTTTCTGAATTTTTGAGTAATTTTATTATTTACTTTTCATCAGTAGTTTATAATTTATGTCGGCATTTTATCAGCGATTTTAACGCGAAATTATGAACGAAGAAGAACGTAGAATGACTATGTTACTTATACGTGGTTACTTACAAACAATCGAAGGAAGTCGTATCTCATAAATATTACGGCGACGAAGTCCGACAGTCAGTTGCGACCACTGTATGCAAATTCGACCGCTGCATGTTTCTATTGTCGCTACGTTCCAATCGAGCACCCGATATAAACAATTCTCGACTAACTGTACTGATCTTGGCGCATCAAGATCTTCCATATATTATTTTTACATTTGTTATAAAAATGGTATTACGAGTTTTACTAGGCGCACGAATGTGGAAATGACATAAAATGACGAATTTAAGACGGTTTCAATGATTTGCGTTATAAAGACGAGGTAATAAAGGAATAAGCAACGAGTGCAGCTTGTGACTTTTGACACGCGAATGTTTCGGCTTAGCATATTTACGTTTTCCTCGAAATCTGCAAGGCGGAAGGAATTTAATTTGCATATTCAGGAGAGAGTCTACACCTTTAGTCTCTGAATTTTTATTAAATCGAATGTAAATTGAAATGTGAATTTTTTGTTTTAATGCTCTTTTATTTCAAATTATTAAATGATACGTTAATTTTGTGTAGAAGTGCGTTGTGCTCATCTAATGATTTGATTGATTAAAAGAAATTAAGAACTTGAAGTTTAGCGAATATTAATACGATAATAATAATTACTTGAGTATTCGATAAAATTGATATTTGATAATAAAACCAAAGTGTGCTAATAAAAAAGAAATTTAACATATTTACGTTAGTATCATAAATTAACATGCTAAAGATTCTCGGCTGAACGAAAAGCTGTTAATTAACGCGGTGGACTTTCGCACCTGTTTTTAAAACCCAGCTGCACTGTTTTTTTGAGGGGAGATATAAAGTACTAAACCTACAATCCTTATGAGATTCTCGAGATCACTGATCCCAAGTCGTTATATCAAGTCGACAAATATATAAATGTCAGATAAGACAAGTTCTTAAACGTACAATCGTGAAAAGCACATAATCGGCGATAAGCATGTTATAGATGTGTGTGTGTCGAACTGTAAAAATATCAAAGGATATATCGCCGACATATGTAGCCACTGGATGATAGCCAGATTTGAGATGTATGATATACGATCTCGCTTATCGTACCCTCGTTTCTCGCAACCCTCGTAACTCGTTCGACCGTCATTGCTCACTGTCTTTTTCGTCGCGAGTTCTAGATATTATTTTAGTCCCTATTAATAATGTAACTATACGATAATGCTAAGGTCTGTGTTATAGCTTCAATACAGCTTTTTACGATTTAGAAAGATATGCACGATATCCGTAATACAAATACTTTTGTATTACATTAATCATTAATATTTTAGTAATTTATTTTGTTACGAAAATCTACTTATAGTTGACTTTCTTGAATCGAATCTTTTCTATCTCTCGATGTATATATCTTTTCAGCAGCATCTCGTGTAGGACGTGATAGTTGCGCGGTGGACACGCCGAAGAGGCGGAAGTGCCCGTTGACCATGGCGGCGGGAACGTGCCAATTCGCCTGAGGAGACAATAATCCGTAGAAATCCGCAAGGTAAGTTCTCCCCGGTTTTCCTACACTTTCGAGTTCGAACGCGCGACATTATTAAGATTTCAAGAGATACGCGAATTAAGCGAGTAAACGGTCGGAAACCGATGAGGCGAGCTTCGAGATAAATCGAGTGGCGGCAGACGAAGATCTATGAGAGATCAGAGGGAAGGGAGGGTAGACCGCGTTTTTCAGAATCGCCCGGAGTCAGCCTCTTTTCCAGCCGATAGCTTCCAATAGCGAATGCGAGATAAGCGCAGCGGTGCTGCTTCGTGAGGACAGCGATCCTGACCAAAGAGAAAAAGAAAGGGGAGTTACGCGATTAAGATGTGCGACGAGGCACCCATGAATTTCGTCTAGATACATATCTGATTTGGCATTGTCACCGTCGATAATCCGCTCGTCCTTTTTTCGCGAGAAATGCGCCGAGATGGAGATGCTGACTCTCGAATATACTCGTGTGGAAAAAGATGCACACAGATACGGCGTAAACGATCACGCCTCTATTGCTTTCGGACTGATTTAACAACCAATCCTTTTATAAAGAAGAATGAAAAGAGCCAGTTTTATGTATATAGTTCTTTCATTCCCTTTTAAAATGAATGAGAATAGAATTGCTTTGATCGAATTGACAGAAGCGAGTATTTAATGAATCTCGATGATAGTCTTAGATAATAACGGCCGATCATTATTTACAGGGATCTTGAATAATATAGAAATTAAAGCGTTGATCGAGTAAGAGTATAATAGACTTATTGCTTGATCGAATTGCATTTTAAATTCGTGCGAGTTCGATAATTTATAAATATAATAATATATGTACACGGAAAGAATGATTTTACTTGAAATAAATTTAAAAATTAAAAAAACTTTGGTTAATGGGAATCAGCGCTGAAGATGGGGCGCATGAAGGAAAATTTACAAATTTCAATATCGTATTACAGTTTTAATACGTAGGAACGTTTCGTTAAAAATTTAAAATTTACAAAAAATTATTATTAGGCACCAAATATGTCGCAGGCAGACTACAAGATCGACATTGGCTTTTTTGATATTTATATTTCTAAAATTTAGCTTTAGATACAGATCTGAAAATAATTTTGTTTGGATCATCACAATAATTATGTAGGATGTTCTGGACTAAACTGCTAGAATATTAAAACTTTTTGCAGAATTGTCATCAACGCTATTACCATGACAATGGCGATTAGCAAACACAAGTCTACGTTAAAGTCACATAAATTAACAAAAGAAGTTATTTTCGTTATGTTGCAAAATTGCGAATATACATGCAATTCGTTGATATGTATGAACGAACATTGATATGTATGAATAATAATTGATTATTGAGTATTTTGACATTCGCACGCAGCATGAGAGATTACGTCGGAGCAGTTCTTTGTTGGATTCATGGGAAATGCGAGTGAAGCTGATAATTTGCAAATTAAATTAAGCGAGGGAATGTTTTTCTTAGATACGCTTCAGGAAGTTAAATGAAGTGAATGTCAATATTCCTGCTTGAAAATAGATTAAGTATAAAGAAGCGGCATTAATTATTAAGAAAATATCTACAGTTTAGATTTGAGCTATATGCAAATATTATTTTTTCACATTTATTCAGCCGAATTGCTTCTTTTTACGAATGTCCAACACAATATAGTCGAGTATATTTTTATATTTCTATTTAAAGCTAATTCATAATTCTAACATTAAATGGAATTATAAAGAATGGAAGAATATCCTTTTATACACTTTTTTTTAAGTTTAAGATTGTCTCCATGTAAATTATTATAATTAAATTATATATCAAATATATATATATTATAATAAGAGAATAACTCGATTACGTGCACGTCCACCTGTTATATTTAATCTTACCATGCTATATTATAATATTTTAAAAGAACTTTCTGGCCGTACAAGTCCTTAGATCAGATGGATAACCTTCCACGGTATGCATGGGCCTCGTTTATCGCGAAGCCGTAACTTATGCGCCACCCGTTATCTGGGCGCGCTTATTATGCATGTTATCGTCTCCCCCTTCGACGAGGAGAGAGCCATAAATTTAATAGTCCCCGGTGTGCGGAGGAATCTTCCTCCTTCGGCATGAAAATCTGAATCGACCCTCCGGGACTCGATTCCTGGCTCTCGTTCTTGTCTCTCGAATTTTATAATGTCTTTTAAGTCTATTTGTGATGATGTAAATATCTGTCACATGCATATAATATGAACGTATTTCAGAAAAATTTGGACATATGCATTTAATTAATCAGGAGATTTTGTACGGTTCTTTTAATTTCACTCACTTTATTTTATTATCTGATAATATTTTCGAGTGTTGTAAAATATCCTCTTTGTCTAAATTAATTAATTTAATTATCTTGAACAATTTGCTCGCCGTTAAGAATTATTATTATCGCATTAAAAATAATTTTTTGCGATAAACGGAGATGTTTCAAGCTGCAGTATGTATGCGCGCGATGGCTTGTGTGCCGGCAAAACTATAGTTATCACGCTCCATTATTTGCAACAGGGGAGCAGTTCAGTCTGCGTCGGACAGTGGAAAATTTCGCGCCGATCGCGACTCGTATCGCGAAGAGGAAAACAGATAAATTGTTGCGAGCGGCAGCGACACTGTGTTTACGCGGAACACGAGGAAGCAAAATAAGAAATCGACCGAGAAATCAAATCGTCCGTCGCGATAACGCCGGGCCCGACGTCATCGATCGGACCGTCTTATCGTCGACAGAATTCTCGGCTGTGAATGATACGGCGATCTATTTTTCATTGCCTGGACACGCTTCCGGCAATCACGATTTCCCAATCCTTTGATGTTGTTTTATCCGCATTTCGTTCTACTTCGATCGAGGAAAGATATGTTTGAATATTTTTATATATGCTATCATTGTATGATTTAAATTGTACAAAATGCTCCAGATCTAGAATGTCCTCTTTCAATCATTATTTTTTTAAATGAATATACAACTAATTTTATTAATAAATATTATTTAGAAGATTATTGATACTAATTTTTTAAAAATATGTATTTAAAGCAATTTAATTTCAAATCCATTTTACATTAAAAATTGGATAACAAACACTCTTATTACACAGAAAGAACATTTTGCTGAAGTATTTAAAAATTTATCTAGACACAGATCTGAAAATAATTTTGTTGAACTGTCAAAATAATTATATAGGACACTTAAATTGGCTGCTGAAAGAATGTTGAAACTTTTTGCTCATCATGCTTGAAATTCTTATATAATTATTTTGATAATTGAACAAAATTATTTTTAGATCTACCTAAATTTTTAGATACTTCAAAATCATTTTTTTCGTATTTATTTACTACATCAAGTATCCTTCATCTTTTCCATATAAAAATTTTTAGATCGATTTGAAACAATTTTTTCTTGTCAAAACTAACGATGCAAATTTTCTTTTGCTACACAAACAATAGAAACCAGAAATTTTTTAATTTTATTGAAAATTGATTGAAAAACGCTTCATTGAAAAAATATTTTGATAAGTTCATTTAAAAGCAAACGTTAATAAATTAAAAATTGAAAGTACATTGATCGGGAAGTTTGTCAATAAAAAGCATTACGATGTGTGTAGAATATCCTGTATAGCGAGGTACCAGCAAAAACGAGGCTGTCTTTTTGCAAGTCACGTATTGCATGTCATAAATCGATGCTAAATGACCAATAAAACCGTAGCGGCCGTACCGATTAGCCGGCATCGCCCACATACACCGGTAATGGACACGTGCATTTTTCTAATTACCTGTACTGAAATCACCCTAATCGCTCGCCGTCAGCCAGAGCTCACTTGATGCCTCTTCGTCGTCTTTCTCTGTCTGAGTGGCGCAGGCGATTTGCCACGTGAATCAAACTAATAACGTAAATGGCCTTGAATCGCGCCTTCTCTCGGCAAGTGCAAGGTTCTCTCTGTAAAATTCGACTTTTTCAATCGGAACTATTAATATTCTTTATATCGTTCGTGCAACTGCTTCATCGCGATCTTACGAATGTAAAAAAAATATGTCAAAAAGCCTCAAATAAGTCACAATTATTCTTTCTCAAAGGCAAAGAGTAAGAATTGAATAAAATTACGTCGTGACCAATAGCTGCACAATGAGTGATTAGAAAGTGAATAAGAAATATTTCATGAAAACATCGATTTTATAAAGATTCTGTTTTATATATCCATTTTCGATTAGATCCGCAAAAAAGTCTTTCTATCACGGGGAGGAACGAGGAAGAGATCGATAAATGATGTAGAAGAGACAGGGGCCCATTGATGTTGAGACGTGTGTCCACCGACGAAAAAGAGAGTTTGCCGGACTGATGTCAGGTCGAACGGATAAAGGCATTATTGTCGATTGTCCTTTCACAGTAGATCGGCGCAGTTATTCCGCCGAATAAAAACGCAATGAGCGATTTCCGTTAATCGAACGATACCAGGTTCGTCAGTTACTTCGCCGTCGACTGTGCGAGTAACTTTATTGTACGATGCACGCACACAAATATGACATAATAGATAATCTTCATCGCGAATACTTTTTGCACGACGATCTCTAAATGTCGACGATCGGGTCGCGGCGATCGTATGTCGCGTCCGGCCTGGCACAGGTTCGCGTGGTTAGTGATTAATTATCCGGTTTAATTAGACGCCTAATTACTACTAGATACGGATCTCCATCGGGATAATCAGGCTCGAGGACCGCGACCGCGAGACGACGTGTACGTATTATATACGGCATAGTGATGCCCGATACCGGGTTCTCAGTTACATCCATCTGCGGCTATATCCTCGTGTTTCGAGACACTGGAGAAGACGCCATTTTAACGTGCATTAGAGTTTCCGTCCCCGTGCGCGGCCATCATTCACACCCTAATGAAATAACGCGAAATCTCTCTGAGATGCTACTAACGTGTCTCGCTCACGAAAAAAGAGCGTCTAAATTGAAGCGATCTTCAATCCTTTCAGAATGATCTTTTTTTTAGAAATTGATTTATTAATATACTTATTAATATACATACGTACACGGAAAGAACGGTTTTACTGGAAGATCTCAAATTTTAGTTGGATACAAATCAGAAAAGTAATTTTGTTGACTTATCAAAATAATTATGTAGAACGCTCAAAGTTGCTAGAATATCAAAATTTTTTGCAGCATTGTTCATTATTTTTAAGGTTCCAACAAAATTATTTTGATGGCCTAACAAAATTATTTTCAGATCTGTATCTAGTAAAATTTGAGATCCCTCAGCAAAACCACTCTTTCCGTGTAGAATACAGAACTCTCGATTTTAATTTTGACCCTCGATCAAACGCACAAGTTCTTTAGTTAGCTTGGTATCCAAACGTGTGCTAATTTATAAATGTTGCATTCTCTGCTCAATAGAACACAGCATCCAGAAAAGATGCTCGTGACTCTCACGAGCGCGGCTGCGAACTCTATCTTCGAGGCCGCCGGCGGAATCGCCGGCCATTAGAACTGACATTGCATGGAAAGAGGGTAACTCGCGAGGCATCCGTTTAATGGCTCTTTTGCACGCTTAAATAAATAACTACGTCACGATCGCGAAGAATGTAATTACCCCCGTGCATGTGTATGTGCACGAGTGATGCGTGCGTGCACGCGTATACGCGCCTAGAGTGCATTCTGCGAATAGTCGTCGCGCGAAGGAGGTAGAGGGTGGAAAAAACGGACAAGAGAGCTTTCTGGTATACCCGGGTCTGCAAAATTATGGTCTGAAAAGGACGGGAGTCGCGGATAAATCGGCGCTTGTTCGCTGTCAGTCGCAGATCCGCTCGCGTTTACGCCTCTCGAATGTATCTTCCTCATAACCGATGCGTAAGATGCGTGTTCGATACGTAGATCGATGGGTGTGCGGCAGTCATTAATCTTCAATTTTAGACAGCCTCTTTTAATCTGACAGATCTTTGCAAATTGAAATATGTTATATTAACTCTGTTAACGTAGATTAAATTTAATTTCGATTCAACTTCATCTAGTTCTAATTCTTAGAACTAGAGAAAGATGAAGAGTAAGTTAAACCGAGATTAAAGTTAATCTACTAAGTTGGTGGAAACGGACATTAAAGTTATAGGATTAAAGCTACGGTTCACTTGATGCTACAAATGCTTTGAAGCATTCTTTGATTGGTCAATTAGTAAAATTCTTTCTTCTGATTCGATCAAATGTTTTTTTGTAGCATTAAGTGAAGGCACCCTGTGTCTCAAGTACACAAGAGTTCGCACACAGAGTTCGTTCAATCGAGACGCTAAAAATAGGACGGAAAGGCGCATTAAACGAAATCGAAAAGTGAAAAAAAAAATGAAAATTCGCTCGGATGTATCGGTTTTCCACCGGCCGCTGCAATCGACCCGTGCAAAAGCATCATGAATTACCGGTGATACGCTAACTTACTCTCTCTCCACTTTTCCCCCCTGCTTTCGATAACGTTGCATTATGAAATAGCGTGCAACAAAGTTGCGCGGCGTTGTACCGCCATTATCGCTAATTCCTTAAGTGACCGATGCCCCGCTCGATCGGGGCTTTTTCGTTGATCCTTTTGGAGAGTCTCTCTCGAAGAAAGCCGGCCTCGTGAACGCCGATACGCGGTTATTAAAGGTCAATCTACTCCCCGACTCATCGATCTCCTCTCCTCTCCCCTTTTACAATACGAGACGCCCGTTCGCTGCCGATTTATTCGAATTCCACTCTGGTTTTAATTATCTCGCTTTTCCCGCTCTCGATCGAAAGGATACTCCCAGTCGGTCGCAATTAATCCGCGCGAGTGTATCACGTCGGTTCCCTCGCCGATTTATTTCTCGCCGTGACTCTCCGCCTCCATTTCCGTCGATTTAATTGGCCTCAACCTTCGTAGTCCTCTTTTAGTTGCGACATATTTCTGCGGGCATCGATATATCTTCGATTGATAAGCGGAATCGGATTTTTATTTTCCATCGGACAGGTCGTAATTGCAAAGGGATGCGATAAAGTCCTCTTTGATTCGCCAAGATCGCTTCGTGTGACTTATTCTTTTCACGGAATAGTTTTGTTGAAGAATCTCTTTGGACCATCAAAATAATTATGTAGGACGCTCAAATTGATTGTTAGAATGTTAAAATTTTTTGCAGCATTATCAATGCTTAAGCGTTCCACATAATTATTTTGATGGGCCAACAAAATTATTTTCAGATCTGTATCTAAATTTTTAGATAAATTTGCATGCAGCGTTTATTAAAGTTAAATAATATTAATTCTTTAGGCATAGCTTTTTTTGCAAATCGATCTTGTATTTTCCTTTCTCGATCCCGTGGCGGGAACGCCGCGAAGAAATCCCGAAGATTTTCGGGATTCCCTGGCGACTGGTACTGAATACGCGAAGTCCCGTGTATCCCGAGCCTCGCCGCCACGGCCTCTTAGAAAGACCAATAATTAAGGTAATGGCTACTTTTCAAGTGGATTTCCGTGTGGCTCGATCCAAACCTCCTCCCGGTCGGCCGATTACGGTCACGAAGGGCCTCGCCATTTTGCTCTCAGACCCCTTTCCGTCCCCTCTTTATCTTCTTTGTACTCCGAACGGGAATAGCTTCCTCTCATCTAACTGCTCTGTCCACCCCCCCCTCAATAATTGTGTATACTCATCGCTGATTTTCGATCGATCAATATCGACGTAATTCCGTCCGCCCTTCTGTCGCGACGGCGATTAAATTCGACGCGGATGAAATAATCTAATAAGTGGGAAAATTTGAGGGGGACCAACATTTGTAGGAGCGTCGATTATCAGCGAACTTGCTTTTAACTTGCGTTATATAGATTCTAGCCTTTATAAATTAAAACATTTTATAAATATTATCTTATGATTAAAATAAGTATCGAGCAATACAAAAAAAATTGCTTTCGTTTAAATTCTATTACTATTTATTATTTAATTGTTAACTAAAGAACATTACCTATTGCATTTCTTTCTCTTTTTTTTACGATTAATATGACGGTATTTTGCGACATTTCAGCCATTTAGATAAATGACTGAGAGACCGAATTACAGCAAGAAAGATTGCAAATTGTTTTCGAATATTCGCGAAGTAAGATAAGTTCGTTTTCTTACCAAGAATAATTGCCGCTTGTGTATATCTCAGAGACTCGATAAAATTTCCTGAAGAACGAAATTTGATAATTCGCGTTCCGGCTGACATATTGCAAGCTCGCCGCGAGATCGGTGTTTACGTGACTTTTTTTAATCGTAAAGATGATTTATCGAACCGGATAACCGCCAGTGAATAATGAGTCGTCTTAACGGAACTGTATATCCCGATCTCCTAGGCTCCGCGGTGCTTATCTCTGTTCCAGATACTCGCGAGAAGACATTTATGTCCGACGCTATCTCAATGACTTTGCTTTCTCAATTTTTGTATCGCCTTACACGCATGTATATGTATTATCTTCTGATGGTGCGAAGTAAAAACTCCATTATATCAGTCGAGATGTTCAAAGCAAGCGCTCTCGTTGGAACGCATTACGCTCTCGTTGGATCTAGAGTTTGGTTTTTCGCGATTCTCTCATTTTCGAGACGGTTAAGTCATTCGGAAATTGATATAGTAATCAATAGTAGAAAATTAATAAAATATCAACATTCATAAAGAAGAAAACAATTGAATTTTATGTTTTAATTTTAACGCAAAGAAGAAGGAAGCATATAATTCTAAAATAATTTTCCTTGCTATTTTTTTTGTTTTTTTATAATAAATAATACGTGGGCGAGATGAGTAATAAATTTGCAAAACAATTACTAATTGAAGAAAATAGAAAATGTCAAATAAAAATATATAATATTCATCCACTTTAAAGAAATCTTCCTCATTTAAAGAAATAAAAAAATAAGAATCTGAGAAAATCAGATGAACTTAAAAGCAAATGTCTCATTGCATAAAATGTGCATTTCGACATTAACGATACGACACTGACCATATAAAATCTGACTCGTATATCGAAAGCGAACGCCCAGAAGATGACGGAAGGGAGAAGACGACGACGACGACGACGACGATGACGACGATGATGATGAGGACGACGCAGAAAGTCTGCCGATGCGGCTGGCAATCTGATACAATGGATTTTGAAGAGTGTAATTTTCGTCGGCACACAACAATGGCCATACCTACCTACCCTACTGCGCTGTATAATCTCATCGTCCGTACGCGCAGTTCTAATTTTCCGCGCGTCATGGGAATCCTCGCTCTCGCGATTCGTCAAAACGATCGAGGTCGCAATCGAAAGACTGCATTTTTCTCAATTTCAGGAAGTTTTAACGAGCAACGAAATCTCATTTTGAAACATTGAAGTCTAATGATACCATGTGCATTTTTTAAATATTCAAAATAGTGAGTAATTGTAACTGTAATTGTAACATATGATAAAGATTGATTGTTTTTAGACAATATGATTACAAATGGAAAAGAATTATTTAATGATGATTTAATGAACCTTTTTTTCTTGATGTATCTTTACATCACCGAAAGTAAATTTTTCCATCTTCATTGTATTCTCCTTAATAAAATTGTTATTATATAACATAAACATGTAAACATGTTGCGCGCGTGACATACATTAATATATGTTATATAATTAAACAATATTATATTAGGATATCAATCTGATTCAATTATGAAATTTTATTGAACGTTATTCAACCTTTTACACATACCTTCAACACGCACATACACATTCTCTAACATTGAGTTGTGCTATAAATTAAAACAAATTAACAATTTAAGATATTATTTTTTTCAAAGCTGGAAATAACTCGGGACGAAAGAAGATTGAGATTTGCCTGTTGCTCGCTCTTCGAATCGGCCCTTTGTATCCGGTACAAGTTTCCGGTACGAGTTTCGCTTCAAACGCGATAAATTCAGTTCGCGCGTTTACACGGAAAAGAACGGCCGGCATTAATCAGCGACGGCGTAGTACCGAGTGTTAAAAGCCGTCCGAGAGGGTTAATACCTCCGTCCCTCTCTCACGGCCAAAGAAATACTGCTCGACGTTGCATGGCGAGACGAGGCGAAACGAGGCGGCGCAGGGTGAGAGCGCGCGGTCCTCTTGATCGTCGATCAAATCGATCCCCGCCGTAAATCGTCCGGGGATCGATCCGGGGAACGAGGGGGCGTGCCGGCGAAAGAGTTGCTCCGCTTCTTCGTCCGGTATCGCACCGGGCACCGCGATTCGTTCCGGCGAGGATCGCGGAAGATCCGCGCCCGAGATCGCGCCTTAATCTGATGTAAAGGCATTTTTTCCTCCGAGATCCGCCCGTCGGGTCTGTCGATCCGTCCATAAGATCTTGTCGATAACGTTTCCTACGCGCCTAATCCTGCCGTGTCGAGATGGTATCACGAGGTCACCCTCCTCTCGCGCCGCTCGCGGCTCTCTCAAGGGTGGCTGATGTCTCGGGGTGGAGATCGCGATTACACTCGGAAGGCTGTCGTTCACGCTGTCGTTCACCACACTCGTTTATACGAGGACTCCTCGCGTGGCAGCCGGTCCGAAGGGTGAATCTTTTTAACCCCTTGTGATGTTTATTCGAAACACGCTTTGATAGGATACATTTTTATCTTAATAGTCTTATATTCTTATGTTCACGGCACCGCTTAAATTCTTGCATTTATGGATTCACAAGGCTGTTTTTCAAGTAAGTGTGACTGTATAAAAGGTGCATCTTCGATTTTATCGCGCGACTCGAATCGAACAAATACAAAATAAGTTTAAAAAAAGAAGAAAATTAACATAGGTTTAGGTAGACTAATGATTTCAACGGCGCGATGCCTGCGTCCAGATAGCGAGAAAGGGGAACGTGACTTCGTATATATTTGAATCGATTATTTCGAGGACAGAGTCAACGCTTTAGAAATGAACTAATGCAAAGAAGAGGAGAATAAAAGTACTTCATTGCTTTTATACTCAATAAAATTGAATACGTAGATTGAATTATAATTGAATTATATTAATATTTTCTTTCTACTTGTTGTTATGATTGAACGAACAAGTTAAAACTTTGCCGACGTTTAATTTTGCCGACCATTGAAGAAAATAGCATTTTGCGATAATCGTCGAACTAAACTAATCTTTATTCCAAGAATTAATGAAGATTAGAGACATTAATCGATGTTATTTTCCTTCAAAAATTTCGAAATTTTAGCTATAATATAAGAATATATAAAAGAAAATAACGAGTTAAAATTAGAATTAAATGTTAAAATCGATCCCAAGTGCTTAAGAGAATAATTTTCTTGTTCTATCTAGATCACAAGTTTCGAGAAATTTATTCTATCACCAGTAAAATCAGTATTCACATTCTTTTTTATTATTTTCTGTATGCGATCTGTGATCCAGATTGAGCCTGCAGCTGCTTATTCAAGTCATTCAAGTATTTTTCGCTTCTCATTGTAAAAATATACACAAGTTGACCTTTCTCCATATATTTATGTATTCAGATGCTATCGTATTGTCCAGTCTTCCCTCGGTCGCTTTTTCACGGGAAGAAAAGATTTTCAATATGTCACCATCCGTAATTATATTCGGAAAACTTCTAATGTCTATCTATAACCGTGGAACAAATCTCATTTCACTATTAAATTTTCTACTTCATTGTATAAATTATTTGTGTAAATAATTACAGCTTTAAATTGAAATCGATCTAATTCAACTTGAACTGCAGATTTTAACTTTTTACAAAATATTTTTATTCAATCATTCTTTAATTTATTGAGTCTCTTGTTTATCTCACTTTTTTCTTCAATTAAATTAATTATTACGTAATAGTCGTCGAACTTATCTTTATTCCAAAAATCAATGAAGATTAGAGACATTAATCGATGTTATTTTCCTTCAAATCACATAAAATTTTTAGCTGCCAACTAATGAACAAATCGCGTTCTTCGTGAGTTTGACTTGTGGTGGTGAACTTTTCGGCTATCCACGGACGGTCCTATAAAACTTACCGTGCCAGTCGGTCGGTGTAAAAAAGAAAGGAGAAAGAAAAAAAAAGAAAAGTGGAGCCGAGGCGATTTCGATTCCTAAACCCTGCCGACAGAACCAAACATGTTATTTTCTCGTTCGCGGTGCCCCGATATCCGATCGACCAGCCCCGATTGGTCCCTCTTGGATTTTAACCCGTCCCACCGCATTCATAAAGTCATCCAATCGCCGCGTCGGTTGATAACAGAGGCCATAATTAACGCGATTTGTTAATGCGTGAGCGCCGGGACAATCGACGACGACTGAATGAAAACTGCGCGGCCGAATTTAGTCGCCGCTCGGCTAGATCTTGGATCGGCGGTCGCGAAATCAACACGAAATCATCCTGTTATTCGGCTGCATAAACCGGCTCTATAAACCGGAAGTAATTGCTCGTTCAAAATATCCGGCAGAAACTTTGAAATCCGGGATTTTACTGTCACGAAGCGTCGCGATCGATTCACAGATTGTGTGCAAGTTAAGACGTGGACCGAGTGATTTTCGTTTTTTAATCTCGGTAATATTTCGGTAAGAGATTGGCTTGATATAAAATCACTTAAATGATAGGATCGATGCTTATTGAAATGACAATGTTCGGTGGAAAATATTTGTGAATGAATTTGAGAACATCGCGTGACAGATATTTAATGGCATATCCTGAATCTCGAGAATATTAGCTGATAATAACAGTGAGATAAAAAGTCGTTGAAATTTTTCCGTTCATCAGGTGTTTTTTATCTATCTTATCTATATCTATATATAAAACATAGTCTTATTTATATATATTCTGCCGCATCTGAGCGCAATCATTATATTCACGGATATATTGGAATAATAATAAATTTGGAAGAGAATCAACTGAAAAAAGTAAGGTAAGTTTCTGCTACACAAAATGAAATATATAAGTTATTTATGTCGCGGTGATAATTTAAATATTAGGTGTATAAACTAATTCAATGCCTCTACCTTTACACAAAACTTTTTTTGTGTGAATATTGGATTGAACGATAATATGGTTGATCAATCTACAATTTTCTTCTTTTAGGGTTGTCGTAACAAAACATTTTAGCGATGAAAAGTTTTTTTACAAATGAATTTGTGGAAATTGATTAAAAGTAAAGGCACCGAATTAATAATTTATATATTTAATATATTTAATCTCGGTTTTGATAAACCTATAATCTGCTGATGGCGCGTTTTCTTTTATTTATATGCCTAATGTCATAAATTATTAGATTTCGACACAATCCGTGCGACAATCATGTGATAACAGCACGTATAAACAGCGTGTTGCAACGCGCCTGTTATGGATGCGATATCGTACCGCGAGAAATTGATATACTAATGTCGCGACATGAAAACTCGTGCCTGAGTAGTTTTCCCTGAATAATATTCATAACATAAAACAACTATATGCACGGATGTCACGCGATAATGTCGGTTTCTTGCGAATTATGCGTCATGCATAGCCGCAGCCTCCACGTGACTGTTCGCGATCGAAAGAGTTACTCGTACATCTCATTATTATAACAGCTGCCTGTGATACAACTAATTACATATAAGCTGTTTCACTTGCCGCGCGCAATAATTACGAGACGAGAGTATTTCGTAATGCGCCACGTACTTTTTCATTTAAAAATAGCAGACGCTGCTTTTTCGACGTAATGGTCCATTTCGTGAGAAAGACAATTGTCGCGTAGCAAACTTTGCGAGGCATATTCTAAAATGAAAATAAGATTGAGGAATTTATCTAAAAATGGAGAATTTATCTAAAAAATAAAAAATAATTTTTTCTAATTGCAAGCTAACGAAGAAATTCGTCTAGATTTAGATAAAATTAGAAAGAGAAGTTATTTTTTATTTATCTAAATCCTCACGAATTTCTTTGTTAAGCTTGCAATTAGAAAGAGAAATTATTTTTTAATTCTTTTGTCAAGTTATTTCTTATTTCTTCTTGTCGAAAATTTTGTGTTCCTACGCCCCAGCGATCTACAAGAAAAATTGTATTGTCATTTAGTGAAATTTCAAGACGGTTTGTTTTAAGCGATTTTATAATTTTTCGTGCCACGTGAGCGAAATTTTCAACGATAATCCATATCCAGAAATAAAATAATATAAGATCGGGTTTGTTGCTGATGAGAGGAGCGAAGTTTTGCGTAAATCTCAAAAAATTCTAATTACTCAGTTGCTACTCAGTCCGGAGCAATCGGAAGATTTTTACGCGCCGTACATCACTTACGGAGTGAATCGCAAGACGAAATTGCTCCCAGCGAGCAAGCAACGGTGTGGTATGCATCGCATGTCGCACGCTGTATAATTAAGCCGCGAATTTCCACCGAGTACAAAACATGCAATTATCTCATCTGGATTACAGTACCGTGCTCCCTAATACCGAAACGTACATTATACGCGGCTCGCGGGATACCGCCGTAAGATACGCGACCGCCGGGCTAGTCGCTACAATTTTCTGTTCCTTCGTTTCTAGAGCGGTGGAGAGAAGAGATATAATTACGGATCTTACAGCCATTGAAGTTGAGTTTAACCGCTAATGTCGCAAGTGCAAAGTACATGAGTACTTAGAATTTATTTATTTCATAATCCATGTTCGCACATTTATTAATTAATCCTCTAATTTATTCTCTAATTGACATCAATTTTCTCGCAATAGCAAGATTGCGATATGCATCTTCACGTCATTACGTCGATAACGATCAGATGTTCTCGCAGCGCGCGATTGAAGAAATAATCGATTTATTTATAGCGATCGTGGTATCAAGTTACAACAGAAATTTTGCTGAGAATCAGCGGCGTAGCGTTTTCCTCGTACTACAATTGGGCGCGTGCGTTAATAGCCGTGAAAAAAAAGAAAATTAAGAATTAGTTACGGAAAAGAAATATGAGCGGCGCAGCTTTTGCCATCGTACGTATTTCTGTGCGTTCGCAGAAGCAGCTGCAAAACACGCGGCTCGCGGGGATCTATTTTAGTCCTTGCCACGAATCGCGCCGCACACGAGGACGCCGCGACGAGTTTTTGCGAAAAACCTCATATTTCTCGCGGCGTTCCTTTCGTTTCTGCGAGCGCCGGTTCGACATAATTGGCGATTATTCCGCATTTAAACGCGTGGCGCGCGCTCTTCGCGGTGCCCGGTACGTTTTTTATTTTTCTTTTTATCGGTTAAAGAAAACTCGTTTCTTGTCGCGTCATCCTTCTGCCGGCCACGATCGACGGAAGATCGATGACGTTCAATCATCAGCGAGGCAATGATTTTTTGATTAATAGCGCGACTTAGTGATTTATTGTGAAAAAACGGGGGGGGGGAGGAAATACGCGATTAAAGTTTTTAAAGTGACACTTATCATCCCACGATTACTGTGTAATTGGATTCTGTTTTTGTCGAAGATTTTTTACTTTTTAGATTTAAATCTATCAAGTCAATATTATAATTAATAATGTGAATGTTACGATATCGAGTAGCCGAGTATCGAAAGCCGTTCGCAACACAATAACTGACAAAATTAATTTGGGACTGAGTTTAATTTTGCAATTAAATTAACGGCGATTGTTACTGTGATTGTTAACATGGTTAACATTATTGGTGAGACGCGGTGAGACCGACGATGCAATCTGAAGTCTGTTGTACTCTAGCCGGCTTTGTCACACAATGCCGATCGTGCGCGCGAGATATACCTGAGGACCTCATTGTTAAGATCGAAAGACGACGGGGGCGATTCTTTCCCGCACGAGCGAATTTACACTTGACAAGCCAGCCACGACGTAACACCCGCCTGTTGCGTCGCGCGACAACTGCTTTGCTTTACAGTTGCCGTAAATTTATTTTAATGATCCGCCCGTTGTGATTTATCACGCGAGATCACGTGTACCGCGTCGCTTTGCGACGGTCCGAACTTACAAAGAAGTGTAGAGTCCCAAGAAACGAGAAGGACCGCGTTCCACTTAGAAGACCTTGGATTGATCCTAACTTTTTGAGTAGTAGATTGATGAGTAATAGCAATTTAAAAAACTGTTGCAATTTGAAGTGTGTGTGTAGTTGTCACCGCTAATTCTATTTTGCAAAAAATCAAGCTGCACTTATATTTTAAACGTTGTACATTTTATGATAAGATAACAAAGAGAGGATGCAAACAATCGTAGAGAAGTCCGTGAGATACATTTTTTTTTCCATTTGCCCGCTAGAGACATTTTTTCACGCACTTCCTGAATAAATTTGAACTTTGTCCGACAAAGAAATCTCGCGCGTCGATTTCTAAGACCGCGTACGTCAACGGAAAAATAAAATGGAATCTAAATGGCGAGTAATGGCCGTCGTTGGCATACATTATTAATCGCTCGCCAGCGTATTGTTTCGCGGAATTAATTTCATGCATGTCAAATGTGCGCAACGTGTGCACATCCTTTCCGTTCTCACCTCAAACGCGAAACTAAAATGTTTATTTTTTTTTATTTCGCTTTCGCAGGATGGTGCTGGTGGTGGGCGGGGTGGTCCTGCAGGAAGAGATTCCTGCGGACAGCAGGTCCTTGTACGCGGCCCATCCGGTATACCGCGAGAGCGCGGCCCAGCTGCACTCGATGCCGGCGAAGCTCGTGGGCCCGGTGGGCCTCCTCTATGTCCAACAACGAGAAATGGCTGCGACGCTGCCGCACGACAGTAAGTGCAATGCATCTCGATGCGCCGCGTCAAGCTGGATCCAAAGAAAGGAGCGCAAATGAACACGAACGAGCAGCTTATTTCGAACGAACGGCGCCGCCTGTTCGTGTTCTCGCACTTCTTTTTATTTTTAAATTGTATCTTACTTTCACTTTTTTTTTCTCAAATTACACTGTCGCTCACAAAAACGTGTGTATATGACGTGTAAATGTATGTGAGTGTTCATAGTATAGTGAGCTCGGGATCGTGGGTTCGCTAGACCCAAATGACTCTGCAGGGATCAGTCATCCCTGCGGGAGAGAGAAAGCGTGGTCCTTTCGAAAAATAATCTCTCGTGATATCTAACGGACAGAATATATTACTGATGCAACAGCCACGCGATCTTCATGTTATCTCTCAAGAAGATATCGAGTGTTACCGGCTACTTTTGCCGCGATATCGCGGGATTGACGCAACCTATTCAGCTGTGATTACGCTTAATTATAAAATAAAACAGCCGCACAAATGAGCGATAAATCAACGGAGTATTATTTTGCGCGTTATCGTTATTGTGTTACAGTCCAATTTTTCAGATGTAACTTTCAAAAATAACCGAGATTCGTTATTATATGCCGCAATAATAACGGTGCGGTAAATCTTGTAACGAGGCATGTCTTTCCACGTGTTTCACTAAATCTGGATGAATCTGGTAATGTTTCATATGATCATATGACGATTTTCTTATCTTTTTCTCAGAACACATAATGAATATTTATCAGTAATCGGTAAATAAAAAATTATCGCTTAAAAACGTCCGTAAATAGCATCGTACGTAATATAATGTTTTATGTTCAAGACATGCTAAATTTGCTAAATCGACGAATTGTGTATACGGCTCGTGTTTGTCTTTAAAAAAAAAATTATCTGTTTTTTACAATTTTTGCGGCACGTGACAGTGTAATAAACATTTGAGGAAAGATGGAAGCAAGATACGATTTGAGAATAATAAGAATAATAAGAAAAATATGAATAAGAACATTATTTCCCTTGTAAATATGACTTTTCTCTTAAAATAACAATCGATCGAGTTTATCTTTGAAGCACATAAAAATTTATTTTATATAATTATGGAAAGTTTCTGCCACATCGACGAATAAGTCTAACGATCCGCAGCCTTTCGAAGCGCCGCATTCGCTCGAACATGTGTACATACAATGTACAATATATTGCCTTACCGATTATTCTTTTTCCCCTTCACAGAGAACGTGAGCATCCTCGGTTCGGACGACATGACCACATGCATAATCGTTGTCGTCAGGCATTCCGGTGAGTATATTTGAAAGTACAATCGTGCTCATTATAAGATAGCTGCTGGTTGCATATAAATGACCGCTTGCGGCACGACAATGAAAAAGAAAAAGAGGTCGGAATAACGCAATGACGAAGCGCAACTGTTTGATCGGTATCGCACAGTTGGAAAATATTTAATACGAAATTCGCAGAGAGCATCGCAGTATCGCCGATCTCTCTCTACACATCATATTTTTAAACGAAATTGAAACTGGTTTCTAAAAAAGAGAGAAATGGAAAGCTTTTTTGGTAAAATTTATATATATTGTCAATATATATCTTGTAAGGAAACTTTAAATCACAAAGTTTTGAGAGAGTTTATTTGAGTATTTTTTGAATATTTTTTAAAAATATCAGGAATCTAATTGACGCGAAATTATCATATTATTTTCAATCAATTATGAAATTGTTACTATCCTGACATTTTTAATTAAGGAAAAAAATGGGCTTTAAATTAATTTAAGTTAAAATGGAGACTTTCATCTATCAAAAATATCGATGAAATTATAAGTATTTTTGGGAGTCATTTTACGAGGAAACTATAAAAAACTTTAGCAGAATTTTGAAGATATGAAAGAAGATAAATAAGTAATCGTCGAGAGAAAAAAGATAGGAAATCCAATCGTAATCTGCTTGTCTCGGACCGTAAATTAATCACGAAACTAATAAGCAAAAACTTGCGAAAAATATCGTTGTGAACTGTAATGTCCGTGATCATCTTTGGATCTTCCGTTATATCGCTTTTATTTTCTTTGTCCGAACACACAATAGAGTTACTTCTCGTTCGCATGATCATTGACTCCTCCTTATAACGACCAATGTAATGCGCAAAATGCGAAACGCCACTTCTTTCGAAAGGACGTTTAATAGAACCAGTTCCGCTACTCGAACTTGAAAGAAAAAGTGCTGATTCAGCTTACGATTTACGTTCGATTTACGTCCGTATCACGAAGTCACTAAATGGCTAATCCTACGATATAATATTTAAAGAGCTTTGGAAATAATTGCAATTTATTGTTTACAAGCTACTTGCAATATTTTCCATGATCCTAATTTTTTAGAATGTCAGCTTAAATTTGAATGTTAGCTAAGAATGTTAGCTATTGTAAATAAGAATATGTCACTGTAATCTCGCGTGCTCTTGTGAGCATTAAAAATTTATTAAAATTGTTATACGACTATTTTTCAACAAAAGTATTTCGTCAATCGATTTATAATTGATACCAAATACGAATCATACGGGCCTCTTAAATGTTTTTTTCTGAACGATAATACATTTCCTGTCGCACGAAGAAACCTATTACATTGTACCATATTTCTCAACGAAACTATCGGAGTTCTCCTTAGCTTTCTCCTGCTGAGACGACAGTGCATCGCGATGCAAGCTGGGTGTCTCCGATCGTCTTAAGGTTGCGCGTGAATAATGGCCGTGGTAGAAAGCGACTGCGAAAGTACGTAATTAAGTAACAGTTCGCAATAAAAGTCTTTTTGTCGTGAGTTCTTTCCATCCACTTGCTTTACGCTCGTGCAACAGTTGGACAGACGCTCAGAATTAATTATTGTTAAAATTAATTTTTATAATTAATTTTTAATGCATCTAGTGTTACGTTGACGCTAATTTGCATATGGACATTCATTATTAATTAATTTATATGTTCAAGCATATAATTGTAATAAAAATTATGCTTAATAAATACACGCACGCACAATATATGCATATATTATGCTCTATTTTATAAAAAATAATGACGTAATAATAAAATATTATAATAATTTCTTGAATAATTATATTTAATCGGTCGTAAATAACCAGTCCACGTGCTTTATTTTAATATCATAAGAGCTATCGAATGTCGCATCTTCGAATGTTGGATTTCAGGTTCGGGCGCCGCCGCTTTGGCGCACCTTGACGGCTCCGGAACGGAAGATGCTGCGGCAGCAATGATCCAGAGGGTAACGGAACTCGCCCTCGGATATCCCGAAGGTCGCCTGGAGCTGCAATTGGTCGGCGGCTACTCCGATCCGAGAAACTATTCCGAGGAATTATTTTACAATATACTTTGTACGTGAAAATGTATTTTTGATGCAGCATTCCTATTATCGATAAGAATCATTTATGGCTCGTCTTATTTTTACTACATATGTGTAAATTAACAAAAAATAATGATTACATCCTCTATCCCTTATTTAAATGTAAATGTAAAGATAAGCTAGAATAGAATAGAATTAAATTTTTATATTGCGATGTCATTTTTTAAAAGAATATTCAATTAAAAAATTAATGCGTTACTTGAGGAACGAGGAACGATATTAAATTATACAAAAACATTCGAGTTTTTTGAACAATTGTCAAGTTGAACAATATCTAAAATAGAACGAAATCGCCCCGGCTTCGTCTATAGGATGTTAACCAGATCGATCGTCTCTTCTAGCCGCATTTCACAAGCAACCGGTGGAGATCGATCTAACACTGTGCTGCGTGGGCGAGCTGAATACTACCGTGAGAGGTGGGATTCACTGGCCGTTGATCTACGGTATCGGGCTGAACGTGAAGACGGGCGAGATCTTTCCCGCGACTTTCCCCGACAAAGGCCCAGATCAGGCACTGAGGTGCGCCAGACAATTGACTGGAGGTCAGCAGGTGCGTGTACGCGACTATTATAGCTGAGTTAATAGCTTATATATAAAACAAAAAAATTACAGTTTAATCTTGCAATCTGTAAATGAATAAAATATTAATAATATTAAATAAAATATTATTAATCAATTAAACGCGATATGAAATTTTATTTTATTTAGCGTATTCCGTTGATTACACGTGTGTATGTCTTTATGCGTAGGTTTTGGATATATACGATTGCGCTTTGGGATTACTTAGAATCGGTCCCTTTAACTACGACCCCTTGCGAGGCGTGGATCTCTGGTTGGCGCAAACCGATCAGTTCATTCTACAGCATCTATCTACGTCACCGGAAGTGGAGCAGCCACATTTCGTATCGCAGGTAACGTCGATTTGGAATACTATGAGCGACATCGTTATTAGTTCCTCGAGAGAACGGAAAGCATTAGACAAATCCAATAGCGCCGCGTTTCCCACGCACCGTTAAGCAGCGACAAAATTTCTGTTTCAGGTGCGGGCGACGCTCAAGTATATCCAAGACAATCAATTTCCGGCCGTCACCGTCTTCCGAGATAACAGACCTCATTACTACCGTCGGGACGAAACCACCGGTGTCTGGCAGCCGATGCGATATTAAAGGTTCAACAAGCCGCAGATTCAGTTAGGGCTTGCGCGATGGTTGTTCGATGAAATTTTCGAGCGACACGACGTATAATATTAAATTCGCGAATCGACGAAGCGTACGGAACAGAATGATCATAGGAATTTAAATCAATTAGTCGAATTTGATACTGCGCAGAGATCACGGTGTCTTCGCCGAAGTTGTTTAAGCCCTAATGAGCCCGCTTGAAAAAAAAATCGACTCGCATTTACGATTGGCGAGCAAATTGCGGAAGTCGGCGTGCAATAATTGCAGCCCTCGTCGGCTGGCAATTATCTGTGATCGACGAGAAAAGGATGTCCGATCGGGAGGAAGCCGTGGGATCGAGTATCGATCGAAGCGATCGTAATCGGTGCGTTGATTGATGTCTTAAGGTCTGCTCACACCGGAAGACGTCTTGCGAGCCGTTAAAGCCAAAATGCGAATTTATGTGCATTACTGAATGCAATTTGTAATATTTACAAATAATAAAATTATCAGAGAGTGTAGTGGTAGAGTAAGCTATGAGACAAAATAACATGAAATAAAAATAATTTTTTGACAAACAATTTTTCGAAAACTTTAATATGCGTTATTCTATATTGAGACGCAGATAATACATATTTTACTTTGTGCATACGTTTTATATATATTTGAACACTTTTCTAAATGATGTAATATATGAGAAATTTTTTCCGTCGTGCAGTCATCGCAGAAAATTTTAGATAATTTTATCAAAATTGTTTTATGAATTTTTTACAAAGCAAATGGTTTAATTGGATCTTCAATTAAAGGAGAGAAGATAAAGACGATTAATAATAACTCAAATTATATTGCAGATACTGATACGTAAACAATTCTCAAATTTAATTTTACAAAGGCGGAATATATTAATGTCTAAAATATTAATTAGGAATTTTTTAATTATAGGCGGTCTATCACCATAAATTTTAGATAACGAAAAATTGCCGCAGCGCAAACGACTGAATCATTAATCGAATTTCGATTTTTCGCTTTTTAGCCAACTTTTTTTATGAAAAAAGCTATACAACTTTTGGAAAATCTTATAAAAAAAAAGAGAAAAGAATTTTATAAAACATGCATAATATGAAATATAAACAATTTTCTTTTCACTATTGCGCGCGCACACGCAGTTTCTGTACCTTAAAGATAATATACACGCATTCGCATTAGCGTGCGGCGCACGACGACTTCAGTTGTGAATAGGCCTTTATGTGCTGAATACATTGGCATTGTTGAATTTTATCTTTTTGTTAGATGCTTATATTACGTGAACAACGGTTGAATTTTGGTCGTTATTATAAGGTGTTGTTAATCGTACGCGATCGTTACTCCATCGTTGAACGTTTTCTCCGTATTAACTTTCTTCGTTGTCAGAACGAGAAAATAACGATACTTTCATCGCGCATCTAGCTAAATATAATTCATTTCTACATCACATGTGCAATCGTCGTATCAGATAACTAATTCGATAGTAAACATTTGCTATCGATCCATTTGGTGCTAAACGCGCGATTGAAAGACTCAACGTACACGCGCGAGGATACTTGTTCTTTTTTTCTTCTTTCCCCGTTTCTTTCAGTCGGATTGCGAAAGTTCGAGCAACGAATAATTCCGTACTTGCCATAATAAGAGGAAGAAAGTTAGAAAAAAGGTAGAGGCGAGGTAGAAGAGATGATGTATATAATATTTTCAGGGTTGTGCCCGAGTCTTTCGGGTGAGGGAAAGTTCCTTTGCCTCGACGCAGTTAATTTTGAGAGAACGCGAATCCCTTCGAAAATTCATGCGCAAATTAGTGATCATATACGATCCGTTGATGTCTCGCAGGAATCTTACCAAATTGCGCGTAGACATCTCTTTCAGACTCTTTGAAACGCTCGCAGGATGTTTGGACGATCGCATTTAATTATTTACGTAGGATAGACGTCCAAGATAAAACGTTGCGTCATCGAACGACTTAAACGCGCGAGGTCGATTGCGAAATTGAGATTAATACATAAATTCACATAATAAAATGGGACAATTCGGTCACTTCGGAGATCGTCCGATATAGAGTTTTTTATTTGTTGTTAGAAAGCAAGGGCGTGCGATCGCGATCGAAGAATCAAAATGACGAGGCCTTCCCTTACCTGTGGATTCATCAATTAAGCCGAAAGGTAATCACTCTCCGGATAGCATTCGAGAGCACAGTTTTATGGCGAGATTAGCCAAAAAGTTTCATATCTCGATACTCAAATACAATTGAGCGAAAGAATGAAAGAATTTAGGAACTCAATAATTCAGCAATATTATTGAGCACTTTTTTGGGGGATATGAATGTATGCTTAAAAAATCACTTTTTTAATACTTCAAAAATTTCTTTCTAATATGATCTCGAAGCTATGGTCTCGAAGTCTTGGAATAGTGCGTAAAGGAAGGATGCGTTCACAATTTTCCATTGTTCTAGTGATACGTAAGCTAATTGAGGTTGATATTAATAATAACGATGACGACGATTATCATAATGATACTGCTGATGATAATGATATTTCTTAGAAATCGAAGAGATATATTTTTACTATATTATGTAAAAAAAAAAGAAGAGCGAATGCACTCGTGACGACGAGGCTCTCAGGATCGAACTTGCGACCTGCTTTCCCATTCGGTCTACGCGAGTAGAAGAAATATGGCGAATGGTTTGCCACTTATTTTGTTGCTTCTGCCAGGAAAATATACGGCTTTTCTTTTGCTTGCGTCATGAAAACTTCCTGGTGCAGCCGTACATATTATATTTCTCTTTTCTTTCCATCACATATCATTCCCCCTTTTCCTGCCTGAATCTTCTCCCTTTGTTCTCACTGTAGTCCTTTTTCGTTCGATCTCTATTGCATCCTTTCTCGCGTTACGCAAACGCAATCTTACTACTATAATATTATTTGGTGATATATTTATACAATAAACGATGATAGACTAAAGCAACACTTGTGTACGTTATTTCACAACATCGTATACGATCGGATGCTCGAGATGACAGCCACAATCGATCTTGATCTATCTCGAGGCAGTGCCCACATTATGCTGATTTGTTGTGATAAACGATTCTTCGCAGCTGATTTAATCGCAAAGTGTTTGCGAATAGCGTGCGATTCTATGGGATCAAACTTGCTGAGAAACCGCTGAACAGAGACCAGTAACAACATCGTTAACAAAGTTGCGGACTGTTACATAGTATGTAGCAGTAAACTATTACGTAAGTAAACCGCTATACCGCAAGGAGAAAGGAACGTTCGTGTATTATCACGGCTTTATACACATGATTATTAAATATGAAACGCGATTAATAAATTTTGATAAGACGGAGAACACTTTCATTTAGATGTCGTTTGAGAAAACGGAATCTATAATAAAATATATAGTTTGTTTTTAATTTTTTAAATATTACAATACTACAATATTTTATATTATTAATTAGTATAATATTTTGTAATTGTAATTCATTTTTTAACTAATTATGAAAGTAGCAAAAATTATGTGGAAAAATAAATTGAATAATTAAGATAAAAGATTTTGCATGCATTGTCTTAATTTATCGTAATAAAAAAGCTATTTAAAGTTTACATTTTAGTTATGACATTAAATCAGCGGTTTTTCAAAAACTAAAAATTATCATTTATTATACGACAGAATTTTCTGTACATTGCGTAACTTTTCAAGAACATGACACATAATTTTGTTGAATGTTAACAGCTTATGTACATGCGTGGGTGTAGTCTATATCCTGCCAGTTGCAGGAGTTGTTCGATTGTCAGCCGTAGGAAACTTCCGCTTTCGGAAAGTTCGCTTTGAACGACTTACAAGTCTTCCGACATGCCTCGCTTTAGCATAGAATCCGAAATCTGCAGCGAGCAGATAATTGCATTGAAAGGTGATCATTCGGAAATAATATTGCCTGGAATTCTGGAAAGAATTTCGCAAAGCGTTGCGTTAACTAGAAGTCGCAAAAGAAGGTCTTTGAAATGTCGTTGAATACTATTTACAAAACTGTTAACTTCACGCAACGATAAACGTTGATATAAAAATCAAGATTGATCACGCGGAATTAATAATATCAAAATAGCATATTTTCAGTCTATAATGAAATCAATATAGTTTATTGTATATATATCTTCGCGTGTATTATTAACATTTTCTGTCGGATAACGTAATACTACGTTCTTTTCAGTAGAGCGGTTGACGTAGTGATACGTCTTCTCAAAAGTAAAAGCTGAGAGTGATTGACGTAGTAGTACGTCTTTTTAAAATAAAAACTAGAATAAAAAAAGGAAAATCGATTTTTCTGTATATAAGCTTAACAAGTAAAAGTTAAATAATAGTTTTTAAATATAATATTTTTAGAACATGCTTAGAATATTGTTGTATACTGAACAATTACAACCTGCTCTGAGCGTACGATCATAAGTTAATCTCTCCCGCCAATAAAGTGTTAAAATACAATTAACAAACTATAATTTTTATATTTTTATTTAATTCTTCAAATATATTGAAAAAAATTTAATATTAAACCGCATAATAATATCTTAAAATGAATTTAAACTCGACGAGACTGATTCATGCCGTAAAGCATCGAGGAAAGTTTTTCATTCTTGACAAGAAATATAAGCGCTTATTAACGAATATTCCGCGTTTTTCGAATTCGAGGAGAAAAAATGAAAAAAACCGCGGAAGAAAGTGAAAAGAGAACGGGCTTGTAGAGAGTCCGCGGGCGGCGAGTAGTAACGGACGACGCGCGCAGACTCCTCGCAAGTAGTGACTCGCAGTAGTTGCCGTCAAGCACTTGGTCCGACACGGTCAGTGCCGTTTCGTCGTCGGCTCGACGACGGCTCACGTTCCGCGTTTACCTTTGTCGCGGTCGCTCCACGTTTTCGGCAATCGCATATTTGAAGAAGGATCTGAGCGAACGAGTCCTTTTCTTCACGGTGAGTTTTTGTTGCACATTCCTTTGATACAATTTTCTAAAATTGTCTCGAAGATCTTTCAAACAATTTTGATTTCAAGATTTGGCTCGTGAATTATATTTTGATTCGATTCTTCTGAGAAAGTTGCGATTCGTTACATGTTAAATTAATTATTTTATTTCTTTTCTTCGGATTTTAAAGTAAATTTGGGTTTACATGCGTTAGCGGAGATGTACTTTGTTTTTTTTTAAATAATGTAATAAAATCTGAATATATGAGTCGGAAATAATATTGTAGAATTATATTTTGAAAGAAAGAATTACAAAAATAACTTATAAAATTAAAAAATAATCGAATTAGAATTAAGGGTTTTAATTCTTCTTTAATTCTTTAATTTTTTTTAGTATAATTTCAGTAAATTTTAAATAATTTAAAACCAAAATCAAAATCTTAACACGAGCAATTTTTGAATTAATTACACGTGTTATAGCATCCAGATTTCAACGTAAAGATTCAAATTACATAAGTTTCCTCGAATTGATAAATGTGAAATCGATTGAAAATATTACTCTACATTTTAAGGTAATACCGCACTAAATATTATGCTCGATTCGTATAAACTTAAAATTTTATTCCAATAAAACTAAGAGAGAAAAAAAATTTATTACTATTTATGAAAATTTACTTTAATTTGCATTAATTGCATGTTGCTCTAATAACATAAATAATATAAAATATTGTATACTGTGTACTGTAAAAGTTATAAAATTCAAAACTGCATCTGTGCGTCGAGTTGTATACGCGTGGCTTTAAATTCTCTCTTTTATATTCATTGAACGCAGTGACATCGTTACGGACGAATATTTGCACAGTTCACAATAGAATTTCTATTACATCGAAAGCAATTGCTTCTTGTAAATGAAACTGAAAAAGAGTAAATATATTTACAAAAGATCAGTCGAGGAATGTAAAATATGGTGCATAATTGATGTTACATCAATGTGTAAGATAAATTCGGTACTGGATTTCTTTTGATAATAAATAAAATTGAAAAATCAGAGAAAGAAAAACAAGCGATAAAAATTAAGAAATAAACAATTTAGAACTAATTAATTTTTTCTTCTCTGCCGAATTAAAGAATTCCTCAGAAAAGTTATTTCCTAATGAGTTATTTCCTAATTTGCAAAGTTAACAACTCTATTTATTTTTCCTGAATAATTACTCATGTCATTATGTATTATCAATATAATAAAATATTTTAAAATTCTCGTTGCAATATATATCATTTTTCGTATTTCTAAATATTCTTTAAAAAAATTTTTTTAATATTTATTAAATAAATCATAGCAATAAAAAAAATAACAAAATTTTTAATATTAATACTTCTGCATCGAAAGTAGCGATTAACGATTCTCTTCGAGAGAAATCCTTTAACTTGTCCTTCTTGCTTGAGAATAGTATTAATTTTAGAATACGCTAATAATCGATATTTTTAATCATCTCGCGAGGGCAAAAAGAAAATCGCGAAAAGCTTGTCAGTCGCTAGCGAATCATAATATTGTTTGCCGGTGCTAGTCTTGGTTAATCGCAAATGTTCGTGTCGCGAAATCGTAATCGACCGTTTCTAGGAAACGCGAACAGGAAGTTCCTTTTGATTTAACTTCCGTTTTCGACCGGCATATTCTTGGAAGAAAAGTGAAGGTTGATGAACGAAGAGCGGTTTAAAATGTCACGAGGCCGCGAGAAACGAGCTATTTTTAATTAAATTGTTTTTGATAACAGCTTATATCTGTCGCGCGTTTCTTGTTAAAAATTAAAAGAAGAATACTTAAACGTTGACGTTATTTGAATTAACTCTGAATTGCAAATGAAGAGTTTGTCACAAATTAAATTTTAGGCAAGTAACAATCTTACACTTCGTATGATTCTCGACATCATTTTTAAAAGCATTTTGATTTGAAACTTTTTTAGGCAAAGTTAATATTGAAAATTAAGAAATCACGACGAAAGATGAAACGTGATCAATATTTAACAGAAAGAAAGGTAGCTCTTTAGATTAATCCAAGAAAATGTTACAATTCCTGAAAGATTTTATGTAATAAATAATTGTGTGCTTTTTTGTATGCTAAATGTGCATTCGCATCATATAAGTCTGAGAGAAAAATAAAGAGTTTTAGGTATAATGATTTTCAACAAGATTACTCTCTTATGCATAATTTTCTAGTGTGTTACATCAAATTAAATTTTTGTCTGATCTCGTAGTGTGAATATACGAAAATTAATGCGAAAATTAATTTGCGTAAAAGGCCGATAATATTTTTAACATATCGCACGAAGTGCAATCTTGGGCTAATGCAATCTCTGTACTAATGCAATCTCCGTGATTTGACGGGCGTGCAAATAGAATTATACGTATGGCGAAATCTGTATGGAGGAAGCGCATTGTACAGATCTTGTACCTCCGAGTGTAAATCGTAATAGTCGATAATGGTTCCTCGTGCTTTACTAGACTTTTTGCCAAAATGTTTCCTATTTCTCTCTTATTTCACATGTATAAATTTTGTATTAAATAATTTAAAACTCAGATAATCATGTAAATTTCTTAGCGAAATTGTAAATGAGAATATCGTTACGAGAAATTGTGAAAGTCTTTTTATTCTTTTTATATTAATTTCTTTGTCAATATTTATTAATATGTCTTACGTTAAATATTAAATCTTTAAAGAATAATGTTAATCATTTAAAACATTTTCACGTTTGAAAGAGTGCGTATATTAAACATACATTTTTAATATATTCTCCATACATTTTTACATGACGCACTTATATTTGCTATATGCGATAGCTTCACGAAAAACGAAATGATTATTTTATCGGATTATTTTATACTAATATTTCGAGATGAACGATAACGTTCTTAGCGACGCACTTAAATTTTACCGGTTAAATTAGTCGTGATAAATTTTTTCGTCACGATTACATTCTCACATCGGTCGAGAAATTTATGATTTCGACCTTTATCTCGATCGGGGGGGGGGGCGACATTCTATTAAACGTCTCTTGACCATCTTTTTATCTGCCAGTTTATCGACGCGTCGCATAACATGATGATCGCCCATTCTCTCGCGAGGAGCGCGATATTATTTTTTTTATCCCGGTCATCGACATTGTTGTGTATCGCGGAGGGGACGATTATTGCCGTCGACGCTTCGATCGTCGTATAGAAGAGACGTAATTCAGCCGTCACAAAGTGGAACGAGCGCGTCGATCCGAGATCGATAAACGGCGGCGGCGTCGCGTTTTCCCCGTGGCAGCTTGGTAGAAAAGCCTGGCCAAGAATGACGTATTTAATCGGATTAAGGTGAACCTCGCGACCGTCGTCTACTTTCTTCTCTCTGAGGCAAGAAGCGAGTAATCGACTTCCAAGAGCGATCTCACCCCTCGGGTTTATTGCGGCGCATCTTGTAGAGCGCCCCGTTGCGCTCTTCTATACTTCACCTTTTCTCAAGGGAACAGCCAACAGTCGATGGCATATCAGCTGTCGCCACTCCTTGGCGAGTTATTAGCGGTCTAAATACCGATGGTAATGTCAATAAAAAGCGATAGAGAAAGACGCCACGATTGATTACGTTACTCTTACTCGATCAGTCAAGGTCCGATTTCTATTTCGAAGATAAAGACGCAACGAAGTGTTAAAAAAGATAAAAAGAAAGAGGGAGGAACAGAGAAAGAGAGAATCATCAATTAAACTTATCACATTATATTATATTATCTTCAATTATATCAACTCTTCTCTAAAACTTTAATCTTATTGGCAGATGCTTCGAATACTTCGGTTCAATTTTTCTCTGTTACAATTTTTCTCTATTAAAAAACTAATGATCTTCGCGAGTTATGAGCGATAGAAAATGAAAGCTTTATAAATTAAACTTCTATCAAGTAATTAAATGACAAAAAAATTTTATCGTTCAATTAATGCTGAATTAGGTTAATTCTAATTAAAAATTTATTCGATAATTGTTTAACTTTGAATATTGAAAAATTGTAACAATTGATGTTTTACGGAGAAATTTTCAATAGAAATTTATGATTCACATTAACGATATTTGGATATTCGAATTGGATATCTGAAACATACTGTTAATTTATACATATATATTTATTAAATTATTTTATTTAAATTTTATTTTATTTAATTTATTTTTAATAAATTTATTTTAAATAAATTCTTTTTTATTAAAGCGATTTTTTAAAACACCTTTGAATTGATTTTATATGTAAAATAAATAATTTCTCTATTGAATAATTATATTATAAATAAAACATTTCTTTTTCAAGAAATGCAAACAAATTTAGTTAAAGATAATATTAAATTAATATTCATAACAATAAAAGATCATACATTTCATGTGGATAGTTGTAATAATAATGGTTTTCTCTTACAGTAGGAGTTATAGACTCTGTAGTTATAGTCACTCTGACCTACAGATTTATAGACAGTTGATTTTGCGGAATTATCTGAATTTTATAAGGTTTTATCTTGTAATGAAAGAGAGTCTGTCGAACGTGCAGCTGTTACCTTCATAAGGCTGGTTATAGATATATTTTAGAGAGAAATTCTCTTAATACGTTTGTACCTTAGTACTTACATTGTCATACATTTTTAATCCAATTTTGTGAATAATATTAAAACGAACATCTCATTTTAAATAGTTTTATTTCATCTTTCCAATTATAATAATGTGCAAAAAAATTAATTGCAAAAAAGTAACACTGTCCCGTACGTGCAATTTTGTCGAACTTACTCTCCGAAAATAATTTTTCACGAAATTATTGCGCGCTATGATAATAATACCGTAAGATTTTAAGGTATCTAAATACTACTATAATTTTATCGTTAAATCTCTAAGAGATTGAACGCATAATTATTCCTGAAATAACGCGAGCACGTATTTCCTTATTTCTTTTATTTCTTCTTTTTTATCTGTTTGAAGCCGGCAATCTTTGGAACAGAGCTTTTTCGGGATTTTCCGTGATTTGCAGCAAATTGAACGAAAGCTTTGAAATGCTCGAAATGCTGTCTCGGAAACATATTTCCCTTCTGTGTTAATGGATTAAATTACGACGTCATGCATTTCAAATTCCATATTAATTCAGAATACGTGCGTAAAGCGCTGCATAGATAATATGACTTTCTTAAAATGATCTTTAACGAATAAATTTATCGTACAGCAACTTACTCATTTTAGAATGCCATTTAGTTATATTATTCTAACATGACATATCGAGAATAGATGTAACAGTTTGGATGTAACAGTTTGGAATGAAAAGTTAATAAATATCTTTACTTATTATTATAGACATATTGCAAAGTAAATTAACTTCTTCTCTAAAAAGATTTTTATGATTTGTTGAAATACATGTACAATGATGTAAAGAAATTCCAGAGCGTAAACTTAGTAACTTATGTATGGAGTGATAAAAAGTCATCATTGTTGTATTTCAATATAATACAAAGAAAAGAGAAGAGAGTCTTACATAACATATAATATATAAAGCGCTATATAATAATGTTCAGAAGTAACATAAGTGAAGGAAACTTTTTAAAAATAATTTGGCGAAGCAAAGAAAGGTTTGATTTAGCTATATATAATATTTGTAAAGATAAATATTGTTAATCGCATGCAAAAGAATCTTCTAAGTTCATCGAACAACATGTAGTGAATATAATATTAATTCAAATAATGAAGATTGAAGATCAGTCTTTTTGCTACAAAATATTCGTGATTCATCGATTTATCAACGCATAAGAAATATTTTATTTTTTGATCTACCATAAAGATTCATATTTTATATAGCGGTTTGTTCATGGGTGCCAAGATACTCATCGAGATAACGTGCTAAAATTGCTGCAAAGATCACGAAACGACATCCTGCCAACATTTAAAGTTATAAACTAAGTTTTAACAAAAAGTTTTCTTACCGTAACTTCCGCCCCTTTGTCAGCCAAAGTTTCTTTATAGAAATCATTAAGAAATTTTCCCTTGGTTTCGCTTAAGAATAGCTGACCTCTACCCTTCAAAATAAGAGGATAAAACTCATAACCGACGGATATTTTGCATTTTGATAGAAATCGCATCCTGTCAAAATAATTACCGGAATAAAAGAATTAAAATTTAAATATTACATGGTATCCGAAGGCATCTGAAATAAATATAATAACACAAAATTTACATGTGAAATGAGTATGGCAGATATATCAAGAAAAGACAATATATTCTTGTTTATTGACTTGCAATTACAGAACTTAATAAACTTTATGTAATGCAAATAGCAATTAAAAGATTGGCGTATTTTTTGCAATATTTTCGTTCGACGCGCGAAAGATATTTCGTTCGACGCGCGAAAACAAATAAAATGATACGAAAAGTTAAAAAAAATGCTATGCAACGAACCATCTACTTATGCGATCGACGATAATTGAAAGGCTCGGTGCAAAAACTGGTCAGCTTTATTTTTTTTAATTTACAGTATTAACAACTAGTATGAAAAAACTATTTTGCAAAATATATTATGCTAAAAGTATTTTACAAAAATCGTTGAAATATGTAAAGATTACTTTGTTCGAAGCTGATTGAAGATGTCCGTTTTTCAAAAAAACACAGAACGTCTGGAACGTTAAATTCGCTCGAAAAATCATTTTCGCTAAAAACTAGAGCTAACCAGTTTTTCCACCGAGTCCGAATTTGAAGTCATGTAAAAATCATTCAACGACTGCTTGCTCTTCTTCATCGGGTTTTTATATCCTCTGGGTATTGGGCTATCTTTGACTCGTTTTGTGCAATGGGTTTCTCCATCATTGAGTTTTCAAACCCTCAGAGCACTGGGCCATCACCATCTCGCCAAAGTTGTCATTGGCAAAAAGAATTTGTGTGATAATTTTGTTCTCTAAAAAAAAGAGCTGGCATAAAACTTCGCATGTTAGTCGCCGAAAGTGAACTAACGAAATATTTAACATTATAAAATAAATGTCAAATATTTTATTAATATTTTGAATTTTGATTTGAATGAAATTACGAACATACTATTTTAGCATATTTTTTCATAGGTCCGATATTATTTCTATAGTTTCAGATACATCTTACTTTACGTGTAGCAGTAAAGTTTAAAAAAAATAGGCCAGCAAAAAGAATTCGACAAGTTGTCTGGAACTGTCACTGCTCATTACGGGGAAACGGTCTTCTCCTTCGCGACAAACGAGCGCGTCGTGACAAGCGAACAGCTAATTTCACAGAATGAAATTTGTGTGCACGTGTCTTTTATTTATTTATTTATAATTAAAAAAATTCGATTTCTAATCTCTGAGAAAATTGTTCAAAATTTTTTTTACGTAAAATTCCATAAATATCAGATATCGTGTGAAGTTAAAATAATGAATGTGTTAGTTGAACAAAAATTTCAATTGTCGACGAGAACTCGACTACTAACTATCTCCGTTTTCCAATTCAAATTGAACAATTAATAAAGATGATTCTAAATGCTTACGCTTATATTTGATTTGTATGCGATTTTAGCATATTACGTGAATGCGCTACCCACTGAATTTATTTTTAGCCAAAGCTTTCGCACATTTAAATGGCTACAATATTTTTCATCTACCTCCAAAAAAATGCGATGGAAATTTTATTTCAGATCTTGATTTGATCTCGATTTGAATTACATATTTTTTTCGATTCGCATCAGCTATTAACAGTTAATAAAATATCTCGACGCGAGCGATATATTCGTCGGATTTTCATTTTTGCAAAATTGAAGGAAGCTTTGGCTAAACCATGTTTTCTATCAATTATTAACAAGCGTCATAAACATACTCGACAAACAGATATACGTTTAGAACCGTTCAAAGAGGTGGACGATCATTCAACAAAGGCCACGTGGGACAGTGCTAAAAAATTGGGATGCCATTTAATTTAGAGATTAGTTTAACATTTCAGAGAGAAATGTGGAAAATGTACCAAGAGAAAGCACATATGCACGTGTCGCAATTTCCGCTTGTGATGTCATCTTGCTACTACCTCTGAAAAACTTTCTCTTTACGACACTGTTTTTTACAAGAGAGAATATTACATCTCTCATAATAATATAAAGCAGAGATGTACCTATTCGTATAATCCCGAATTTGCGTAAGCGCAGACAAAGAAAGAGAGAGAGAAAGAGAGAGAGAGAGAGAGAGAGAGAGAGAGAGAGAGAGAGAGAGAGAGAGAGAGAGAGAGCATGAAAAACACTGAAATTTTCAACGTTATTTATTCACATCGTTACTACATTGCTTACTCAATGCTGTAAACATAAAGAGAGATAATAACTGCATTGTTTTCACGATATCGCGCGATTAAAAATAATATAATTAATACGCACAATATAGCTTGCACAAGAATTGCTGATTAAAGCTGCACACGCCGGAAACGCGAATATCGGAGATGAAAAAGCGTTGTTTCGCGGCGAGTGTGATTACGCGGGGGTTCCCCTCGAATATAATTCAAATATAAAAATGTTCGAATTATTCGAGTGAGTTATTCGAATGTTGAGGTATATTGAAATTCCAGCAATTCTCTGAGGACACACACACACACACACACACACACACACACACACACACACACACACACACACACACACACACACACACACACACACCACATGTAAGCGGTCGCGGTCGTGTACACAGAATTTTTCAGACTGACGAGAATCGCGCAAAAGTTCTCATAAAAGAGAGCGCGTCTTAAAATATTATAAATTCCTTTATTCATAATTCAACTTCAACTGCTTTACTATATATCATTAATTTTCGAAATCTCTGAAGAAGTAACAAAGTGATCGGAGTAATAAAGTGTTCCATAGACATTTATCGACTCGTTCCAAATGAGTGCGCTATTAAATAAAATTTGTGCAATATAATTACAATATTCATATTTAATTAATAAATAGGAAAGTTCAGAAGTGTGCAATAAATTATTACTCTAATGTTTAATTAACGTAGAGTCATTAAAAGTTCAAAATTTGTACATAATGAACAGAAAGAATGTATAGTAAAATACATAATAGATGATAAAAGCATATGCTATTGCTGCATATGTATGAATATGAAAAAGAAAATATAAATATCAAACGGCATAAATAGATGATAATGAAATGATTATATTTATAATAAAAATTAGTTGTTGAATATTAAATCGTTTCTCTTCATAAAGTATCGCGAAGCGACTATTGCGAAATATCGTTTTCGATCTTCGTGGAAAAAAGTAACGCTCTTGCAACATTTTTCTGGGAACCCATTCATTTCCATCCAACTTATATCTTTATTTAAAGAGTTTATTGCATGTTTGCGTCGTGAAGTATAGAGACTGCTAGCTCTTTCATATCATTCTGGGGAGCGAGGATCTTTGAAATTGTTTCGAGATAAATCAAGAGCACGTGCGACGACTTAAAATGCGAAAATTATTCAACAGCTGCCCTGGAGGATAACTAAAGGAAAACGAGAAAAAAGACCGAGTGCCAAAAACTAAATCCCCTATGGGCGAACAAACTATCCTTCTACGGATAAAAACCCGCCACTATTGTCGCCATATAATGCCTGAAAGGATTTTTGAAAGTAAAATCTTTATGATTTTTTTCTACTTTTTTCTACTTTTACGAACATATCGAATTATTTTTTGTTATAATTTTTCAATTATTTTTTTCAACAAATCGATAAGACGTTTTAACAAACGAGGGCATTTATTTGTGGTAAAAATAATCAAAAAATGTTTTCAGAGGTTATTTAACGCTCCATGTGTAACATTTTCCGAAAAACTATTATACTAAATTTGATCACATTTTCGTGAATTACGTGCTTTTTTACTTCAAATATTATCGTTTCTAAAATTTTTTTCTATGATTTTTCATCATTAATTACTCGACATACACGCATATTCTAAATATACATTTTTCTAAATTAAGGTTTCATCCGATTAGGTATTATGTGTCGCCGTCACGAGAAACACATCAATGAAAAAGTTTTCCATCCGCTTCGCTAAGTTGAGTGAAAGGCCTTATTGACGCGAACGTTCCTTCGTGACTTTCGTAAAACGCCATTCACGTTCAAACGCTTTTAATTAAAGCACGTCGTCACGTATAGTTCTGCGTTGTCCGTTTTGAGTTAATGATAAATTTGCGCGTGAATTACCTGATATGCATCTTCGTTTGCCGTCAACGAAAATTTGGCAACAATAGAAAAATACTCTTCTCGATCAAATTTCGATTTATTCCCAATTGAAAAAATTATGTAGATAAAAATTTAATAGTCATATATAAATTAATTAACAAGTACTTTCATATAAAATTATGCGGCATTTTTTTATACAATTACTTCGAAGTGTAACAAAAAAAACGATGGAAAGTTCACTATTTTATCGTAACAATTAATGCAGAATGCGGATTAGCGAAATTGATATCCTTCGTCTATATTAATAATTTGCATTTTTTTTCGTGTTTCGCAATATAATTTTTTTGCTTAGAGCCCACACAAAATATCTGTATATTAAATTTTTGTATATTGGTTTTTTTAAATATCGATTTCGATCATATATTGAATGCTGACATTTTTATGCATTATTCAGTTTGTTATTTATATTTTCTTTTTCATATTCATACGTATGCAGCAATTTTATCCATTTTACGAACCTTGCGTCGTTGCGCAACAGAATTCAACGATACCGTTTGAACAACGATATCATTTGAGCAAAAATGCCAACTGTAACTTCGATACGTTTATTTTAGCGTCAAGCGATAAAAGATTATCGCATTACGTTCCTTAACAAAACCGGGCGTAAGTAGCGAAGACGTTAAATCGATTTTGGCCAATCCGTAGGCAACTTTTTCGAGATTACTGCTTTTAATTAAATAACGAGAATGTCAACAGAATTTTGCACATGTTTGTTGCCCGTGCAAAAAATAAACGAAGCTGGACATCCTACGGTAAAAATAAATAAAGAACGACGCGTATGTTACGTTGTTCGATAAACCCATAAACTTCGTACCGCACAGCGCTCTTTTGTAAATCCGTCCGCTCTTAATTTTAAAAGACAGCCCGCTCGAAGGAGAAACTCCGCGAAACTAGGAATTCTCAAGAGGGAAACTCGCGCACGAACGTGAGGAGCTGATTACGCGGTTCCGAGTTTCAAGGAAAAGACGATATCTTCCGTTATTTCTTTGATGATTCCAGCGTAAAATGCAGTTTAGCAGAAACATTTAAAAAACGGAAAGGTATTATAAAAAATAGGAAAATGCAAACGTAAAAAGTAAAGAAACCATTACTGACGACATTAGATGAATTAACACGGATAAATAAGTTTCTTTCCATTTTACTTATTTATTTAAAAAAAAACGATATTTCTTATAACTCTTCTCTCACTGTAATTAAGATAATAAAAATCAATATGATCTTAGAAACCATGCATTTTATAAAAAAGATATACATATAACATAATATCTTATATTAAAGAATATAAAAAAGACAGCGAGAGAGAAGGGAGAAAAAGCAACATGATTGCTTTAAACGAGCTGCATGCTTATTTAAATCGGTATTTAAAAGGAATTCGCGCAAAAGTAATTTGCTAAATACAAGTGATTAATGGTTGCTACCGATTTCCTCGGTTTTGCTGAGGTTTTTTCCGATAAAAATGCAAACGTCGATAATGCGGTTGCAAAAACGAGGAAAAGAGTAGGAAGCCGACGATTAAATCGGAGAACATCTGGTAACTCGAGCGAATCCTCGTAGTAAGCGCTATACATTTATGGAATGAAATCAATACATCGTGTTGTGTCTTACAGACTTTTACTCAACTTTTCACTCGTTTCGATGGAGTTTCGTTCAGATAATAAATCGATGCTTAAAGTTCAAATTTTAGCAAATTGGATTTGATCATTTCGTGCATATCTTTTATTTTTTTCGCATAGATTTATTTTATAAAATATATATTTTTGTATATATAAATAATAATAATAAATTATCAATTTAAAGTATATATATTTAGAAGGTTATACGATAGAGAAATAGAGAGGACTAGAGAGATAGAAAAAAAACAATTTTTGTCATACTAATAATATAGACTTATTTTTGGGAAATATATAAAGGTAACTTACTTGCATTCTTTATTTGCATTCTTTTTTTTTAAAGATATTAAAGATAAACGAAGGTAATGTGGAGGAAAAAAGGAATATGTACTGTTCCACTCCACGCAAACGCGATGAAAGAAAAGCTATAATTTTCTAGAGAGAACAGAGGAAAACGGCAAGTAGCCTTAACTGCAACAGCTCTTTAAGAAGGGAAGCATCCGACTTTTTGCAACGGCCGGCCACGATAAACCTCGGTGGATTATGGTTGGTCGGGCTTGAAAGAAGAAGATTAGAGGAGATCTCGCGTGGCAAATGAAGTTTGCTTGTCGCATCGCAACGATCTTATTAAAGAGTAAACACATTTTAAAAAGAGATTGCGCTACTCTTAACATTCTCGCAATTGCCAAGTACCGTCTATAGAAAATTAACGGATTATAAAATCGATGTTTTTTAAGAAATTACGAAAATTATTAAAAAATTAAATTTTTATCAAAAAATGGTATTTAAAAAATCTTTTTTTGCTGTAAATACCCTGTAATATTGCCGAATAATAATTTAAGCTTGACATTTAAATAAAGAAACTAAAAACTTTTTTATTATATATTCTCAAAATTTTTATCTTTTGTTTTTAAGAATTTAAAAACAAACTTTTAATAGCTATGATTATTCGCTTCGTCGTTATTAAATTTTTTTATTAGCTGATTATTAAGATTTTCATGAGTTTCAAGAATTAATTTCTTATGTCATATATAATTAGATTCCAGAAATATTTATCAAGACTTGCAACAGATGTTTTTACCTTTTTGAGTCCATTTAAATATTTAGAATGTAATAATCTTAATATCTCTCTTAGAGACACACAGATAAATTTTTTTTAACAGTTTCTCAAATGTCTAATTCTATTTTTTTTTTAAACTAGCGAGATATCTCAAGAACTTTTATTACGTAGATATCTTCTTACTCGTGTCTCTACGCGTTTCGCTCGAGATTGATAACTAAAGCACATACGTCTTTTATAACGTAGAAAAGCTTTAAAATTCTGCATCGAAGACAGAAGAGAAAGCGACGGAATATAAAAATTCCCTTAGGCATTTCCCATTCTTGGCACACTTTGACGTATTCACACGCGATTTGGCGATCTGTCACTTTATCTTCTTCACAAAGTATTTTTGTCGGGTTGTAATGATCGCTCGAGTGATTTTCTCACGATTGCACAAGATTATCTTCAAAATGTATTTTCGCGAAATTACTTCGCTTCATAATACATTCCTCCCCTAGACAAACATTTTCATGCTCCTTTCTCGCTTCATTTTGAAATTCATCGACCGTTAATTTTGTTCGCGCCCGAAGGGAGGTTTGCTTTTCCCCCCTCTATTGATACATACGTGTACATAGAAATTTTCGTCGATATTTTAAAACATCTACACTGTCTAGTATCATTTAAAACTTTGGTGCGTCACACGAGAACTATTCGCGTAAATTACTTGAAAGTCGTCCTGAGGAAACAAAAGTCTCTTCTTCCTATCACATTTGTGTTTATAAGTACTTTTATTTTACGAGCGGAATTGGATTCACTGATAATTTAAAGTAGTCGTAAATGAAATTACTTTAACCAATATTGTCAACTTATTCTTAGCGTATTTTTGCTGACAAGCCATAACTGGTTAAATTCACAGCCTTAATAGACGGCTTTCCTCGCGTCTCCGGAGAACGGAATCTTCTTGGAAAGTCTGAAAACGCATTAGCTAATTGTGAGTCTTAGAGACAGTTTTACGGGATACGTTCGACGATAGCGTACACTTTTATGAGACATTCTCGAGCTGTTAATATGATAGATCGTATTAAAAAGTTGATCGCTTAAAGTAGAAATCGATTCATCCTACATACAAAGTTCTCAGGAAGTCACGTTTTTAAAGATAGAATGCACAAAAAAATAGCACGTGTGCAAGAACTGCGAAATAATTCATGTTATCGGAAAATTTTGTAAATAGCTACTCTTCTTATTATATATGCAAATAAAAGTAGATAAAAATACGAAGATAAATGAAATTCTTTTCCTACTTCCTATAAATTTAATGCTCAGCGCATTAAAAGAATTGATGCGATATACAATAAAAAAACTGTCACATGTGTATAAAGAAAACACAATAATTGAAAAATAAATTAATCGCAAACAGAAATGGATATGGTAACAAATCTGTATGGGAATAATCAACAGTATCGTTTTTATCAAAGTATACAGAGTTGTTAAATAACCGGTTATCAGTGCACCGATATAGTTACGTAATTAATCTGAATCATTGTATCTTATCACAATATCAGTTATCACACTAACATTCCGGCAATAATTTATTAACGTCAAACATGTTATACCAAACGTATGGGATTCATTTGTAAACTGTCGTTCATGATTGATGAAAAGAGGATAGGACGAATTTTAAATACGAATTATTAAATAAATTGCAAATGAGATAAGAGAATGAGAAATAAGAGAAAGAAAAGAAGGGACAGGAAAAAAGCAACCTAAAAAAATATTCTATGTCTAGTCAAATGTTAAGCTGTTAATTATGTTTACGAGAGTTTTACTGAATCTCTTGACATTTTTATCTCAGATTTAGAAATTCTTGAATAGTCGAAACTATTAAGCTGCATCTTGATTCGTTTTTATCTTGATTCAATTATACGCAGTTTTTATGATTAAGACCAGACTAATTACGAATGAAGCGAGAATTGTGTATAAGGTCTATGCTTTCTTTCTTTCTCTTCATAAATAAATCATTCCAGATTTCATTATTATCAGATAACTCGATAAAAATATTTTCATTGTAATAAAGTTTTGAGAGTAAATTATATTTCAGTTTAAAAATTGAGTTATATATGAGCGTTAAAATTATTATATAATCACAGACAGCATGGCACACCATAATACGCACACGTGTTCAAATATGTCAAATATATTCGTTACTTCTTATCTTTACTTCTTATCTCTCAAGAGCATGGGGAAAATTTTCTATTAATACTTCATGTTCTTGTACAATTGAATGCATTTTGTCTCTCAGTCACGGATATATAATTGAATGTAATGATTCGAAAGTTTATTCGTTGCATTATATCTACTCGATTTGTTGGCGGCTATTGAATCGATTGCTATTGAACGAACTGCAAAATGAGTACATATGTGTATATCTATCTTATGGTTTACCTCATTTGCTTTGCAGCACCAGCGATAAGTAATAGTAAGAAGATTAATATTATTTGATATTATACTTGGCAATGTCATTTGATGTCGTAATCTCATCCAATTATTTTAAACATATTGTCGCAACATAACAGCGTCGTTCCAATTAAACGCGATTTCCTGTATTACGAATAGTGTGCGTGCGTGCGTACGTGCGTACGTGCGTGCATAAGTGTGTGTGTGTGTGTGTGTGTGTGTGTGTGTGTGTGTGTGTGTGTGTGTGTGTGTGTGTGTGTGTGCTTTCTTTTAATTAACAGTTTTTTAATTATAAAAAGACTTTGTAAAAATATAAGCTATTACATTTTTGGCATTATTTAAAAAAGATTGTAAATAAGTATGTTATAATAGAAAATATTTGAAAGTTAGAGATTATAAATAATGTGTATAATGTTTTGCATGAATGTTACAAATTAAAGATGTGAAATAGAATGGTTAGCTAAATTTTATAATTTTTCAGATAAAGAAATAATCGACCCAAATAAAATTCTTTTGATTTTTTATTACTGGTATTTATAATTTTATTATATTAAGAATTATTGCGATCATTAAAAGATACAGACTTAGATTTTGAAGAGTTTTAATATTACATATCTGTTTATCAAATAAACATTTTAATGAAAAATGCGCGCGCGCGCACGTAAACGTTTTCGCGATGTATAAAAAAAAGAAATAATTTATGAAAAAAAAAAAGAGTTATTTATATCCAAAATTTAATTTATTATTTATGTTTTATGCTATACTAGAATGTTATACTAAAATTATTTCATTCGATTTGCACGATATTTTAGCGATGCGATGCATGAGATACCGATTCAGTGTATCATAAAAGATATGAATTGCATACAAAGCACATATAATCAGATAAAAAAAGATAAAAATGAAACTACCATTTTTATTCACGGATATCTAGGGGGTAGAGATACGATACCTGTGCCATACATCAGATCAGGTACTAATAATCTAATAAATTTACATATATAGCATAATAACTTCATAAAAACTTTCTTATCTTATTCGTCAAACACAAATTTAAAAACATGATTTTTTTTGCTTCTTGTAATTTAGACAAAAAAATTTATTTATTTAATAGTAAATATTTAATCTTTTATTTTCTATATTATTTATACATTCCAATTTTTTAATTAAGAGACATTAAATAAAAATAAACTTAAATTATTTCTTTTTTTATAGTATTAAACATAGATCTTAATTTTATTTTTCTTCTGATTCTTAAATCTCGTTTCTATTTTTTCTCAAATCTTTACTGTCATTTGCAAAAACATATGTACATATATGACATGCAAATATATGTCAATGCCCATAATGCATTAAGCTCAAGTCCTAAATGTCGGTTCATTAAACTGAATAGGCGGATTAGTCATACCTACAGAAATATTTCATTTTACCATAATTTACTAAAAATACTTCAATTTTTTCAATTTTTTAATGTTTCAATTTTTAATCAAAGCTACATATTATATGTAAATGTAAAAGCTTACAGAAAAAAATGAACTAATATTAATATGCTAATACAGCAAAAAACTGACTCATACAATATCTTAATCTTTTAGCATATTGCTCGCGAAATATCTCTGTCATTGCAATACTCGACTGGTCTCTACTGGCAACAGGCGACTTTATTGTGGTTTCTAATCGAGTACCTAAAATCGGACAGATAATCGCGTCTACTTTCAATTTTTTAAACAATAAAGGATACAAAATAGCAAAATGGCATCTGATTGGACATTCTATGGGTGCTCATATTGCAGGTTGCATCGGAACATACAGTCAATTTATCTTTTTACATATCACAGGTATGTTACAAGAAAATCATTGATTTCTAATTTAATCTTTATTTTATTTTATTTATATTGATTCTCTATTTTTAATTCATGATTTTATTGATTTATAAATTATACAGTTTTTTGAAATTGTTATTGATAAATTTCTTAATGACAAATTATAATTAATTTTACGAAAGAATTAAAAAACATTCTTGTGACACATGGCATGAATAATACTTTATGATTATTATTTTATCGTTTAAGTAATTTTTGTTCTGAAATGATCTTTATAAAATTCTAATTCTATGAATCTTCTAATTCGAATATTCATATTTAAGTATGAATAAAGAAGTTAGTGTTTCAATAAAAAATATGTCATTGTCATTATATATATTTATTACTAAGTAAATATATTCTTGAAGTTTTATCTCTATTATTATCTAAAAGATCTCCATTATCGAAAAAGCCAATTTTGATAACGATGTATAACGAAAGTTAGAGTATATTATACAGACTAGATTATACGAGATATTACAATGCAGCTTTAGATCCCCCTTTCTTTTATCCTGCCATGTACAAGGGTTGTCGAATTAATCCGAAAGTCGCACGTTTCACGGACGCTTTTTACACGGATCGCGGTGGATACGCCACCATGGAAAATGTAGGCAGTCTCAATATTTACGGCAATATTGGAACGGCACCCCAGCCTGGCTGCTATTCATCACAATTTGACGTGCATGGTAATTCAATTTGCCATCTTGAAAGTCTCATTGGAATTTTTCATCCGTTCTTTTCGACATTTTTCTCGTCCTATTTGATATACAATTACACTTAGCGCTAGAGATGACTATTTGTAAAATGTTTTGATAATGAAAATGTAAAGTGTTTCAATAATGTAGACGTTCTAATAATGCCTACATGTTTTTTTTTTTTTACTAAAAATATCGATTAAATCTTTGTGTGCATGTGCAATTAAAGATCATGTACAATGTTGCGTCGGAAATGCAAATGGGCATGTTTAGTGCTTATGTACGAATATGAACCATAGAATACAAAGTGGCACATACTAAGCTAATGCTTATTGCGCGATTCCATATGCATTCTTCTGCACCAGCGTGCAGCCACATTAAAGCAGCGGAATGGTATGCCGATGCCGTGAGGAACGAAACGAAGTATTTGGCTACCAAATGCATGGATTGTTTTATGTTTCTATGTTTAGGCTACTGCAAAGAGAATGATCGCATTTACTTCGGACCGCATGTAGACACGAAAACGTGAGGACAATTTTTTATCTATCTGTTCTTCTCTCTTTTCTCTCTTTTAATTCGAACAACTTAATAATTAAATTCAATTTCCTCGCAGAACCGGTACTTATTGTCTTCCAATCGATTAAAAAATGTTCTTCTTCTGATGAACGTAAATCGAGAACGGGATGAAAGCAAAATAAATAATCCGTAGTTACAATAAATGTAATTTTCTTGTATCATTTCTGGATTCGTTTAAGCAACTGCTATTATGAAAGATGATTTAAATTTATAATTTATGCATTGATGCGCAATGTCACTTAAATAGATAAATTGAGTAGTTAATAATAATATAAATGATTCAATGTCCTTGATTCATAATATATGTGATATATTTATATGTAATATAGTAAATGAATTAAAGAATTGCATTATAATTTAACGTATTTTTATTAAATCCGCCTTTGTTAAAAAATTTATATTTATTTTATTAATGTACACCAATAATGTGTACTTTTCAAAAGAATTTTTTTGAAAAGTATCTTTTATGTAGTTTGAACGGACAATGTAATACTTATTGTATTCTTTTTTTTAAATAAATGCGAAATAAGGTTTTATTTTCTACAAGAAAATGTTTTAAAAATTCTAAACTGTAATAACATAAAAAGTCAAGTGTAAAATTACGAAAGAGAAATTGTACAACAGTATTGTACGAACGATTATCGCATTTTATCTAAAACGCGATAATTATATTTTTGCCATATATTACATAGCTAATAACAGGTTGCATTGTTATATGTTCCAGAATTAAATATTTATGCTAATCTCTCAACTCATCTCTTTCTCAAGTTAATGGATTTATGAAATGTGTTACGTGTATAATATTCACAAATCCATTTTACTTTAGATTAAATTAAAAGATAATTTAACTCACTAGTACGATGCAGTAGCAGCAGCTTTGCTTTATCATTGCCTGCAAGGCCTTCTCTTCCTCTAACTATCAAATTTTTTTGTTGCACTTATACAAACCAACCGCTAAAAGATAATTTACACGAATACTAATCATGATCGCCATTCCGCATAACATTCTCAACGTTAAAATGGACGATGAACAATCCCGTATGATAATCGCGATAATTGTATGTAGAGAATTACATTGTGTGAGGGATAATAATGTTGCGACAAGAGACAAAGGAAGCGATTCTACTATCTGTCGACTCACCGCACGAACGATAGCACTCCGACCTTGATAAACAATAATGCTATTTGCTGCCGAAACAAACACAATGCTTTATGCCATCTCCGAAATATTTAATTAACTTTATTTAATTAATGTTTCATAATTTAATTTCACACAAATATTCTATTTCTCACATTTTGAATTACTTTTAACGAATAGATTATTATATGGTTCACACATTATATATCTATCGTATACATTTATTTAAAAAATATCTCATGATCAAAAATGTAATATGTAATGTTAAATTAATTTTGCGCGACATTTTTCGATGTTAATCGGAACTAACTAAAAACTAAAAAAAAACGCGAAAGGTAAAACAGCAATAATCTAAAAAAATTCTTTTGTACAAAGACGTGGGATTTTCAATGGTAGACATCGAGAAGTATTGCTCCTTGACATTTAGCGGACATTTGATGTGAAAAAATCAAAGTTCAAGTACCGTGTAATAAATTATTTATTAATTTTTACACTGCCGTTTACTTTATTTAATTACGAAAGATGGATTTAATCTTTTAGTAATTGCTCCGATAATTAGAAAACTAATTAGATAATAACTGATCAATATTATTATTATTATTAATATTATTGTTATTAACACTGTTAATATTATTATAATATTATTATTATATAATATTAAAAGAATAGTCATATTTTCTGTCGAGATTAAATTGCGTATAAAATAAAAATGTAATAAGAATAAATGAAATGAGTACAGCTGAAATTTTCGCATTATTAATCACAATGCAAAACATAAAACAAATTTTTATTTAAAAATAACATTTTTAACATTCAGATATCAAGATATAAAGGGTTTTTATGTATTGTTAATTAAATTAAAAATTTTTGTATATACGGATATCAAAATACTACTATATATTTTCAGTTCCAGGAAATCTTTTCAATTTACTCTCATACAGAAACTTGTGATCGATTTGTAATTACGAAGTTTCTATATTCAAGTGAATGGACGAATATTGAAATTTCGATAGGTCGACGTTACGCTTTGTTCGAGAGGCTTGTATCGTTGACCTTTCGTGACAATTCTTTGCGTACGTGAAGAAAATTTCTTTTCATAATGAAAAAGAAACACAATGTGAGATTGATGTATCGGTCCTCCTTTTTTTCACAAGAAAAAAATTAACATGACTTTCTGCTTTAAGTCTTTTTTCTACCAAAGTTTTCAAAGACTGTATAACCAACTCAGAATCTATGCTGAATACTTTTATTCAAAATTGCTGTCCAAATAAAATGTTTTTTGGCTTTTTTTACATACTACTTTTTACATACTACTTTTACATATTAATCTTTCATTCTTTTACAACAAAAAGTTAAATTATTTAGAAGCCTTAAATTCTATTTATCCTTTTCCAAGTGCACACAATTCTTTGTGACTAATTAAGAACCGATTTTTAGAATACATAAAAATCTGATTGAATATCATATATCCTTACACAACTTCTTGCCTTCTATTTTTATTAAATTGTCTCTGTAATAATTGTCTCTGTAACTGATAAATCAACGTTATGCTAAATTATATGTTGAAAATTTAGAAAAAAAAAATTTTACTCTCTACTTGCGTGTTTGAAAATTAATCCGCGTGGGAATTTTTGTTCAAGAAAAATGAATTAATCCTTTTACTACAAACTAAAGGATCTTCTGTCAATATATTTTATATAGACCAAAGTATGTTTGACTTTTAAAATTCTCCTACAATAAGATTCTCAGTTGTGATTTTCAAACAGTTGCATTTTTCAAATTACTTTTTAAAGTCGGGGGATCATGGAATTCAGTCAGAGAGATAGATAGAGAGAGAGAGAGAGAGAGAGAGAGAGAGAGAGAGAGAGAGAGAGAGAGAGAGAGAGATAAATGTTGGCTCGAATATTCATCAATACAATCAGCGGGATTGGTCTTCGAATTACATACTGAACAAACGAACAATACAAGCAAATCAGTATCTCAGTGATCAAGGATCTCGATCGAAGCAAATAAGACGCCGATCGAAGGAAATCTTGAGTGACCCTCAGCACACGCACGCCGCGAAATCATGGATAAGCCCGACGCACTGGGATGCAATCTCTGGTTCATTAAATTTTCATATTACCAGTTCGTACTGTACAGAGCATGTGTGCCTCGTCGAGAACACAATTACACGGCTACGATCTAAGAAATACGTCGAATGCCACACCTACCACCCATAAACATTTCCTCGTCGCGCGATTCCGTCCCTTCTATGATGACCATCGTGAAAACCCCTTTATTTTCCTTTTTCCCTCTTTCTCTCTATCTCGCTTTTACGTGATACATGTCGGTCAACCGTACAACACACAATGACGGAAAACTCGCGCGCGAGTGTGATGCGAACTTATAGTACGAACTTGGCAACGGCGACCACGAGAGAAAATCAATAGTGCCTTTTAACCCTCTCGTGTGATGAAAAAAACGCCGCCGAGTGCCCGAATCGAGTTTCGTCGTTTATTTTTTATCGGTTAATTGTTAGGATTTTTTTAATCAAAGGGATGCGCTACGCTCACATGTGAAAGAGAATAGCACTAGTAATCGCGTGTATAAACGAAGCTTATTGATTTACATCCACTGTTTCAATATACGTGTTCAATTATGAAAGCATAATAGAATCCATCTATACAAACGATGTAATGAAGTTCTCAATATTGATTAATTGAAGTAATATTTTCGAAAATATGAGATCCACATTTCTGTATATAACTGCTTTAGAATATAAACAGTGAAAATTATTGTAAATTTGCTCTTATTTGTCAAATAAAATGCGATAACACGGTTGAGGGAGAAAAAAAAGAAATTACACGAAGATAATCTTATTATTAATTGTTTAAATCGCGGGATGATCCGACAATGTTATCTGAGACAGAGACTAATTGCGAGATTGATGTAACAAGCACGTAATAATTTGAGATAAGATCATCTCTGCATGCCACGTTAGATACCAGAGTTTACATTTACGCGTATACTCAGTGAAGCATCCGTTCTCGTTGGCGTGTCACATGTTTTCCGCGTTAACAGCGAGAACGTGTCAATAAAAGCGTAATTTAAGCGAGATGCAAGGTTAATACTCTGCTAACTTGATAGGCAGGGCCGCTATACTAAACGACGTGAGAAAACCATGGCGAGGAAACGAGGGTGTGGCGTTAATTGAACGTTATCACTGATTAATCGATGGCATTCAAGAATAGGTGCGATGGAATATATACAGCGGAGAGCAGGAATTACGATGTATATGATTGTTTCCATTATCCTATTAAAAATATAATCTAAAACTGCATAAATAAAAAAAAATATGTTGAATAAAATATTTCGTTTATAAAATGTTATGTAAATGACATTATTTTTTGAAATTAATTTTTGTACAAAAAAATATAATTTCAATAAAGCACGTGTTTCCACATATGGCCCCGCAGATATAAAATATAGATTTAATAATCATATACTGTGCACCTGAGTCTGCGTATCCATCAAGAGATAAAGCGCTGTCGTATCAGAATGTTTTCGACTTAATGTACACTCTTATATTCTCAACTTGAAGATGCAATTCATAAGAAGTATCGCATCTGATTTTAATATGGCAATATTTTGCAGAATTTATTTTGTCAAAGGAGAATATTATGGCAATTACATTATTATTAGATTGTGAACTATTTTCTTCATCGGTGAAAGTTTTTATCTTATTTTCGCGGCAAACGCAAGCTTACCCGGAATGTTTATGACGTCTACTAATTTAGATTAAATTGTCAAGTCGCAATTATAAGACCTCGGCAAGCGATTCAAAATGAGTTTCTCTCTTCGCGTAAGACTGTCATGAAATTTCAGATTACTCGTGCAAGACGTTTTAATTAACGCCGCTATGATTGCTCAAATTGCAGTTTATATCATATACTTGAATTTTTCTTATGTAACTTATTGATTTACCTCCTACACACACCTACGTGAGTCTCCTACATATACCTCTTATTTACAATTAAATGTTTATAGCGTTACGTTATGGAAACAATTTTTTTATAAAATAATTTTTACTATAGGACTTATTTATAAAAAACAGAAATATATAATAATATAGAATTATGAGAGCGTTATAAAAGGTTTTTGAAAATAAATATTCAAATATCTCGATAGACTCGAACTCCGATTAATGTAAAATAAATTCTATTTAAACCTTTAATCGAAATTTTATTAAAACGCTTTATTACAAAGGTATTTAATATCCTATATTAGATTATTGTGAAAATGGTAATATCCAACATTCGTTTAAAAAAATCGCTTTCAAATTTAAAAAATGCAATTTATGAAGCACATTCACGAAAAAATCTACAATTATCTTGATTAATAGAAAATAATAAATTTCTAGATATAAGAATAAAAAACAGTTCCCGTGGGAAAAATTTGGTTTATAATAATCGCACCTGATAATGACTGATAATGATTCATCTGAAGAAACAATGTTTCACACTCGATTTATTCTCGAAGAATTCACTCACGAAAATCAATTTGCACGATCGTCTCTGTCCGTTCTTAGAGATATAAAACAGAATATTGTTTTACCAACAAACGAGACAGTTTGTTTTTCCATTTTATTCATAAATTGAGCTTGTCGAGAGCTTAGAAGAACGCCGCTTCTTTCCGACATTTTTATGACTGATCCGGTCTGATAGAACATATAATCCAGATATAATCCTACTGTGTAATTTGGACTTCATATAACATTTTCCTCTTTTTCTTTATCATTATCTTTTCTTTATCTTTTCTTTATCTTTTCTTTATCTTTTCTTTATCTTTTCTTTATCTTTTCTATAAAACCTGACACCATTTATTGATTTCAAATCTTTTATACAAATAACATACATATTATTTAGTATAATATATACAGCATCTACATATTATATAAATTATCTGTTTAATAATTTATATAATTATACATTTTGATAATAATTTTTAATAACTTTTTAATATTTTTAACATAATTTATTTTCTTTTTTACAGACTCTGCTTTTTGGACGGAATATTCTACATCCAAAAGTAAGTTGCAAGATAACTGAGAAACTGAAATGTCTAAATTTTAAAAAATTCGAGGACCATTTTTATTAATTAGCCAAATTAGAATTTTATAATTCTACACTTAAGGAAATATAATTATTGATACAGACAAATTAATATTTACAAATGTGCATGAGCTAATAATTCAGAAAATTTCTTTAAGAATTAGCAAAGTTGCAATTAATTGCAAAATTAATTCTTTCAAGAATTTGTATTTTCAAATCAATTCTTGTAAAAACATTCTGTATTATTCGCAATCCGCTGTTTCATTCCTATCTACGTATTTGCTCTTTCTTCACCAACTGTATGCAACTGAAATAATTGAGTTTGTTGATCGCTTTTGCGATGTTTATTCGGTAAACACCAAAGAATTTGATCCGGTATATTTTTCGCTTATCTGAAACACAATCATAAGGCAGGTCTTCGAAATTAAATCCGGAGACAAATTCACTATATGCAACGAAATTGGCCAACGAAATCAGTCAATTCGCGAATTTCTTGACTTCGATTGGATTGCGGAGAAAAATTCCACGCTCAGTACTCAGGATGTGATCACGCATCATTGATCACGAACCAAGATGCGACGGGTCGTAACGGATGCGCATAGGATATGCACTAGGATATGCAGGGAAGCTGTCGAGCGCGTTCCGAGATTTCAATTTAGAAAATTGCTCGCGACTGTGTCGTTTTCATCAGACTTGATGGATAGGCGTCGTTTTATCATATTCTATTTTGTAGTAATTTTAGATTGAAATCTTTATGTTTTTTTTTTTTAACGCGTCAAATGAGATGTGTCAACAAGCTTTGTTCATCTTTAAGACTTAATGTGAAAAGTTGAAAACCTGCTAATAATTATTACTATAAAAAAAATAAATGTCAAACTCTTGAAACAATCTGCTACTGAAATGTACTTTGTACGAGCGTATCTTTCTACAATAATAATTTCAGTTAGCTAGACGACATGGAAAGATTGAGTAGTACAGCTCCGCGTCTATTATTAATGGAATCGCTACTTCGTTTTCCGATGATTGTGAACTGCTTCTAAACCGAACCGTTCGTTCGCGAACATGAATGCCGCTACCGGTCTGTCCGTTTCATACTTGTCCAACTCTCCTTCCCACGGCGGCTTGCTCGTCCGATAAGCATTCCGACGTGGCTTTAAAATTAATGGCTTTCAACCACGAAGGTTGACGGCGCCCGCTATTGACATCGCGCGCCTGTAAACGAACAGGAAGTTGTACGAGTCGCGTGCGCGCGAAAATAATTAAACTGGAGAACGAATTGCACATGCGGTCGATCGATATCTTTCGTCAAAGTCCGCCTTTTTAGGATTAGTGGAGCACTATGAAATAGTTTTTAGTAACCGTTTTCCATTGTTTTGTAATCAGCAATGTAAGCAAGACAATATTAGCATTTGTCTTTCTTTTTTTTTTTCGATTTTTCTTTGCCGGAAAACGTGCAGCATTTTTGCAAAGAAATCCTGCGATTATGTTTCGAGATTGCTGTACATAATGCTCGAGTGCTTCGTTGGATATTTCTTTAATCTCGGAAGAGAAACTAAAAAGACACTAAAAAGACAGTAGTTGTTTCAATGTCGAAGCAGTAATACTTCTGGATTATTTATGCTTAATATTAACGTTGATACATTATATATCAAATAAATCGATAACAGAATCAGATGAATAAATTCTTTTTTACTAATTCTAACTAGAGTTTTGTTTTATATGAATCTAATGTCTTAATTATCAAAATATTTATATATCTGAAATTTTAAGATTTGTGATGGATGATAGTTTTTATTAAGCTTTTATATGAAGAAAAATTAACTTAAAATTCAAAATAACCTGGCCAAAAGTTTATAACTAGGGAATTCTGCATAAAATGTACAAATCTGTGAATTTCTCATAAGAAACAACGATGGTTACTCGATTTAAGGTTTTCCGTTTTTCAGCCGGAAAACGCGCGATATTCACAAGTTCTTAGTGTGACTAATGGCCCGAACCACTTGTTGAAAGCGAATTCACCCGAAACTCTCGTATTTCGACAAGATCTTTGACTCACATTCGTGCTTTTCGATTGCGCCAGTGTTTAGCTCTATTTTACTTCATCTCGAGAGTAAGGTAATTTAGCTCGCTTTAAATAATGTAGCTAGCGAAACTTTAAATGAACTGTTAAATTAATAAGAATTTCAATATTTCACGCTTCTTTACTCATTAATTACTTAATGCTCATTCAAGCAATATAAATTACGATTATTAGTGATTTATATTAATTTGTAAATACTTATAGAAAAAATTCTATTTCATAAAAATATATTGTCTAAATAATTAATGCATACTTGTAAAATCATTTTGATGATTTTACAAGTATGGTGATTTTACTAATATAAACTGACATTTTTATCTTTGATCGAAAATATTATTTAACGAGAACCAACTCTTTTTACAAGCCAGTTGTTTTATCTACAATTTTGTTTTCTTTGTCTAATTTAAAAAAAAAAGAATTGTCTCTTGTCCAAAGACTCGTACGTCGAATAAACTTTATCGATACGTGAGCAAATATTTCATTTTAATCGAGGCAAGCGTACATTTGAAGGAAAACGGCGAAAATCGTGGAAATAAAATTTTTGCGACGGGTCGTACGAGAAAGCAAATTGAGATGGCAGAAGCGACGAACTGCAAGCTGCCGTGTCGTTTATTTGCAAATGATGATCGGAAAACGATTCGCCGTTAGTAGCTTATGCGCACATGGCAGTTTCGTGTCCAATATAATTTACATAACCACGTTTCCACTGAAGCTTACAACAATCTTACGTTGCAGCCGTTCGAAGTCAGCAAATGTGAAGATATATTGGTAGATTACATAATTTTTTTCCCTTTATTTCAAATAGAAAAATTAAGATCCACAATTATTGATATATTATTGTAAATTAATATATTGATATATAATATTGATAATAAATAAGAGAGACTTTTTCAGTACTTTTTCAATACTCCATTAGCAAATGAGATACGTTTAGAGAATAATATAAAGTAAAAAAGGGTAAGAACAAAAGTAACAGGAAATTAAATAAACAATGTTCAAATCTTTGTAAAAACCTAGGCAACGAAATGTAAAAACGAGCTCTCGAGAAAAATTATCACGGAAAGAGATCTCTTTTTCTCTCTTCCGGAAATAAAATTTTCTGTCCGAGGTGAAATGCACCGCACTTGTCGCTGCATATACGACCTTTTATGTAGCAATAAATAATAAGGTAACTGTCGCGCGCGTTTCTTCTCTTCAGCCGCAACGAGATAAAGCGGCCTGATATCCTAACTGGCCGCGGACGAGAATAGACGACGGATATGCCGACGACAACTTCGAGGTATATATTTTATAGGGGTTGTTATTATATCCCGCGCGCGCACATCACTCGTCGTTTATTCCATCGTATTGTTCTAAACACGGTGTTCTCAGTTGCAGAAATATTCTTTTAAATAAAATATTACCGTACTTTTCCGCTGTCGTTTACCATACGGTATCGTGATTGCGCAACTCTACGAGAGCAGCAGGGTCTCGTTTCTTCATTAATTTTTTTAATTTATTTTTTTTATCTTTCGTTCCGATTTCGTTTCCCTTTTTGCTCTTTTCTTTTTCCTTCATTTTTTTGCTCATGTTCAATTAGCGTCGAGCGAAAGCTGTAAAATAGATAAACGTTGAACTCCGCGATTGCGTTTCTACGGAAAATACGTCTCGAGCGGGGGCTTCTAACAATCATTCGACCGCGAAAAATAGTTACCGAGCGTTTAAGAAGCCTTCAGGCATGGTCGAGATCCACTCGACCCTTTACCAAAGGGCTTTGCCTAACACTCTTTTTCGAAGACTCGAGTACCAGCCAGCTGCTAAACTTTCCCAAGAGGCGATCATAATCGAAATATAATGTAGCAAAGGTCAATCGGTCAAAATTATTTTTATCCTTTTTTATTCCTTTGATCATTTTTTTTGCTTAATTACGCTTATTTCACTGACTATAATTGAAACATCTTTCATCTTTTGCTGAGTCCATCGGCTGAAATGACGCATGACAGAAACACAAAATAAGCAAAGGAGTCTGGAATTTTAATACCTAATGCAGGGTATTTATAAAGTCTGTCCCCATCCCTTATATTCGGAAATGATTTAAAATTATGAAAAATCAAAAAATACGTGTTTGATTATTTCGAGGAGCTACTCGAGAAGTTACTCTTTTAAAAGAGTTGAGGATTGCCCTTCTCAAGGGATGCCCCACAAAGATCCCAATTCAAAAATTTCAAATAGGTTGTTTCCGAAATACAGGAAGACAGAATTTATAGACACTCTGTATGCACGTATTGATCATTCAGAATACTTATTCAATTATTAAAAAAGTTAATAAATAAAGATTACGTCAAATTAATGTTTTAAATATATACTAAGTTGTCTAAATTAATTATAACAATAATGAATAATTATTGTTACAATTATTTCTATAATATTTCACATATCAGAAAAACGTTCTACTTCTTTACATAACACTTACATCGAGTCACTTTTTATCACAAAATCAATATCGCTCGAAAGATGCTTCGAAAGTTTCTATTTTGAAGTTAATCCTCGCATTTTTTAAAGCATTATATCGCGTGCGTGATGCGCAAATTCGCTCTCTCGATTAAAGTCTTGAGGAAACGTCGTCGATGTGTGAAATCGGCCACCAAAATTTCGTTGTCGGATATCGAAAGGAGGAACCTCGTTTATGTCCGTGGGGAGGGCCTTGTCGAGGACTCCTGACCCGATTTTGTCACGTTCGTATCTTTGAATCGGTGCTGGAGAGCTTCTTCCCTCGGTAGCGAGATCCAGCATCACGTATAAAGAGCGTTAGGCCTCGGCCGCAAACAAGCTCGCAATTGCTTCCGGCAAATCTGCGCCATCCTGTCGCGATTTCGTGCTGAGAATTCTCACCGCCCTCAGTTGCCTCTTGCCTCTCAACTAAATCAAATATTTCAAAAACGTAATAAAACGGAGAAACAAGCGCAAAATTCGTAACATGAAGTTGGCTGTCTCTTTAACGATTATAAGAAAGTAGGACAATTTTAAAAGTATTTCAGAATACTAGTTGCATTCTGATCTAGTCGATAAGTGAAATGTTACAATTACGACTCAGTCTTAAAAAAAAAATAATAAATAATAAATAAAATTTGAAGAATAATAATTTAAATGAACGAATGTATCGTATTTTGCGCGATTATTTTTTAAGTAATGCTTCAAAGTTAATTAATTGCAAATTTATGTTTTTATTTTACTTCTTTTAAGTAGTGTAAATTATTATAAATTATTTATTTTACAAATAATATTAACATGTACAAGCGATTATCGAATTTTACATGAAACACAATAGCAGTTTTACCATTTGATATATTATTTGCTTACGTATAAATAGAATTTTCATGTGTACATTATTTAAAGAATGTATTTTATTTATCTAAAACGAATAATTAAGACAAATCACAATTAATAAAATATATACAAACCAATTATAGAAGTCAACTTTAAATTGATTGAAGTATCATAAATGAAAGTTAAAATTCGTAGTAAAACTTGTAATAAAGTGTGAAAATAAAACGAAGTGTGATATTATTGCTAACTTACTATATATACTAATTAAATCCAACAAGTGAAAATATTAATAGGAATAATTATTATATATTTATTTGATATTAATATTTCAACATTTCAGATGGAAAATGCGCGCACACAGATAATTGTATATAAATATATTTATCTAAATATATTTATTACTTAATGTTAATCAGTTAATGATCTCGTATTAAGAGTTAAACTATTAAATTATCATAGTATTATATACACAATATTTGCATATTCTCATTACGTATATTTTATGTGTGATCAAGCGGTGCGAATATGTAAGGATATTACCAATGTTGCTATTTGACTTTATTTATTACGTTTAACAGAGTTCCTGATTATTATCATGTTTATATATTGAACGAACGATACTGCACTACAACGTTTTCAATATCCGAGCTTCTATATGATAATTACTGCATAATGTAAAACTTTACTGTTCTAATTTAATATTTTATTAATTATCCATCAAATTTAGAATTTGAAGACAATTTATCTTTTATGAAAATTAAAATTTATTATGTATCTTTTTGCCAAACATAATTTAAAGGGAAAATATTTTTTAATGTGCCAGTGTAAATAAAATCGAAATAATTGGCAATGCATCAATATTTAAAAGCTTTAATTCTATTACTTTATATTTGTGCATTTTTTTATACACAAGTCGACGTATTGTTATACATATCCTAGAATTAAATATTTATGTTAATCTCAAGGCAAGGATCTGTGAGATGTTACATATATGTGTGTTTATAATATTCACAAATCTATTACCCTAGATTAAACTAAAACATAATTTAATACTCACTAATATAATGCAGCAACAGCAGTTTTCCGTCATTATCCGAAGTCTCCTCTTCCTCTCAGATTTTTTGTTGAATCCACACAAGTCAACACTCGCGAAAAGGTGATTTACTACATTCGCGTGCATATTAATCACTCGTTGCCGGTATGAAATATTTAACATTTTATAATATAATTTCGCGAAAATATTCTACGGTTCGTGTGAATTATTTTCGATGAATAAGTTATTATCATACATTAAATATCTCATTATACATTGTTTAAAGAAGAAAATTTACTCGATTAAAAATGTATTTACACGTAAAATTAATTCTGCAGGGCATTTCCTGCGGCATATTAATCATGTGCAATTTCACGAAATACACGAATCAATAATCATTATCAAGAAACAATCGATAAATCACACAAAGATTTTTCTTACATTCAAACTAATGATTCCCTTGTTACTGCACATTCTCACTTTAAATAAAAGGATAGTAACAATCATATTATATTTAAGCGGCGAACTGTTTATAGCAATAAAAGATATATTCAAATATTGTTAGAGAAATCATTAATACTTGTAAACCTTGGAATGAAATAACTTAATGATAATAATAATTTAACGATAATAATGTCCATTGGTATAGTTTAAATCAAATCAAATAAGATGGAAATATTTCAATCATCGATAATCATCACTTACAAGTCGTATATAAATCGTATATAAATCGTAAAAGGTAATAAATCGTATGGTATAACAAGCGTTAATTACAGGGAATAATCCCTCTTCGAATGTTAATAACGTTACGATACGCGAAGCAATGCGTATCATAACTCCTCTGCTCGCGCGTCGCGGAGCGAATGATAGCGCAAAAGAAACAGCACCTTGGTTACCAGTAATACCGGTAGCACGACTTTGTATATAAATCGCAAGATGTGTGAATTTGAATAGATAACGTTTTACAATGAATACAGTGATTACAAAGTAATCATCGCTTTTTGAGACAAATATACGTAGGTACTTTGAATATTCTGATGTCTGGCTTTACACTTCAAGTTAATTTCAAGGACTGTTATATGTATAAGCGCTTCATGTAGATTCGTTAACGTCATCTAAATTTCATTTGAGTGCGGTTTGGAAGTTTAATATATACGCTTAATTATATCCAAATTACAAAAGTATTTATAATTAATTATAAAGGATTATATAATGAGAAATAATTAACGCATATTTTTCTGAGAGACGGATCCATAATACTCCATTTTAATTATTTATATTTTTTGCTAGGAAAGTTTATCAAATAAAACACTATATGAAATTTATTAATTATTGAAGAAACGCACGAATGACAAAAAAGAAGAAAGCGTAGCAATTTGATAAATTTTTTATTTAAAACCTCGTAGATTTTTCTCGTGAATTTCTCGATGCTGATAGACATCAGCAAGAGAGAGAAGCATTGCTTAATGACAGTAGTAATTAGTAGTAATTTAACGTGAAAAAGTTGAAGTTCAAGCATCGCGTAATTTATTTGTTCATTTTTATAGATTTGTTATCGTTTATTTTGTTCAATTATAAAAAGCAGATTTATTCTTAACGTTAAAACAGCTTTGATCATTAGAAAAATAATTAGATAATAAATAATTAATTATTATTAATGTTATTAATTAATATTATTGAGAGTTTTAAAAAATCGTTTTTTTTATGCAGAAGGAATTAATTGAAACTAAATTGCATGTAAGACAACAAGATGATAAAGATGAATAAACACATACGAGCAGTATTTTGTAATAAATCTTTCGATGAACATAAATTTTTAAACTTTAACTACAATGTCTAGAAATAAACAATTTTGTATTAGTCAATATTAAATAATACGTAATATTTGGTTGTGAAAATACCGCTTAAAATTAAGAGTTTGTCATCTTGAGTGCTTAGCATGAATGAGATATAGGTGCACAAATATGAACAGACTATATCGGGAAAATCTCCGAGAAATACAAGGACAATGTGACAAAGCGAGCTCATTTAAAGAAGCCTCGTCATAAAGATGAAAAGGAAAGTATTTTTTATCGTAAATGCAACGTTATATAACTATCGGGTTACTTGTCTGATGTATGTTGTCTAATCTATTTTAAAAATAGAAAGGTAATTCTATCAATTTTCTTTTAAAAAAAAAATAAAGATCTTATTTCTATGCCAATTATCGTCCATATTTATAAAAAATACGAGTTGCAAATTACGAGTAGTTTACAACATATTTATAAATAAATAATTTTTATTTTTTAAAAATACAAAAAAAATTAGGGATATATAATTCAGAAATAAAATTTTAAATTGAAATTTAGATTTACGGATTTATAAGATCGAATATAAGCTCAATTAATTTGCTAATAAAATATAATTAATTAAGTTGCATTTAACGCATAAAACAGCATCTTAACATTAACTATGTATTCTCAAATATAACAAAACTAAATTCTAAATCTAAATTCTCGTAAATCTAATATTCTCGAACACTCGCGACGTGATTTTTACCATTTAATGGATCAGTTTACCGCTGAAGAAAGCGCTCGGTGAGCAACTGTAATCGCGCCAGCTGTTTTTACGCTATGTCGTAATGTCACTGGAAAAGATACTGTAAACTGGAAACTTGTAAACTGTAACGATCCCTCGAACAGCCCTCAATCTCGCTCGGTGTAGTATTACGAATAACGCGTAGCATCGGATTAACGCGACGGGAAACTCGAGACGGGCAACTTCAAACCTTTGTCTCTCTCGTGGAGAGATCCGTGAAACGTAATAAACTCGCAACGTTGGTATCCACCGGTGACGAAATTGCGCGTTTCCAGGGGGGAGGTGGCGAGGTAAGCGGGAAAGAAAGAAAATCTTTCTTTCTTCTTAAAGCGGATCTGTCTTTTGTGTGTGTGTGCAAAAGGTACAATCGAGCAAAGGGTATATAAACGAATGACGATCTCATTTAGCGCGTCATTCGCTAACCATCATACTCGGCTAACGAGAGAAAGGGATGTTTGGACGTTTAATGTAAGCTGTTGAATACTGTAGATTCAGACACCGTGCAAAAGTCAGCATATGTTCTGACGTAATGCTACAGAAAATTATGAACTCTCCAGTATTTGCGCAAAATGTTGATTTTTTTTTTAATGCACTTTGCTTATGTCTTTTTAAAAATCACAGTCTGATATTTTATACCCGACAAAATGTCACACGCACTCGACGATTGGTATTTTTCTTGGTGGAATCTCGCCAGTAGGCAGGTTTCCTTTAATCAACGTATTTTTCTAACTCGACGTGAATCACGCATCAGTGAATCCCTCGGCTCGCAAAGAGCAACGAGAAAAAAGGTAACGGTTTCGTAACAATCAGTCGTAATTTCCGTTGCAGCGTCGAAGAAGCGAAAGGAAACGAGAAAGTCATCAGAAGGGAGAGAAAGAGAGTAAAATATATGTAAGACACTCATGCATATTTCGCTGCGCGTGCTAATAATTTCTCTCTTTTTTCTCCCTCTTTCTCTTTATTTCTTCTTTTTCTCTTTCTCTCCCCTCATCACCTATTCTCCAGCATTTACAGTATTCGCTGCTGGAAACTACTGTGGAGGCTTCTGTACGCGCATGTGACGAAAAGCCGAAGCGGCGTGTTCCAGGCGTGCTGCGAACGAGGCGATAGTGTAATCTCACTCGATCCAGGGTACCTTAGCGACACGACAAAGCAATGCCATGTATATACACGGCGTATTAAACAAAGGAGGAAACGAAATTGCAGAGGGAATTGCGTCGCGTCAGTCAGCCGTGCCTGAACGAGCGCGCAAACGTTCAATCGGATATCCAGGAAAACACGAAAATCACTCTGATTTTACTCCCCCGTCGTGTTCCCGGATTGGAATGCAATCGTAAGGCATTGTCAGATCGGGTCTGCAAATTCGCATGTATTGAAGAGATTTTGAAACAAAACAATGAATACGGTTATTCTTTTCTTCGGCATCGATGTCTCGACACATTTTTGCTATCAATTATCTTTGATATTTTATTGATATTTTATTCCGATACGTCAAACATTATACGTCAAACATTGCTCATGACGTACGCAATAAATATGCATGAAGTTATGGATTGACCTAATATCTTCGATCCATTACCGCTACAGGTGCGCTTGTTCCCTTCAGAGATTTCGCTGCGCTCGTTGAATTTATTCGATTAATAAAGGGGGAAGTTCAACGAATACACCACAATAGAGTGATTGTTGAGTAACAAACGTGATAAGACGAATCTGAGAATAAACTATTCACATCTAGTTGTTATTTGTTCATCTTTTCTCCCGAGTGAAGAGTGTCTTGACATTTGCGCATTCCGGTTGATTTATAATTTATAATTGAACCGGGCGTAAAAAGCTATCGTGAAAAATAGAACCAATTATGTAATAGTCAAAGGTTAAAAAGAATACAAAGAAAAATAATGAATGTTAGATAATTCTTGAGTTACAATTTCTGTCTTCGATAATGATGTCTTATGTACTTTTTAACAACGAACATTTGAGATCATTATTAAAGCCATCACATCATACTCACAATAAACTAAATTCCACCAAAAAAATTTTTTTTATTTCTACAAGATTACTTCTTATCGCGCAGCGCTATCACCGATAATTTTAAGGGAGACGTCTCATGTTTACGATCGTCGATCACTCGCTGTCCCGTTTCGAATAAATCATTAGCGAAGATGACGGAATTGTAGCCGACATGGATAACCCTCGAAAATAACGGCGCGTCAATATCGATTCTTTATCAACATTTTTTCGCATTATCGGACGAAAGATACGAGGTGAAAGGTGACGATTTTTTTTTCACTCTCCGTGTTTTTCGGACGAATCCATCATGTTACCATGCTGCGCTTACACGCAGGGAGATTGACGCGCTTCCACATGGAACGCACACGCATTCCACGTCGCATCATCAGTCACCATTCATTTTGTAATATAGTAGGGGAGATTCGAAGTCTCTAAAGGCGAGATGTATTTCTCACCCTTGTCAGTCAACGGATGCGCTATGTGAAAAGAGAACACGGGGAGGGTATCTCTCGCGTGAAGGGTATCTAAGAAAGTGGGTTAATCGCGTGAATAGAAGGCGTTTCCTTTTAGATTGTGCTAACAATATATCCGCAATACGTAGAAATTAGAGCATGTAGTTAAGCCAAACCCGATTTGCTAATGACGACTTTTTTTATTTTAATTAAAGTCCAATTTTATCTTTTGCGAAATATCTTTAACGCTCTTGTATTGTTAGTGTTACCATTAACAGTTACAATTAAAATGATATTGGAAAAGGAGACTCATTAAAACTCCGCGAATAATTTGTGTATATATCTGAAAGAGATGTAGCAATAATTCTAAATTTTAATCGAATGAATCATTTGACGAGGTACGCTTTTAACCTCATATAAGTTTATTTATTTCGACACTTTCGTTAATAGAAAATTGACTCTAAATTACACAAACAATTTAATAATTTTAATAATTTTAATAATTTTATAAGCGAAATTTACCGAGAACATCGTGCAATATCTTGTATATCAAGCTTTTCATATATCAAATTTTATAAAAGCATAACTATCAGCTATTAATATTTAAAGTAAAATGTAGAATGTTATTAATAATCGAGAGTGTCCAGTGTCCAAAGAGAAGACTTGTGGAAAGAGAAGACTCGTGAGGAAAGATTAAGTGAAGCATCAGCGATATTCGAAGGACGGAGAGACAAGGTCGATGCATATCACCGAAGGATTTTAATTTTACGCGATTTTTTGAAGAAGGACGATGAAGTTCCGTCGAAGGGATGGAACGAGAAAAAAACCATCGTGAAGCGGTTCACTGAAGAGAGCTCGGGGAGGATATTTGTGTCGTTATTCAAACCTTTCCGTTCGTTCTTCGGAGAACGGATGCGCGGAGTAAGAGGATATATCATAAAACTCGTAAATTTCATGACTGTCAAGTGAAACCCAACATCCCCGCAAATCTACCTGCCCTCTCTGCCACACAAGAAGAAAAATTGGGGACTATCTTCTGGCGTGACAAGGGAACATTGTCCCCTTCTTTACGACGAAACATTCCAAAGGCAGGAATTTAGTTGCCTTAGACCACCGAGTTTTTAGTGCAGTATCACTGTTTCCAAATGGTGTAACATTAATGTTACGTTAATACCTCATTTTTCATCATATCTAACCGTGAGATGTCGCGTGATTTTCTCATTGGTCAATCTGTTAGATTGCCTGTGAATTTTTAGTAAATTATTCGGCTACATAAAATGAAGTTATTAAGAATTCTCTTTGTTGCAATATTTAAAAAAGATCGTAATTAATATACATCGTAATTAATATTCCATTGCCTTCGGGCAATTTTTGCAATTTATGTAATTTTCTTTGTATTACTAAAATAATTTTATATATTTAATTACTTTTATCGGTGCTTCTGCATTTATTTTATGATGACTCATGAAAATTACGTTAACGAACTCTTTTAATTAATTGTATTTGTTATAATAAAGAGAATCTGATTGGTAAGTAGATTGCTTAATAAATTAGTAACTTGTAATTAAAAATAATCACAAACATGTAATTACTGAAAAAAGAACTTTAGCATTATTAAAAAATATTATAATTTTTAGAAGCATTAATATTGCTTTTACAAATTAAATCTGGAAATAGTGGATTCAATTATAAATAATGTTTAATGTTAATGAAGAACAGAACAAAAAAAAGAAAAGAAGAGGAAAGGGAACTAATAGTGTTAAAATTTCTCATAACGTATAATTGTCTAACCACGATTACATATTATTAGTAATTGTTGTGCAATTAATTTGAAGCAGTCGATAACGCGCTGGAATATCGCTTTTGTATAACAAACATTATTCGCATTGCTGCTAATAATTAGTCGCTTCTAATTAAGCGATCGCCACGGAAAACTCGATAAAATAATAACCCAAAAAGCATGACACATTTTTCAATATTAATGAACGATCCAGAAATATTTTTAATCAGAAATCCATAGAATCGAATCAGAATTTTAATGCTATACAATATTATTATTTCTAGTACAAAAGTTGATCTTTATCTATACATACAAATCTACAACGTTAAGCAGCAAATAATTTTTTTTTTTGTTCTAACTTTTAATGAAGTATATGCTCCGCATAAAGAAGAACTGATCTGACTGTCCTAGTAATTAATAAACAGGGATTGCTAATCACAACTTTTAATTAGAGTCATTTAATTAGTCAAGATTACAATTTGATAAATGCTTGATTCTACTGATGACCCAGCACATATCGAAAAAGAAGTGAATTTGCGGGGCCACAAAACGCCCGATAGAACTACGTCGTTGTGCAAATAGGAGCGTGACGAAATCGTGAGTTCTGCCGTAATTGGCTCCGACAATGGATGCGGGATGTTAAACATATTTTGTGAGTGGGGTCTGAGCCATCGATTTAACATCGATCCGGTTCTTTCTTTTCCTTGCGATTCCTTGACCGAGACAAACGTTTTGAGAGAGCTACGGTGAAGACCTGGTCCGATTTAGCCGAAGAGAGCCAGCGAGCACAGGAAGAGTCGGAGTGTCGGTGAGATTGCTTTTGTCTATAAAACACGGACAAACCCTTGAGGTCGCGTTCTCGTTCTGAAATTGATATAAACACGCTTTTTATGTTGGTTTCGCGGAATCTATCATAAGCGGTGTACTAATTTTGGAACTGCGTGAGCGATCGACACCAAGGGCGACGAAGGACCTGTAATTCGCGAAATGTCATTCTATACCGTGAGAGAGATATTCGCGAGTCCTTTCTTGCATTTGATCCGTGCAAGACCAATGACATATTTACATAGACTAAGCGGTCCTATTTCACTATGACTGCGTTCCACTTGACGCTCATAACGCTCTTGGAAATCATTTCATCCTCATTTGTCAAATGTTAAACAAAGACAAATTGATACCTACGAGCGTTGCGAGCAGCAAGTAGAACGTACCTTAGAGTAGAGAGTGAAGTCGAAAATTGGCAGTTTTTGTCAGAGACATAGTGCATTTACTGAGATATCTTATTTTATCTTACGGCAAGATGGTTACTGTAAAATAGAATAAGATAGTTATCCTGGCAAATGCACTATCTCCAGTTCGCGTCGTAGACTGACCTAGATATATGTAGTTACTTGCATACGTTATTTAGATATTATGATACTTGTGAAATTGTTGTCCTCTAAATATAATTTTTGTCGGTCACTTTTTCCTTTATTTGGATTATTTTTTTGTCGGTATATTTCTTCTTATTATTATTTATAAATCTTTATCTTTATTTAAGTAAATAAAATAATACTTAATTTAATTTTGGGGTCACAGAAATATTCAAACACTCAATATATTGTATTATGTTGGGAGTCTGTTAGCTTCTTGCTTGTTTGTAAATAAAATGTGACTTGCTTCGCAGTAAGTTAGTCTTGTTTGAATATTCTTACGATCACACGAACGTGAAAATGGGACATTTTTATAATATCTGTTACCGTACTTTTATTTAAATTTAATAATTTAATAATTTCTTAAAATAATTTACCTTTTTGTAATAATAACAACCTGATGTTTATCAAATAAAATAAATTATTGCTTTTACGTTCCATTTTCACGTTAATTTTTTTTTAACGATTTTTTTTGTAAATAAATATATTTCAGCATTTAAGTACTTAAATTATTTTCTTATAGATGTGACGTCGCTCGTTCAACTTTAATCGATTTAATTATAAATAAATATAAAGAAACAATCGAATGAATATAAAAATTTGATTGAAGGAAAGATAAAATATTTAACATTGTCCAGTCACTCAAAAAGTTTTCATTTTATTGTATGCCTGCCATAATATGAATCTTTAGGAGAATTCCTATATATAATTCATTGTATGAGGATATTGTGAATACGAAAAATCCTTCAAAGTAAGTACTTTTTCTTATAGAAACACGGTTCTTACATGGTCAATAATACTCATCACTACTAAATACTAACAATATCTCGTGTGTAATTAATATTGATGATTTAATGTAGAATACCGACAGGATTTCTTGAACACTAGTATCGCTGTATAGAGATAGTGACAGTAATACTAATTGTGTGAAGAGAACGTGCTAATATTTCCATCAGTGTAGTTCACAATGGATCAAACGATCGAAATAATTTCAAATACTGATTTACATACTGAAGAAACACATACAGTAACAGACTCTCGCGAAATTTCATTACGAGAATTTATTGAAATATATGAGATTCTACCAGAGCTATGGGATCCTGAAGATCCGTTATACAAAAGCAAGCAGAAGAGCAATTTGGCATTAGACAATGTTGTCATTGCTTTCAATAAAATTAAGCCAAATGCGATACATAACGATGTGAACGATATGAAGAAGAAAATTCATATTTTAAGATCAAACTATCGCAAAGAACTAAAAGAAATATTAGCATCAAAAAGTAGTACAGATGATGTGAGCGAACATTTATCATGGAAGTTTCATTCACTCAAATTTCCAAAGAAAATTATTGAAGCTGTTGCTCCTTTAAACTTTAATACAGAGAATTCTGAAAAGGTTAGTATCTATTTTATTTATATTTGACATAAATGTAAGTAATAATGAATCTTGCGTTACTAGTTAATCTATAATTCAATTATAGAGATTTTTATCTATAATTAAAATATCACTGTTTATCATTGTAATTTTGCTAACAATAAGGCTTCATTAAATTTACATTTAATGCAAACGCTTCATCAGTTACGAATACATAGGATACTAGAATATTTAGTAACGTAGAAAAAGGTGGCAGATTTAAAGCATTCTGTTGGAAATATTTTCTAAATTTAAAATAAAAAAATATATCTTATCAGATATTCGTTCATTAATACCAATCTCAACCAAAATAATAAATTCTTTGTTAGCATTGATTAATAATTAAGCATTAATTAATAGAATAATATTGAATTCTTTATAATTAAAATACATAAACCCAGAACGTTTTATTATAGCAATGTTTGCCATCTTATATCTTCTACGCAGTTCTAGAATTAGTATTTTAATTTAAAATCATTAGCAATATATGATTCCAATCTTTACTTGTTCAAGGAAACTGTAATAAGAAAGGATAATATGAGACTTATAATTATTTATTTCTCAATAGAAAAAAGTTAATAATTATGAAATATAGTTAATAATTAATACAATAATGTAATGACATATACTCGTAATCTAAAATATGTAGAAGAGTATAGAGTAAAATCAAGATTTTTTTTCAAGGACAATTAAAAAGCGAAACCATATTTATTGAGAATAATCATTGAAATAACTTAATTATATTATTATGTTTTTCTTATGATATATTATTATTGTATCATTATTATTATTATTAAAAATCTGAAAATTATATTGACTAAATAAAAGCGTATTTTTAAGAATACACAACAAGATACACAAGAAAAGTCATTCTCTGAAAGAGATACTCAAACAGCATCACCACCATCAGCATCACCACCATCAGCATCACCACCATCAGCATCACCACCATCAGCATCACCATCATCAGCATCACCACCATCAGCANATCACCACCATCAGCATCACCACCATCAGCATCACCACCATCAGCATCACCATCATCAGCATCACCACCATCAGCATCACCACCATCAGCATCACTACCATCAGCAGCATCCGTGTCATCAACCAATAAAATAGAATCAGATCTTATTAAGAAAAGGAACCTTGAAGACGTTATTGCTAAACAAAATGAACTTTTATCTTTGGCTAGGAATTATTTAACCGAGTTAAAAAAATTTGATTATTTGACTAGGGCACAAGTTTGGGCATACAAATTGAGTGAACTTCGTCCTTCTCAACAAATAATCATAGACAGAGCAATCAATGAGATTTTATTTGAGGCCGAGTTAGAAAATTTAAGGAAATTTTCCTACAAGATTATTTTTGATTCACACGATAGGCACACTTCTTTTTTAAACAAATAATGATAATTTTCCTTCTTCTGCTTAAACTTCATAAATTCCTGTATAAAATAATGACGTTATATTTTTTTACTTCATACAGCAAGGACATATACTTTTTTAATGTAAAAAGTATCATTTAAAGTATTATTTTAAAAAAGTATTATTATTTGTAAAAGATATCACTTTTGTATAAGATAAGTTTATGACTAATATTATGACACGCTTTTTTTTTATTAAAATCCATGTTGCAATGTAATATATATAATGTATATACAATATGATATATGTAATATATATATATATATTATATATGTTATATATATATATATATAATATTATATATATAATATTATATATATATATCTCGATATAATATCATACACATTTTTATATATTTTATATTGTTTATGTTTTTAAGATCTTTATCTTTATCTATATCTGTTTCTATCCTTTTTCTAAATTAGATAAGGTAACATAACATATACATAAAATTGAAATATTGTCAATAATATTGAGATCGTAAAAATAATGATGCATACTGTCAATTTTATACTGTAAATTTTCATCTAATACATATATTAGTGTAGTCCAGGTGTTTTCTCTTGTAATATTATTTGTAATTTTGTGACGGCTTATTTGACTGCGAAAGAGAGGGAGTAAAAAACGGTGTAAATGCAATACCCATGTATTAAGTCGCAAAGACTACACTGCGAATAGCGAACCAAGAGATTTGCTCACGCGAGTCTCAGTCGTATTAGACAAGGCGATTTGTTTCTCGTAATCTCTCTTTAGTCGGACATAGTAGTTAGATGATCATGATTAATGGCCAGTAGTAGAAATACGATTTATTTAGAATACGACATATTTAGAATGCCAGATATTGTGACATATTTATATTACAAAATCTTTCCGTATCTTTCTGAGAGCAATGTAGAAATTCAATAAACAAAACTCTCTCTCCTTCATGGTGTCTATGATTTAATTTTTAGAAATAACTATTTTATTAAAAAACTCTGTTTTTTATATAAAACATTGTGTAGCATTTTATTCATAAAAAGCTGAAAATTTAAAATTATTTTGAGTCTTTAATTACTTGAAAGGAAAAAATTTTAGTCATATTATAAATTACATTTCATATTAATAAAAATAAATTTGTATGTATTAGTTAGATTTGACTTTTATAACAATTAGAAAATATTGTAAAATTTTTAGTTTGAGATTGTGTATATTTTCAAATTAGTCAAATTAGTTATTTTTTGCGTACGATAAAGAATATGGACAAAACATTGTCGCAATAAAAATCTGTCACAAAGAAAATCTTTGGTCAACCTTTATTAATAGATTTTGTTTTTTTCTTTATTGAGATTGCTCTCAATATGTTAAAAAGTTCAGTTTCTTAAGCAAGAGCAAAAGAAATATTGCGTTACGCTTTGCTGATACGTTGCATCGAGTGGTTCGATCCTCTTAAAATAATCAATTCAATTATTGTAAAGTCATTATTCTACTAGAACTTTTTATACACTCAATAACTTACGCTCGACCGTGCCCTTTACCAAGATGCTGTTTTTCTCCCTTTTTCCTTCGCACGTATTTTCCGAGCCGGCTTTTCTGCGCGGCATTTCTTGAGTAAGAATAATTTACTATCGCTTAAGTTACTGTAATTGAAAAGCCAGAGAAGAACCGATAGGCTAGTTCGATATAACGCAGTTCGTGACGGATGTGTCAATCAGTCGAGTGAACTGATCAATTCGATCAATTGTGACCGACGTTAACGAGCTCGCTAATTAAAGCGTCGTCTATTTGATTTTTCTGATTTCGTTTTTTTTTACCAGAGATATCCTCGCAATAACTCGCTCGTATATTGGTGTTCGTGATATAATTGCGATGTTCGTTCGTTACATATCAAGTATTTGCATGCAAAGTTATATTATTAAACTTGTCATTATTTTTTATATGCATTTACTTTATGGATTTACATATGAAATCACTTGCAAAAATTAGTAGAAGCACCATTAGAAAGAAATTTTCTTTAATACATCGTTACATTTACTAGAAAATGATTTTTTGAATAGTCTTTTTAAACTAAAAAGAAAGAACATGTATTATAAATAATTTCTCAACTTGTAAAGTTCATTTTTTTCTAGTCACATTTACAAACTTGTAAACGATATTGTGATCTGTTACTGACATAATAATTTATTATTGTGTTATGTTTGTAATAAATCGTTAAAAGTATATCTCCTACGAAACAATATTGCGTGATACGCATATTTCGCGTATAAATAAATACCGTTTATTCTGCAGAAAATAAATAATGTTCGTAATAACGAGATAAAAACCAGAATGCATTTCTCCAATTTCGTCCAATTCTTGCGATGTATCTAAAAATTTCATAAATTGCATTATGTTTGCAACATTCGAAACATATATGTGATACAAATTTTGCAATCATCAGCACATTTTTTAAATACTATCTCTTACCTCTCATTTTATTTATTCCTAAGTTACTTTTAAAAAATATTATTTAATTAATGAAATATAATTCAAATATTTAAAATATTTTCCCGTACTTTTAATAACGCAATAAAAAATTACTTCGAATATTTTTTTATTTGTAACATAGAATGGCTTTTATATTTTTAAAAGATGCATATTTTATGAAATTAAGTAAATCATTAAAATACATAATAATTTGCAATCATTCAGTATGCATTATAATTTACTAATAATTTACTATAAATATTTTGCTTTCTTATTTATAAACATTCTCGCAATTCTCAAATTTAATTTATCATAATTTATATAATACATGCAATACAAAATTTGATATAATTCGCTTGACCAAACTTGCAATTTCATCGAAATTAACACGTTATTGCTGTACGGGAGAATATATTTACAAATACTAAATATGAAAAAGATGGAACTGTTATGTCGATAAATTGATTTAACTTAAATGCCAGCTGTTTTCACGAGATACGTTGACACAATGCTGCGTTAATACAACATAACGCCACTTTTGGGATAGGGATGCAAAGCGCTTTGACGGAGTGGAGCTTCCCGGATAGAGATACATTCAAGCTATAATGGAGCTGCATCGCTCCGGGGAATCTCGTTAAACGCGCGAGAAAATAATGGAATTGCTCTTTTTATATAAATTCTACCGCCCGCTAAAGGTACTTCGCTATCGCTTGAAAGGGAAACTGAAAAAGGTACCGTTGGCGTGCATCGATGTAAAACGAACGGTCGGATAGTCTGCTCAATTCGACAATGGTCAGCGCAATTATTGTTTCTTCCGCGTCACTCACAAACACGCGGTCGTACACTCTCCATTTATTGCGCGATTTATAATTGTATGCTCGACTGTTGCTTGAATTATTCTGTGCATTAATTTAAGTTATGGCTTAAAACTGATATCGATGATGAATAAAATCCTTAATTTAAATTATTTTAAATTAACTTAATGTTTTAGAAAAAATTTTCTTGCAATGTTATAAAATATATCTGAGAAGAATAAATAGAATGTTTAGATGACCGATGACGTATAAATGATATATAAATGTGTTAACTAAATTATTGCCAATTCGACGGAATGTGATTAATTTCACCATAAAATTTTCCATAAAATTCCTACATGGAGACAGCGTTTGCGGACTCCAAATTTCGGGGATTTGCGTGAAATCCATTTGAGCGCGATGCCTTTTAATTCGGAGAGAATTCTGTATTGACTAAAAGCATTTAAGTTTTCATATTTCGTTAAGATCAAGTGCACTTTATAATTTTAATAAATAGGTGATGCTTTATTTAACAATTAAGATATTTAACACTAAAAATTACAAAATTTCTAAATTACAATTTATCATTCGATATTTTCGATTTAATTGTATGGTATATCATACACACGCAAAGTTTTGATATTATTATTATTAAATATGGTAATATATTATTTTATATTATTGGATGACATAAATTTTATTCAGGAATTAACTATCATATCAAGCCATATCAAGTTGTTAATCCTTCGATCAAAGCGTAAAATTTACGCTCATAAATTTGACACGATGAAAGATAAATAGAACATCGGGCTTGTCTATACGCTTTGTAAAGTTCTGATTCTACGAAAACACGATGCTTCTCAACTTCTACGAGCCCAGTTGAGTTTCACACGTACAATCCATTCGTTCATTAGAAAAGCTCGTTTCTTCATATTTAATCCCTTTAAGCAAAATTGCGAAATTTCTATCTCAAATTCTATCTCAATCGAACATAAATTAGTAAAGAATTCCAAGATAAATTTAATTAGATGGTATACAAAGAAATAGATCGATGATCAAAGACCTTTGAACCCTGAAAAATCGGGACATTGGGGAATTTAGTGATTGATCGGCAACTTGAAAGTTTTCACGCCATTTCGACACATCACAAGATTGATTCGATTGTCTTAAGATAGAGGTGAGCAAACTTCTAGCAAAGAAACAAGCTTACAGCAATAAAAGAAGACGAACTATGAAAAATGTAGAACCGAATCAAAATAACTCCTATATAAATTAGAGTATTAAATTCTGCTTCGTGATTTATGGATTTTATTTCATTTTTACAGTAACAGATCACAATATTGTTTACATGTTTGTAAACATGATTGTAAAAAAAATGGACTTTATAAGTTCAGAAACTATTTTAATAATTTATCAAACATGACACAATAATAAATTATTATGTCCATATTATTAATTTCGTAGAACATATCAAATTGTTTCTATATAATTAACTCTTTCTTAGGGATGTAATTATTTCTTAGGGATGGACATATTTACATCTATATTATAATTAATTATATTCAATAATTTGTTATATTTCTTGAAAAAAGGAGAATTCTAAGCTTATTTTTTTAAACTCGGTCATTTATAATATCTAAATATATCGATTTCTGTATAACATAATAGTTTCTTTAAACAAAATATATAAAAATCGGCGATTCGTTAAGTGGAGGCTGACTAGAATACGTTTGTGCAAGCGCAATTGTTGCATCTGATATTTTCGCTATTTCGGATTTTTCGCATCAAAATCTATAAAAAAATGATGATTATTTTATGTTTTCCGAGCACAGTAAAAACAGATCTTTTCATAACACCCTTCTTCGACTGAAACTTGATGCAGCATGAGCATGCGAAATTCTTCCATCAAGTTCTTTTCGATAGAAACAATGGAATGTATGCTTGACAGTCTTTACATAACTCTCACCTCGTTCCGGAAGCACTCTCCCGAAAAGCACGCGATTCTACAAAGACAAGTCTTATCTATCATAATGCTTCATCTATCTCGTCTTCTTTTACACATTTTCGTGTCAAGGGAATACACGAACGTAGTCGCATTGTTTCTGACAGAAAAATCAGAACATAAAAAGTTGAAATTGAGCTAAGAATGTCATCTTACATCACGTATATATAAAAAAAATACTATTTTTTATGTGGCATTATATTGATTTTTTATCATAATAACTTATCTACGCTACGCCATTAATCTTCAAATCGTATCTAGAAATGTTATGCCAACTTACTTTGTTCTGAAAATTATCAGGTTTATTTTCTTAATTACGAAAATATCATTACATTGAGATCGATAATTATGAACTCGGGTATAGACTTGAATAAATTGCATCTTCGCAACTTTCCTAAAATACTCCTCGAATATTTCTGTGTCACATGCTGGCGAACTTTTGGAGAACAGGTGCTTGTGACGTCACACATGCCATGTCTGACCGGGTTCCACGGCCCGTCACATGCATGTTCACCCATAGGTTGGTATGTTCAGTACGTGTGTCGGCACCAAGGGCCGATCTTGCGTGAAACGATCAAAGGCGCGACAACCACGTGCGACCGAATCGGGCCGCCTATCTATTTCTATGTCGAGCGGAGAGTTCGCTACCGTAAACAGAGTTCGTCATCGCGCAGCATCCTTCTGTCGGAGTTCTCTTTTTATCGACCGTCCCCTTGTACCCGAAAGATCTCAAAGCATTTATTGGGAAAGTTGACGTGCTCCTGCCCTTTGGCTCGCTTGACGAATTATCAAAGCGATGCGGTGCGTCATCGCTCTTCTTTCGCCTTCGTCCAACAGGAACATACGTACGAAAACTTAATTTCGTTATTTGGTGTGTTTTTTCCCGGGGACATAAAATAAAAGTGTGTCACATTTCAGACAATTTAGCTTACTGCGATGGAGTTTAACAGATTCTAATGTCAATAATGCAGTTTAACATGAATTCAATTGATAAAATTCATATTAAATTCACAACAGTATTATGCGTATTATGTCATGTCATAAAAGACATGTTAAATAAGAGAAAAAGTATTGACGATTTTTTATCGTTTATACACATTCGTACATTCAATGAAACTTTCTCATGTGTAATTCTTTCTTTCGGATTTTATATAGTACAGTTGGCAGAATTTACATGATGTTTTTATTTATAATGCTTCTTTAATGGATCAAATTGTAAGATTAAAATATTACTGATCGTAGAAATAAATATGAAAAAGTGAATGGAAATGAACGAAAGAAACGAAAGAACATTAATAATACTGACGTTTTTGGAGCTATATATATATATATATATATATATATATATATATATATATATCACAATTTCTGGCATTCTAAATCGTACTTTTACTATTGGCTGTTAGTCACGTTCATCGAACTACTACGTTCCAAAGGAAGATTACGAGAAACGTGGAATCGCCTGTTTAATGCGAACGAGATTCGCGTGAGCAAATCTCTGCGTGTTTCACTATTCGCAACGTGGCCGTATATTAATGCGGCTTAAGTTACATGGGTATTTGCATTTATGCGCCGTGCTTCACTCCCTTCCTCTTCGAATAAGTCGTCATAAAATTACAGATAACATTACAAGAGAAAACACTTGGACTAATACATGTATTACATAAAATTTGCACAACCACGTTGTAATACTTATCGCTTTATACCTATTTACGTTCCTATGTCTTCCGTTAAAAATTCCGCGAGAGTAATTCTTTTCATATAAAAAGATTTATCAAAGTGATTATTATATTTAATTTTAATACCACCTTTTATCTAATCCCTTCTCCCCCCCCAATAGAAATACGAATTATTTATTATAGCATTTATTATAGCGAATTATTTATTATACAAATATTATTATTAGCTGAATCAAGAACTATCTTTTGTTGCATGCTAATCGCTATTTCTCATTATGTGCATCTCCGTAATTAGATGTTAACTACGCGTTTATAATTTACATACTATTGTATAAATCAAATAATTAAGTATATAGATTTTTTTGACAATATGAAATATAAAGAGGAACATCGTAAGCTAGGTAAATGAATTCAAGTGTTGCATGTGTACTTTAATAACACACTCAAAATTAACATAAAATCAAGGGCTCGATTTCTTTAATTTATTCGCAATTATACATACACAAAATGTATATTTATATCATAGATATTTACGTATACGTACACATAAGTTTTCAAATGTCAGCGCTCGTAACTCTAGGTTTGCGCATGCGTTTCTCTTACGAATTAAAGAATCGAGCCCTAAATCAGAATATTTAAAGTGTATTTATTTAAAAAAACGATAAATATTTCGTAATCGTTGTAGTCATTATAAAACGTTATCCATTCAAACTCGCGTCGCATAAAGCCGCGCTATCAGTGTGTACACAAGGTCGGCGCGCTCTCTCAAACGACAATTGTGTACTGTCATTCGTTCCGCGACGCTTGAACAGAGAGATAATAACGCGAATTATTCCGCAATATTATTATTATTATTTATCACGATATTTTTTTATTAATAACTAGTGATCACTCTATCGTAGTAACTTTTAATGAATAATTAACTTTTATGATTTATATATATGTATCGAAATTATTTAAATATTCCTTGCATTTTCCTTGACTTATCGATGAAATCGATGTGATCGAGGGTAAGCATTATTAATTACTAGCGGATACCCGGCATGTGCTACTATGCTCAAAAAAGAAATACATTTTGTTTATTTATTAGAAAAAAAGGAAATTTTGTTTATTTATTAATTAATTTTTTTATCAAACTGATCTTTATCAGCTAAGCTTACGAAAACTATCCTATGACCTTACCAAAGTTCCAAACAAAATACCTACCAAATTTGGTCGAAATYGGTTGGATGGTTTCAAAGTCTATAACGGACATAGAAACATTTATTGTGTTTTATATATATAGATTAAATTACTATCTCGTTATAAAATTCATGAATATTAATTACTTTTTTAACAATTATGTGGATTTGAATATAATACTTCAGCGTTTTTTTAAACTGTTCGCCGAGCATAATTCGATTATTCTGATTTCCGAATTAAAAATATAAAAAATAAATAATTGAAATAGAAAAATTTTTATGTAATATATCGATCATTTCTTGACAATTATTGATTCGTGTATATCGTGAAATTGCACATTACATGTGATTAATATCGGAAATGTCTGTGCACAACATTAATTTAACATGTAAATACATTCTTGATCGAGTAAACTTTCTTCTTTAAACAATGTGTGTGCGTGCGATATTTAATGTACTGTAATGTACTAATAATTCACTCGTCGGAAATAATTCGAAACGCGAGGCATAGAATATTATATTTATAAATCATTAAATATTTCAAAGTGATAACGAGTGATTAATGCGTATTCGCCTTTTCGCGAGTACTGACTTGTGTGAATGCAACGAAAAAATTGACAGGAAAAGGAGAAACATTCTGAAAAACATTGGGCGATGAAACAGAACTGCTGCTGCTGTTCATATCCATGACTGTTAAATTATTTTTTAATTTAATCTAATGTAATGGATTTATATATTAATAAACACATGTAACATCTCATAGATTTAGCGCCTTAAGCTGGATAGACTGGTAAATTAACGTAAATGTTTAACTTTGGAATATGTAATTATATGTTGACTCGTTTTGCACGAAAATAAAACTCGTACAATTAAAGCGTTTGATTCTCGACGCATTCTTTACCAATTTCTCCAATTTACATTGATATATTAAAAAATAATTTTACTAGTATTTTTTGCAAAAGGAAAATTGTTTTTAAATTTTAAATTCATATTTGGAAGGAATATCATCTCTCATATTTTTTGTAAGCGCTACATGTCAGATAATAGCTCCAGAAAACGTAATTGATATAGTACTACCAAGAAAATAATATATTGATTTCAGTTTTTATAAATAAATGCATTATTATCGATGAAATTTTCCAAATCTATTATTTGGATAAAAATTAAGAAAAAAAAGAAAAAATTAAAATAAAAAACTACAAATAAAAATAATATATTTGATATTTGAGAAGTTTGAAAATAACGTGAAATATGAAGTTTCTGTTTCACTTTATTCATTTATATCATAATACTCATATTTTTACGAAAATAGAAACAAGATATTTATTACTGCGTGCGTGCGCGCGCGCGCGCGCGCGTGTGTGTGTGTGTGTGTGTGTGTGTGTGTGTGTGTGTGTGTGTGTGTGTGTGTCTGTGTAGAAGAAATAAATTTGTAATATAATAGAATAAATTTTCTAATTTCTAATGCATCATACAGTTTTAATAATTTTGAATAGCGTGAATTTTACAATCGACTTGTAATATCTCATTATTTGTTGCCACTGTAATAACTATATATACACCCATACATATATATATATATATCGAAATTAAAATTTATAAAAGCATAAAGAATACATGAAAAATTCATACTGTCAGCAATGCTGAAATGCGAAGGACTTATTCGTTGCAGATCTCATGCCATCTCTCGCTAAGCGTCATCAATCATACGGATCTTTGGACATTATTACAACTGAAATAACTGATCGGAATTTATAAACATGTTTATAATTTGACACTTTTGTCACATTGTTATTACAATTCAGTGCATTCGTTTCTTATGTCAAATAGCACATTAATCAACGCACATTAATCGAATGATATGTATGTAATATGCAAGATATTTCACAACAATCATAAAATACTTGAATGATATGTTCTGAAAATTAATTTGAAACGAAAGTCTTAAAATGAAAATGCTTTAATCATGATAATTTCTGAGTTACACGCGAAAAAACTATCCTCTGATATCGTAGAATTCGTCTCTATATGACTGTGCGCATGTATTATCCATTATTGATTTTTATAGTATACGTGATATTGATTCTCATTACTCAGCTAATTTTGCCCAATTTCTTATATGTATAGATACTATAGCTACTAGTATTTTACCGATAATATCGTCAAAATTGCTAATAGCAAATTTTATGTATTGCCTGCAAACTATTTAATAGTCCAAAAATTTGAGTTGATTACATTCTACGTCAATTACATTCTACGTTTACACAAACATCGTTGAGACCAAATGCTTAAAAATTTATAACTCGAAAACTATTGTGATCTCAGTATTTTTATATTATAAAATTTTGTACTTTAATTAACTTTCAGAATGTAGCGTTAAAGCATTGATGATTGTGATTATAATTCTGTAGAAAAATTTTACGTACAGCATGTAATAGATTAGATATTTCATATATACGCCTTTTTTATTGCAACACAAAAAATTTTAAAAAATTTGTGTTGCAATAAAAAAGAAAAAATTAAGAAAGGAAAGCTGGAGATTGCATTACACAATTTAGAACAATTAAATTTTTGTAACTTTAAAAAAATTTTTTTAAAGATGAAATATTTCATTTATGACTTGATTCGGTAATTTAATTTTTGTTTGAACAATTATTTACGAACAATATTGAAGTGTATAGTCGAAAATGATAGCTTCACACGAAACGTGATTCCTCTATTTTATCTATGTCTATTTTCGTTTATGCGACCGATTTCCTCTATTTCCCAGTATAATGTAATGTCGTCAGTGTCAGATATATCTCCGTCTCGACGGCAGATAGACAGTTTTATGTCCGCCGAGAAGCAATGCTTGTCCTTCCGTTTATGGACACTGTCTGATCACGATACGTGTTAATCACTTGTCGCGATTAACAAGATAAAATAGTTCAAAATTTTATAGAAATCGTATTAATATCAATTTCGATTAAAATAATAGAATATTTTATTAATCGTATATAGTTTTTAGCAACAATCTAAAGAGCCATGCCATCACTCTTTTTCGAAACATCTCTCGTTTCAATCATTAATTATCGTTTCAATCGTGTCGCGATAAATCCTGACAAATTGTTTTTAACGACATTTTTCTCGTCTCTACTGTCTGGCTCTCAACGGCGCGAAACAAATAGGATCAGTTAGGACCAGCGAGACACATAAACGATGTCGCAGGACAAAAACTCGAGCAGTTTTCGAGAGTCACGATACATTCAGTGGTCGACGCTTTGCGATACGATGGCAAATAGCTTTATCGGTTCTTGAAGTAATGCGGTCAAAGAGCGTGAAGCGACATTTCTTCTGCGAGGTAAAAGTCGCTAGTGTAAATCAAGCAAAAAGACGAGAAGTTACGTACTTGCAAGCAATTTAAAGAATTATAAATAAACTCTTAACCTTTCTAGGATTCCGATCATAGGAAATAGAGAAAAAAAACAGCAGAGTAAAGTGAAATATACAATAACAAATTAAATCAATATAAGTGAATCATACAATTAAATAAAGAACAGGCCAATGAATAATCAAGACTGGATATTGTCTAATTATATGTAAATTTATATGTAAATTTAAATTTTTTCATTTAAAATAGAGAGTTTAAACAGTATTTTCAGAAGCACCTTAGCATTCACAGATAGCACGAAATCAATAAAAAATATTAATATCTTTAAATATTTTTATATGAACAACTATATCAAAGTATACAGATTACGTATTCCTTTCTATGCTGTTAGTAATAATAAAAATTGCAAACATATATGGCGGCTCCACAATTATCAATATCAAGAATAGCTATACGTCCATAAAGTATATTTGGCTATCATTAGGCCCGAGCCAAGAAAGATGGTGAGGAAGGGCAGAGGCGCAGCAGGCCAGCATCGACAAACGCCCCCGTGTTTCGCTTTATTAAGCTCCCCTTTCCACCAATTAATACGGAAGAAATGGTACGGAAGAGTGTCCTTCTTTCCAAGCGCCACGCTTGACAAAGAGGAGCTCGTGACGCTCGCGTAACAAATTGTCGAAGCGATGGCGCCGCGATGGAGGAAACGCTCGTTCCTACCTACGGGTAATGGTAGTGCGTAACATAGAAAGGTGGAATACGAAAAGTCGCACGATCAGCGGGTCTGCGGGTCTGGGTATATTCACAAAGGTGGACGGACGCGTGCGTACTTCTCGATAAGACCAATTCCAGAGATTGGTATATAAAAATATATCGTCGAGAACAACGAGAAATTCACAGGGTGTAGATCTAAGGAGAACGCATTTATAAAAATCAGAATGTCGAAAAACAATGATTCGTGCTTAAGTAGTTCATTGTTTTTGAAATTAATGTTCTTCTTAAGTCGTCGTAACGTATACAATAATTTCTATACGCGTAAATCACGAAACTTACATAAATTTGCATCGCGCTTTACGATTGTTAATACACTTGCCTTCAAAGCATCTAATTAAGACTTTGTTTCGCCTCGTTTGCATTTTATGTCGTGCCTACGTTTCCTTTAACACACTCTTAATTAAAACTGACGCATAACGACTTCGTTTACGTCACTTGTAATAAACTTTCGATAAAACTAGAAAAGACGAAGCTAAATGCAGCAAAAAATAACTTTCGTCGCAGAAACATGACGTTCCGATTATTGTCATTTATGATTATTGTCATTATTAATTAAACAGGTAAGCGCGTGGAATAACGGTAGGCAAATAATTACGGATCTTGCATCAGACACGCAAAAGCAAATGTGAAAGTTTCGCTGCAACTTCACTTTCGTCTTTTTGCGAATTGTTTTACGCGAAGTAAGTTCTTCCTCGGGGAAACAATGATGCCTCCGCATTTCGTGACTGGAGGAAATTTTGCGGTTAACGCGGAGATATCCGTTGTCGATGGAAGAACTCCCGCAATAAATCTCGTGGCGAGAAGAAAAAACGATGGCACGTAGCAACGTCCCAATTCTATTCGTGCGCTATTTCCACGGTTACCTCACGGAAAGGAAAGGCCGGACGCTTTGGCACATGATCTAGGGCTTTTAGTCTATTAAGTCAAAGTTATTTTTCAAGGGGCTTACTTTGATAATGGCACGGTGGAAGATGCTATCTACGAGCTTTTATTCTTCCAGTGATGATTTTGTAAAAATGAAAAATACGATAAAATTAAAAATATAAAGATACGATAAAATATTTTAAAAATATTTCTCTCTCGGGTAAAATTATTCCCCTAGAAATATATTCAAGTTATAAATTTGAAAGTAAATATGTTTGCCCACAGTAGACGATTCTGAAAAGTTAAATAACTGCACAATGATGTATTTGTAAAGTGGAACTACGTCAAAAGCTATGTCTTTTTTAAGTTCGTGAATACCTTGGAAAACGTAATGGCAATTAACGTAACCAAATATGTTCTGTTAGCAAGAACGAAAATACGCTGCATATTTTCATGAACTTACTGTGGCAGTAAGTTTCAACTATGTACATGCCGTTGTCTTCAATTGCAATTACGAGTATCAACATTTGTATATTTCTGCTTGAACTTATAAATTCGCGTGTGCATCTGTTCGTTGTTGATTTTCATGAATAAACGAGAATTTTATGCATGCTCTACATCTCAATCTCTCATCTACAACGATGCAACAGCGAATGCAAACGGTGGAATTTCATCTTTAAGTCTTGAATAAGAACGTTCCCACGCCTGCTTGTTAGGTTTCGTGACATTGAAATTGTATTATCGGGCGAAATTTTATGCGATTCTTCCAATTCAAACGCAAATAAAATTTTCATGCTCTCTTCAGACATGTATATCCACCGTCTAACTTTACTTAAAAAAATATTCGAAATGAAGAGCAATTTATATGTATCGTAATAATTAAAATAAGAAATTGATGACGAAGATTGAAGGAGAATGAAACGTGATGTATCAAGATATAGAATTGAAAAATAATTTTAATAAATATAAAAATATTTTGTTTCTAAAACTTGCGATAGAAGAAATTAGACAATATGACAACAACAGGGTTTGTCGAGAAGAATAGGTCGATAATAATTGTTTATTGATTCGATTACATTGATTTGAATACATTAATTAAATTTTAAATTAAAACATAACACGCACATTAATCTCTGAATCTTCTGTAACTAAGAAATTATACAATAAATATATATTGTATAATTTCTTTGTACGTTAATAATTGAACTTTTTTGTCACAGTTTTAAAAAATAAAAAATAATAGAAGTGAATTGCGAAGTTTCTTTCAAAAGATTCTTTCAGAATTAATTCACTAATTAATAATTTTCAAATGTTTTTTATTTAAAAGTAAGATACATATAGCATTACTACCCGCTATTATCGCCAAACAATACGCTTTTGTTCATGTCTTATTCTTTAAGTTATATTTATTCCGCATATTTTTTCATTTCATTATGTCACGACATCCAAAATGTATTCTGGCAGGACAACGGAAGCACAATGCGTCTTCGGACATTGTTTCATTCCCTTGAATGAAACATGATAGATAATTTTCTGTCGATAGTTCCAATGTTGGATAAGCAATAATGAATGCGTTTTAACCGACTGTATTGTCGAAAGACACATGTACAATTTTTTTCATCTGCATTCTCCGTTCACTTTATTCACGCGTGTTTCACGGAGGTCAGTACAAGCGATAACCTTTCCCTTTAACCCGGAAACAAGTGCGACGTTCACAAACGTGTGTACACAGCTTGCGCGTAACTCGCAGAAGCATTCGCGACAACAAAGCGCGTTTATGAATAAATCGTCGAGGAAAACGGCTGTCAGCCACAGACAATTATCAGTCTCTCGAGGCGATTCGCGCGCAGCAGCAAAGAGATGCTGCTCAACGAAATATGATGTATGATGAACGAGATATTCAAATAACCATAACTTTTCGTATAAAAAGAAAGGAGAAATCGATCATAACGCGGAAAGCTTTATTCGTCAATTTTTTTATCATTTCTAGTTTAATCCTTTCGTAGATTCTGCAACTGAATATATTGTGACGTATTTACGACATTAATACAATTTACAAAAATATGATTCAATTACTAAATAATATTTTTGGTATTTTTCTTTTTAATTTTGATTACTAAATTTTAATTACTAAATAATAAACGATTATTGAGAATATATTGAATATATTGTCATTGAAAAATTCTTTATTATTTAATTAAAAATAAGATTGTTCACAATGCTCAACGCTCATTAGTATAATAACACTTCACGCAACTATTAAAATGTTATAAAAAAATTACTACTCAAAATTATCCTCCTCTTTTACATTTTACGAAACTTAAAGAGCACTAACATTTTAGAATATATTAAAGCTCCCGAATATATATTCAAGTTTCCGAAATTCTCTTAAATTTTGTTGTATAAATTATTATTAGGAGCAAATACCGCGCGATATAGTTTGCGACTTGCAACATACGCTTTGTACAGAGAAACACAATATTTTTTTAAATTAAAATTTTGACGGAATGTATCATTCGCGATGTTATATCAAACAAATTACTATTTGTTGCATATGTTGCGCAGTACATGCGAATATCTGATATCGTGTTCGCGTGTATCTATTTAAATTTCAGCAGATATCTCTTAACACTTGAAAGCATTTGAAAGAATTCTCCACCCGCTGACCCACTTCTAAATGCGCGTGATCGATATTGCTAAGTCTAATCTTTGCGCTTTCGTGTCGATAGATTGCTTTTTCAAGATAATATTTCTGCATTGCTTAGAACCTTTTACATAAAATATTAAACGTAAGATATATAAAAAATTATACACCACCTCTATTAAAGAGATATAAAAAGATTTTCTGATGAATTTTGATCAAAATCTAATTTCGTCTCTTTCTCTCTCTCTCTCTCCTTTCTTCAATATTAAATATTGAAATGTATGTTTTGGACAATTGTTAAAATGTTCCCATGTTCTCGTTAAATTCTTTGAATTAGAGCTAAATTGTTAAATTGAAATTACTGACCTCTAATTCAAAGATTTATCATTTATTTTATGCGCGTGATGAAAATTTGTAATGCATCAAAATATTTTATTTTAATTATTAATTATCAAATTTTTTTATGTTAGCTCATTACAGACTTTTTGTTAATTTTTTATTAAAATGAGATTAGTAAAATAATATGTGATTGTAAGAAAGTAATTTTTTTATATTGCACGAAGAATATCGCATTTTTTAATAAGATGTTGTCAAACTCAGAATATTTTTTTGAAATAAAATTCTCGAATCTTGAGAGAGTTAACTCGGCGTGGGATTTCTTGTATGAGAAAGAAAAAACTGGTCGACATTTACGCGCGCGGGTGGAGTTTTATAGAGCGCGCATGTCGTCTCGCTGTACCTATCTACCTATCTACATCTGCAAGAAATGAAATCACTGGTGAAATAGAGGGCGAAATGACACGAGAATATTGCGACGCGTGCAAGTAGCAGGCCGCTGAAAAATACCCAGCTCGGTTGTACGACGACGCGACGCCGGGAAGAAGCTGAGGGCGCAAACATGGGAATCTCTGTTCTCGAGATTTACGGAGAACGCAATCTCTTTTGCGTACGACTACCGCGTTCGGCTCTTATCCGATCCTTTTGATTCACGGTCTAAGCGTTCTACACATCCTATCGCGTGTAGGAATTTTTATAAAGTGACCGACATAACGAGAGAAGAATGAAAGTAATACTCTTCCTCCCCCCGGTGTAAGAAGAACGTCAAAGATTTTGGTATTTGAGAGTATTGGAAATCCGATGACGCGCGGTATTCCTTTGTAAATCATGTAATCGCTTTGTATTTGGATTCTCTATTCTAAATGTCCGTTTGGTACGTGGAAAACGGCGCGAATCTTGAGACGCGTTAGGCAACACGTCACGTATGCGCCGCAAAATGCAAAAGCTCTTAACAAACCCTTATAGGACTTTTAATCAATTTATAGTGCATACAGCATTATTACGGAAATAATATGGAAACTGCGTATACTGGGTGTACGTGTACTGAGTTTTATTCTCAAAGGCACTCTCCAAATAAATTTGCCTGCATGAAAATGCGGTTAGAATCTCTAAAAGCATCTCAATTTTCGGTTATTTGGAGTTTCTAGTAAAATTAAAAAGCTTTTTAAAATCCTAAGTATAAATTAAAATAACTGAAAATTTATGGTTTTCATCTCACTAATTGATTATATTAATTAAAAGGTTTTGGAACTAACTGAAAATTAATTAGAAAAGGAACTATTATTTTCTGTTTATTATCTTTTTTTACTCTCTTTCTTGAGTTTTCCATCTATTGGTTTTATATATATATTTATGATATAAATATGAATAATGAAATATTGTCCATGCGAAATTATCGATAGCAATATAGACATAGAATTCTCTGTACTTTAATTATTTCTCACGTAGTTTGCGTAACGTACTCGCAATACAGAATAAATTGGGTAATTCGAAATGATGTATGTCACGCTAATGCACTTATCTGCAGCGAGCTTTACCAATGCGAGTAATTAACGGTGAGTCGTTTCATGCATTCCTCGAGACGAGGAATAATTTCACGCTTGGCAATGACCGAGTATTCGTCTGCAAACAACGCGATATTCTAAAGCTCAAACGACGAGCTGCGAAACTCTAGTAACTATCTACAGCTAAGTGCTTTACCATCATTCAACCCCCTTTGTTCGACGTTACCAGAATATCGTCATCAGTTCCCCGTAGATTACTTAATAACTCGTCTACTATCGTTAAAGTTGGACGATTTCCGAAAAAGAGCTGCGATCTACTAAACTCGATCTATTGAACTCGAATTTAATTAAATCGAGAAGAAACAAGGATTGGAAAACATTGTCGATTAAATTTCTCAAAGAACGTTTTCTCTTCAATTAGCGTATCATTTTGTAATTCTACGTTTCAGATATCGCTCAAATATATCTCGTGTTACTTCCTGATATTTTTTAAAAGTTTTAATTAAACTCAAATATAGCTTTAATTAAAGCCAGGAAAGTGCTAGGAAAAGAAAAAGTATCCTGGTATCAAATATTAAAAAAAAAGTTCCTGTTTCGATTAGCACAATATTTCACGATTTTTGTATCAAATTTCTCTTTAATATTACGCGTTGTTACTTGTTTGCTCTTTTTTTTTAATGTTACGTTATTATAACCGACTACCGGCCAGAGAGAGAGAGTAGCGAGCTCGTTTGTATTGAATAAATTAATTACGGTCAAGTAAACGGCTGCTCAGGCGAGAACATTTTCGATATTCTTGCGCCTGACCGAATCACCACTTCCTCGGCCATTTGTTTATTGCTTTTTTTGTCGTCAGAATTTATTCGTGAGTAAACGTCGCTTCGTTTAACGCGCGCGTCGGCTCAGTGGATCACCGACATTTTCCGTGTGAAACGAGAAAACTGAGTAGGCTTGGCACGTGTGCATGAAGTGTATACCCCCCCGGTGTATATCCATTCGGTCATAGTTGCTTTGACGAATTAACTATCGATATTCCGAAACTTTACGCAATGCCACCTCTGGATTCATTCACGTTAATAAATGCCAATGCGAGCTTACATTAAATCTTGATTGAATAAGATTTAATGAGATTAATTCGAAAAAGGAGATTTATTATTTCTTTTCTCCTTCCTTCTCGGCGTTTTGATTTAACTAGCTGTAATTGAAGAATCACTCAGCGATCCTTATATGTATAATATAATGAAGAACTCGATGTACGATTTTATTGATGAATATGAGAAGCATAAAAATAACATTATGTTCTTTATCGACTTAATCCGCTTTATTACACAAGACACCACGTGTTATAAAATAACTGTGATCGCAATAAAACGACGATGATAAAATGTAAATTATTAAAAGATATAAAGCTACAAAAACTACAAAAACTTTCGATAGAGCGTGAAAATCTCTTCAACAAAGGACACAAAGCTTTGCTTTGTACCCAAAATGCGACGAGATCGCTCTCTTCATTGATGCAGTTAGTTCTACATCCTGAAAGAGTACTTGAGCGAAGAGAAATAGAAAGCAGGCGGAGAGACGTCCGAGTCATCGAAAGAACATGACGATATTATTATCTGCGTAGCTTGCAATGATATAACAAGGGAAATTGCATCCGTGGATCTATAAAGTAATAGAAACAAGTATTGTAAATATCAAATTTTCGATAAAATAAATATAACTTTCACAAATTCTGTGCGTGAGAAATAGAGATATTAAAATACTATTATGATTTAACTTATTAAAGATTTATTATGATTTTATTGTGAGTTTATGTTTTTTGGTCAAATTACGTAAGTTTCTTGAAAAATGTGTTTCACTTTTCCCAAGATCTTGTTTGTAAGTTTGCCAGGATAGAAGAATTTAGGAAATTAATATAACATTAATCTTCAATTCGAATTTGGAAAAGTTGGATTAAGAAGAAAAAAAGGAAAGTGGATACTCTTGGATAAAATTTAACATTCGGTGCGCAGTTGAATATACGTTTATTTTTTTTTATTATACCGCGTCTATTTCGTTTATTCTTCAGATATTGGGATTCAGGAGAGTCCATCGTTACTTTTGTCCAGGTATGCGGAACAAACTCGCACTAACAGGCTGCCATGATATATTCCGCTTCACAATCCCATTCGAACTAATTATCTCATCTGCTAAAGCCGCGAGACTATAATCCCTTTTACACCTGAACTTTCCGCTGCACACATATATACACTTCGCGAACGCAGCGGAAAGTTTAGGTGCAAAAGAGATAGATTTTGCAGATATATACAGAGTGTATCAAAAATCCGGAAACGGTCGAATATCTCGAAAGCAAAGCATTTTTGAAAAAAATGTTTCAGACAAATTTTAGGGTTTAAAAAGATACTCATTGATCACATCCGTTTGATCTTGGGCGTTGTCAAGGTCACTGTGAATTTTTTAAATGGAACTCCCTATTTTTCATTACATATTCTTGTAGCTTATCTCGAGAGTTTTTCAAAACACCATAATAAGATATTAAGTACTTTTCTAATTATATAAGGCTTAAAAGTTACAGCACCGCCTGCATTAGCATTTCCCAAAATATATCACGCGGAGGTTGCCCAGTCGGATTTACACTTTGTGTGTGCGTGCGTGCGTGCGTGTATGTGTGTGTGTGTGTGTGTGTGTGTTTGTTGTGTGCATTATGCATTGTGTAATGCTAATATCGGTAGTACTTTAACATTCAAACGTCATAATTCGAAAAGTACTTAATGAAAAATAATTTTATAATAGTGTTTTGGAAACACTCGACACCAGCTAGATTCTGGAATCAAAAATAGGGTATTCCATTAAAAAAAAAATCGATTTGACTTTGACTTGTTCTTGGCGGTGCTATCCGAGGCCAAACAGATGTGATCAGTGAATAGATCCTGTTAAACCCTACAAGTTTTGTCTGAAATTTTTCTCAAAAATACTTTGCTTTCGAGATATCGACCGTTTCCGGACTTTTGACCCTGTGTGAGTGTGTGTGTAAAAGAGGGGTTGGGTAAAGAGGGAGAAAGAGAGAAGGGAGGGAGAGAAAAAGGGAAAGGGAGCAAGATAGGATCTCTCATTTGTCAAGCGGTACAATTAAACGCTCTGTCAAAAGCCGGCGATTCTCATAACGCTTTTCTTCCTTACAGGTACAACGCGTCGCTCCTAATTAACGCTCGTCAAACGAAATTCCGGTCGGCGGAAATTCGTGACACGCGTTTTTCACTCCCGTTGTGATTTACGGGTGACGCGTTTCGTTACACACAACGCATAACGACCATGATCGAACTGTACAATCTGCGTGTGAGCGCAGAGAAAGGTCTTAATTCCGTTAGCGTTTAATCTCCATTTTTATTGTAATAATTGTTCTTTAACGATTACAACTCATTCTATCTCTCCCAGAAAAGAAAGATAAAGAGAGAGAGAGAGAGAGAGAGACTTCTTTATAGATAGAAAAAATTTCAAACTTTCGGATAATTATGAATAGTACATAATTTAAAAAAATTATAATCGTTTAATTTAAAATTGTTTAATTTAATTCTCGAAGTAAAATAAGAGAAATATTCAAAAATCATTAAATAATTTGACGTTACTCATTGTGATCGCGCAACTGTGTCACAGAAATGTAATAAAATGCGGGTTTGACGTCAATAAAGAACGATTCGAAAAATCCTCTTTTTGCTGCAAGCGGTCGCATTTTGTTTCCCGCTTGTCAGCGATTGATAGGATAAATTAAATATTGACAGTCGCCAAAATGCAATGCTAGAGGTCCTGGTCAATCGATTCTAATTAAGACCTGTCTAGTAATCGTTCTGTTGATAAAAACCGAATATCAGTAGTTGCGTCTGCTTTCAATTAAAATTACCATGAGTGCTTCATTTACAAAGTAATTATTTACACAGGCCTAATTTGTTGACCAATTTGTTGCGTTCGCGTTTGAGTGAGATTAAAAAGTAATTATTCATTTATTTACGTGATTAAGATTGTTCTGAAAAATATGTTTAACATGCGTCGATTTATTATTTAAAAGTAATTAATCTCTTCATAAATTCATGAAAAAAAGAAATAATTGCGTTCTTCCATAAAGCTTATAGTTTATGCGATAATTTAGAAGTATTTTGTATGAAAGATCTCTCTCTCTCTCTCTTTCTCTCCCTCTCTTTCCTCTCTCTCTTTCGGTTAACACTGGTCTACGTGCATTTCAAAATCATTTTTGACTCTCTCTTGGTTCTACATAAAAGTTCTACAGTCTATATAAAATGGGTTGTAAAATTTGAAACAGTCAGCTAAAATTGTCTTTTCCTTTCTAGTCAGCTTTCTTTCCTTTTCAAGGTTTTATGTATTGATAAGTCAAACCGTACATTTCGCACGATAAAATGCAAAGTCGCTTCGTTCGTGACTTGTATCGACTTGAGCTGAACTTATGATAAGCACTATTCCCCCTTATTGACTTGATCGAATTTCCGAAACGTTTCTATCACTACTTACGGCTCCATTAGATCGCCGGAACGTCGACAGGAAATCGCACGCACTGCTATAGGAATCGAATTTCGGAGACCCATTGAAACCTTCCTACACGGTTACTTCATATAATCGATGACACGAACAAGTTCGTTTCTTCCGCAAAAGGAGGTCCCGTTATCTTAAGGAAGCGCAAAAAAGATTTGCTTCTAAGAATTTTTTTCAAAAGTAATTCTGCCAATGATGTAAACTCTAGAAGTGTAGAAGTAAAATTAGATTATCTTCTAATATCTATATATAATAGATAATCTATATATAATTAGAAAATAATTGAAATTTTGTTTTTATATTTATTTCAGAGAGGAAAGAAGGGAAATAGAAGAGAGAGGAGAAGAGAAGGGAATTACATTGAGTACTCAATCTCTCTCTAATTCGATTTCACTCCATTCCGTCTGTCACATATCCGAATTAATCGTAACACAATTTAGCTGGAATTAATATCGATTCGTGTAATTCCAGCCACTACGTACGAATATTCGATAATTAATAAAACACTAATTATCTCCCACCGAATCAATGGACATTAATATAGTATCTGATAAGCAGTAATGCGTTTTCGAAATTGTAGCCGCAATTATACGTGTACACGTATACATGTTTCATCGTCAAATTCTCGATAACCTGAAGGGATGCACGATGGAACGAACAGAACGTGGAAAATCTGGGGAACGAAATAACAACGGAGTCACGTACCTTTTAAACGATCCTCCAATTACTTTTACCAGAAACTTCGAAGCTTTAGCTTGTAGTTTTGATCAAGTTTATTCGAGTGCGAAATACTTGTCCTATACAGAATGTTCCTAAGTTTGGCTCAACTTTACTAGTATATGATAAATTATTATAATGAAAAAAATACCATTTAGGTTAAAAAATACCATAAATCTGTATACACTTTTTCTCTTTTTTTGAAGCTGTAATCTATTAAAATTGTACGCTTTTATCATTATTTAATATCTATAAATAATATTTTATTATTTTAAAAAATGTTATATAATATTTATATAATTATGCTAATTAGTTTTATTCGAATGCTGAAATCTTTCTAATTTTCAATATTAGTGGCTTAGAAGAGTTGTAGATCTATTTTCATGCAATATTCTTTTATTAGTACGATTGATAAAAAAATACAGTAAAGTTTGCAATTAGTAAATTATTTTAGAAACACCCTGCAAGATATAGCGTTATCAGTGGAAAAGTTTAGTAATTTAAGTGGAGTATATGTATAGATCAGGCACATGTAAAATTGAGCGATATATATTATGTCATAAATTGTATCATGATTTATAAGTTATATAATTTATATATAAATAAATTATAAATATATATATATATATATATATATATTCTATTTAATGTCTAATTTTCGATTTATCAACTGAGAATGATATGTTCGTAGTAAATCCGAAGCTCATACTCTATAATCTATAAATCCAATTAAATGCATATGCATAAATTTTGCTTTTGTAGACTTATATTTAAACTTAATTATATAACGCTAGCTAGCTTAGTTTTTGTTATCAGATTGTAAAATCTGATAACAAAAACAATTGTAAAATCTGAATACACGCGAAATGGAATTACCTGAGAAGAGATTTTAACAAAGTGGAATAATGACTCTGGACATTAAGTGATCGCCGATAGCGTACGCTGAAGTGTGATAACTGCGGCCTATAACTGCGATATAATGTAGGGAAGCGTCGATCTGATGTGAGAGTTTACAAAGTGCGCGAAAGAATGACAGGCTTTGCGGCTCCATAAAATATTCATAGGATTTCGTGTTGGAAAATTGGCATCTGAGGGATTCATAGGTGACAGAGGGTCATGTTTGTATTCTGTTTCAATCGTGGCTATCCTACATCGAGAACGATGCATAATGCATGTTGGACACATGTGAACGAGCGAGTACTTTGAAATAAATAGATCGTCGTGCGGTTCAATATGAGAGTAAGCTTCAATTGCAGCTTTCGGATAAACAAGGCACGGATAGACGTTATCTCGTTTATTCGGTTTTCTCATTTTTTATCTTTATTAGTTTTTGTCAAAGAACGCGCGCGTAACTATTAGTAAGTTTGATTTTAATTGTAATTAACTGCAACGATTTTAATACAATTACATTTCTTGACTAAGAAAAATATTGCTCTTTTGCTATTATTAATAAAATCCTCGTTAATTGAAAATGTTTTACTAATGAACCCATATTTAAATTTTATTATAAGTAAAAGAATTAATAAACTACGATATTAATTTCAATTTATGCAAACTACATGCTTATCTTCTCATGTAGGGGAAGTACAAATATTGAAGAGATTAATTATATTTAGATATATATTTTTTTATATTTACATATTACATATTAATTAATATTATTTCACATTTACCGTTAAGTTAAAGATTTCCACGAGTTATGGAAAATACATGTGCGGAAATCTATTTTTGATGAAAATTTGCATGGATTTGCGTTCAACTAATTATTTTAAGTTTAAGTAATTATTAAAAGATAATTAACTAAAATAATTAAACAATTTAAACGCGTGATTTTACATTTGATTGTTGAATAATGGCTAAACGCGAATTGTGCTTACAATTATCATCGGAATGATATGAATTTTATGACATGAATGTCATGATTGCAATTATATTTAAAAATATCATCTTTTACTTAAAGATTTTTTTTTATAAATTAATTACACTTAAAAATATTTTTTAATTATTTATATACATTTTTACGTATATAAAACACGAAAACGCGGAAAGAGACTCAACAATGTTCGTCGGTTTGCCGTAAGTCCATCCGATTCATTCAACTTCTATAAATGCAAAACTTCTCTTTCGATGAAAATTTTAATTTCTAGGGATACGGGTTAATTTTGTTTAATCCCGTTTCGCGTGGACTGGGTGGGAACGCATAATGAATTTCATCGGCCAGCGCGGTGTAGTATTTACAATCCACACGAGATGAAAAAGCGCGTCGTCGCTGTCGCAGTGACGCGACATGGTCGTAATTCATTCTGTATCCTACATCCGCGAAGGGATTATGAAAGGGAAAGAAAAGAGCACGTACCTCGCTTCTGCGCGATTTATACCGCTAGTTAGATCCCTTCACGTTCTTTCTATCTCCTTTTACTTTTCTCTTTTGCACTATCAAGAAAACCCGTGCTCTTACGGCAAGAGTTACAGGTGGCAGCTTCCTTTTTCTCTTACGATCACCTCCATGAGGATTAAGCTGTCGCTTAAACACGCCGGTGCCGACGACGGCTGACTTCGTTTTACAAAATAAGGTCTTGTTAAGCTTATTAATCGCTATGGCGGAATGTTACCACGCGTCAGTCATGCGCGATTGTGTGATCCGAAGCTTTTCGCACGGAAAAATTTGTATATCACGTCAGATGCGGATCATATACGCTTAACTCTCGCTTAATGAACTTGACGGATGCCGCGCGTGTATCTGAGCCTAAGATTTTGCACGCCGCGAAGTATATTCACTGCGATTTTTCCTCTTCGTTGACATGCTTTGGCTCGTTACGTTTTGTCGATACCGCGTTTCTGCTTTTCAATGCTTTCAATAAATCAGAGTCGTTTCTACGTTGCTGACGATAAAATGGAAATCAAAATAATGCACAAGATTTTACAAAGAGTATCCGACTTATCACATTGTTAAATGGATGGCAGATGTAACAAGAGTTGCGAAAAATTCAGATTTTTTTAGAAAAGGAAAGATCAAATTTACGACATAAATTGCAATAAAAGAACTAAAGATAAAGAATATAGCTCAACTGAACGATATCATTATGCTTACTTAAGCATAATGATATGCTTCGCGTAATCAGTAGCTCTTGCGTTTCCTTTTCATTCATGTCCCGCGTTAGAGTATCGAAAATCCTGCGTCGGCGTCCGAATATTGATTCTGCAATAGGAAATCAATGACAAGTTAACAAGGTTGTTGATAACAATTTGATCAGGATTCTTGTACCGCGTTATTGTACTATCAGTCTCCCGCACAAATCACGCTTCGTTGAGTCTTTTTCAAACTAATTAAAATCGGATAAATCGAGCGAGAGGAATGAATTGCGCAATCCGCTTATCTTAAGTGCTGAGAGAAATTGGAATCCGCAGCATCCCTGAGCTACTAGGATAATTATTCGCGTCATTAGTGTTTCTCGGGTTTCTCCCGCATATTCGTATACGCATTATCCGTCGAATTCCGATTGCATGAAGCATATTCAACATATACGAACGATACCGGCATATTTTTAATCTCTGGTACTTCTGTGAATGTAGTCTGTCGGGGAATTTGGTGCTGTATACTGCGTTTTCATAAATTTCTTTTAGCCACGTCGGACGTTATTATAAATATATTAACTAATTAAACAAGATTCTTATTTTTCGTAATCAGATTATGGCTTGAAATAAAATACAAAGTGAAATTTACAACAGAATCCATTTCGCTTAATTCACTATATCCAGCTACTGTAACATGCCAATGCAAATTTTAATCTTTGTATTATTATTTTCCGCAGTATGAAAGTTTTGTTGTTGTTGGATTGCTGCTGTAGGAACGGTAACATCTTTTATACGATTTTTCAGAGATAGAAGTGGAAAAGGGCTCAGCGGGAGACTTTCTCGCGCGGATACGCTTCACGGATTTGTTCAAGCACTATCTCGTAAATGTGAAATGAAGGAGCGAAACCTCGTAGAACTCATTTCGTACATTTTTACACTTCTTTTTAGAAATAGATCCGTTTTGGTAAACATTGGATATCTTATACGAGCCATTGTAAATCTAAAAAGTAAAGATGAGATATAAAATCAAATATCTAGAGATATAATATCATACATATTATACGATTATTACAGTAACATATCTAGAAAATAAAGAAAATGCGAATCTTTTATAATGTATATCTTTTCCACTTTGCCGAAGAATATACTATAGGAGAAATATCTAACAGACACGTCTTATATTGCGTTATATTTAACTAATATGAAAGCTAATTATATTCTAAATATCGCAACATAAAGGTATATTCCACAAAACACGAAAATTCCGGAATAAACGGTAAAATATTTTACTGTCTCTTACATTCTAAAAATAATAGTAATAAACAAAAGTATGGAAATGATTATCCAGAAATGCGAATTTAATATTTCGGCAATTTTCGTTATGTATTTCTTTAGAGAAAGAACTTTATAATATTAATTTAATTCACACTCCTCCATTCGCAAAAAACAAAAAATAAAAATAAATAAATAAAAACTTTTAACTTCCTAGCATTTTATTATATATATTTTCATATGTAAAATTCTTTACTACGTTCAAGAATTAACGCGCTTCTGAGATGTCACATCCAGAATAAAGCTGTATTTCGTGATTTCCTGCGACAAACGTGAAATTATTTTGTTCATTCATTTCGCTTTGCGATTATTGCATTACGAATACTACGCGTATTTATCCGCGGACGACAACATAATAAATTTCATTAATGATTCTGTAATGTCGCACGTCGTCCCACGTGTGTTGAAAATCCAGTTATTAGATCCTACTTTTACGGCCGTTAACCGATTTGCGCTGACATCAGCATAACGATTTACATAATAATGCCCGAAAATTCCCGTATGGCTTTCCCAGACACGACCGACAAAATTGAAATCGTTAATTTGCCGCTCGCGTGCAAACAAACGTCGAACGATTTGCTTCTAATCGCGTCAAATCCTTCGATATTATTAATGTTTCTTTTCCTTCAACGAATGATATCCCTTTGGTGGTACAGAACCATAATGTCTCACGATATCCAAAAATATGAAGAAAGTTTTCTCGAATTAGGGACGCAGCTGCCATATAGCAAGAGCAAATGAAGGGAGTTTATGAGTTTTTTCTGTCTTATTTATCTTTTTTGATATGGAGGCAAATATAGAAATATGAAATTCCCAAAAAAATATATATGTTTTCATAAGAGAACTTTATAATATTAATTTAGTTAAAACTCTATTATTCGCAAAAAAATAAAGAAAATAAATAAAAACTTTTCAGCATGCTATTTTAAAAATATAATTAATTTAATTGCTTTGAATGTTGCAAATATTTATTTTCTTTAAAATAAATGTAAACTTTTTAACGTTATTTTAAGTTATTTGTTTAGTATTTAAAACATTTTTTATTATATATATTATTATGTAGTATTTTTTATTTTAAATCAGATTCAAGTGTCTGATAATTCAATTATGATTTAGCTCTGTTACATTTACGAAATAAAAATATCAGATCAATATTTTCAAAATTTATCTTTGAGTAAATATTATCTGATAGAAAGATCGAAAAATATTAAAATATATATCATATTTATATATTGAACGTATTTCATTAAAGTAATGTTTTTATTTGTGAAAGGATTTAATTGATATTTTGTCTCGATTTACATATTTATTAACTTCTCTGTTTTAACTCTGTTTATGCGTTTCATTTTCACTTATATTATGTTCCTGTAATAATTCAATATAGAATCAACATTTAGAACGTTTTATGTTTTAATGAATGATGAAACAAATAAGATGATAAATGATGTAATGCTTGTTACTCTGAAATGAGATTAATTTCAATTAACCTTAACAAGGTTTTTTTTTCTCTTGAGAAATCAAATTAGTGACGCGTCATTGAAACTCGATTCTTGCAATAAGATTGATTATCGGATACGTTTGTTTCGACGTAATGAAATGCCGCGCAATAAAATATTGTCAGCGTTGAATTTTGAAAGTGCTTAATGCCTTTCATGCAATCGCGAGAAATAAAATAGGAATGATTACAATTATCAAATCTTCGGTCAAGTCTTCGATCAATTAATGAAAAAAGAACGTAATAAAGTTCAGTAATAAAGTTTTTGTTTTTTGTTTTTTTTTCTCTTGTTACCGAAGCTCTGCCCGAAGCTAATAAGAGATTGATGTAAAGGAAAAATAATAGCGGAAACTCGCTTGCATTTTATTATAAGGATTATTTTAAGGATAAGATAAAGAAAATAGTACGGAAATCCACGTGCAAAGTCAACGTGATCTTATTTTTCTTGGTACATCTCTTTATGTTCCTTTATTTTCATGAAAAGAGAGTTTTTTCGAAAAATCTATGCTATGGATCTGATTTTATAAGATCTTTGTTAAAACATCTTTTCTCTCTCTCTCTTTTTCTCTATAAATATATATATTTTTCAAATATTTTTCAATATTACATTACGATAATTAAAGGATTTAATTACAACAAGTCACAAAATTATTCGTATATTTTTTATTTTCTATTTCAAATACTTCATTTTCTACGATTAATATATTCTTTAAAAGAAATATCGCATTGATAAGAAAATATATGAGATATTAATCTCTTATTTCATATAAATTTTAATAAAAATAATCTCTAGCAGAAACATTAATTTAACTGAATTATCAGATAATTAATTATGAAAATATATTCATACATTCAGAATTGTATCATCAATTTAATGAGCTTGTATTTTCAATGCAAAAATGTTTAAAATTATGTGAATCATCATTCGTACATCTCTTTTATACGAAGTAATACTATTAAGTTGACGGCTATTCGATTCAGAATAAACTTTTTGAACGTTCGAGCAAGTGCGTTTTAGAATTTTGTTCGATCGCTATTATGATGCGACAAAAAAGCGTATTTGCACATCTCTTCATCGTGGATTTAATTTCGCTAAATCTTTTGAGAGTTCCCTTCTTGAAGCAAAAGAACCTTCGCGGCTATCCACAGAACATTATCCTCTTAAAACTTCATCCGCATACGCGGTCATGACGTTCTTAAATGGAGAACCTTATAAAAAATCCAGAAGAAAAAAACTGTCGTAATTACGAAGGCGACGGAACGACGTGAAGGGAATAATCGATTTTTGTGACATTATAAATGGTCGCAACTTTTCTAATATTCCTTTCTTATTTATTCAAGGTAAACTTTGTGGCTAACTCTGGAATACGTTCGAGTAAATAAAGTAACCGATTAAGATAAAGGAACGTGAAATTATTGAAAGTTATATTACCGATCATGTTATTGAAATTTAAACAAGACAGATACGCAACTGCTTTTCCTGTTTTAATTTTTTCACGAAATATTGACACATTACACAATTCATCGGTGACAACGTAACTATCGATGACGTAAAAATTAAAATTTTAAAAAGTTTCAAATCATTTTAAGATTAATTAAGTCAAGCGAAAGATAAATTAAAACTGGAATTTTTTATTTATATCCACTTTTCTCATCTCCCTTTTTCTCGAGACACAGTTGAATTTATTAATAGAACGAAATTCTATCTGGTAGCCTCTGGTAGAAGTATCAATTAACTTGATCTTACCACAAGCACGACGCAAATTGTTACGTCCAAACGGGCAGATGCAAATCGAGCCAGTTAAGAGACGTTAACCAGACTATGATTTCCCTTCGAGTCAATCGCCAGTCTGTTAGATAATATTGCTCTGGTGTCAACCTGCTATCCATCGAATTTGGGAAATTATGTTAGGCCGCGGCAGAATCCGTAAGCTCATTATCGGTACCGACATATTTTCGCGGTTTGCGGCTTCGCTGTGCGGCTTGTGCCGTTCGGCGCGCATGTTCCGGAATTACGTATGTATAGATGCGGTATGCAGCTGCACCGATCACTCTCCTCCGACGTGGCGCGCGTAATTACGGCGGTCTTCGGGGTTTACGAATACGTATTACAAACGCATTGCCGGCAGGCCCATGTGGAGATAACGCACAAGTTGACGGGCTTTAAAGCACGAACAAGCTCGTAAAGCAGTTTCTTTAGCCTTTGAACCGCACAAGATTCCCTCATCAAGGTTTTACTCAAAGCTGTATACACGAGATATATATATGTATCTTTATAGTTAAATAAATAATGAAATGAAATTATATAAATGAAATAAAAAGAGCACGATTGTAACGGTAAACAAATTGTACTTTGTTGTACAATTATTTTCTTATACGTCATTGAATAATTATAATAAATAATATTTGAACTCAATTACAAGGCTCAAAATAGAATGATATTCAATAAATTCAAACGAACACGAGTTACATAAACAATCTTGTCTAAATTGCTTATATAAGTTTATATAATACTTTATATAATAATCGATATAAATTCTCGGTTGAAATTTATTTCGCAGACACAATACGGTAACTGCAGCTGTACACAGCTATATGCAAAGTAATCCTTTGCCGATATAATCCTAACGGCAGAAATTTCACTGATTATCTCTGCTTGTCCATCGTAGTTTGAAAATATATCTCTCGTCTGGACTAGACCTCTGAGCTTTGCAATTTTCGAGGGCGCGACTTAACTAATTTGTTGAAGGATTGAAAGCAACGGTTTTAAGGTCGACGTGCGATATTTCCAAGTCAAATTAACTGTAGTCGCAAGATTTTTGCATTTTGCATATTGCAAGAGAAGGCAACGTTCGCCGTCACGTCATCGTTATATTTCATAGCGCGCTTAGAGCTATCGATCGCGGTGCTGCACGGATTGTGCAACGCGGGAATTTCATTAAATCGATGCTGGAAAGAAGTAGTTATAAATATGTAAGCGGCAAATCGCGGAATATATAGACTGTGCTTTTATCGGCGACTACATTGGCTCAGATTAGCTCGGGGCAGAAATATATCCTTATTTGTTTATCTCACGACGAACTTTAGATTAATTCTTTAACAGCGAGTTTTCATTGCTTAAGATATTAATAAAAACGCGTTAGAATTTTCCCGGCACAAGTTTAATCGAACGGAACACCTAATATTTTCTTAATAATGATAATCTCAATAAATGACAGCTTTTAGTTGATGTCTGCCATAACATTTTTATCGATCAAAGCGATGAGCCCCGCTCTCCTTCAAAGGTCAAATTTTTTGCCTACATTTTTATTCCGAGCCTCTTTAATCCTGTCGTTGGTTATCGCGAGCAATTTTCCATCTGACGTCTAGTCTGTGATTTATCAGCTGGAGGATTACATGTAACCGTTCGTCGCAAATCCGAATATCGCATCTGTAAATCCAGTCGAACGCGCAGATAGATTTTGCTTCTCGCGTGTATGCTTCATATGATCAATAAAATGAATTTATTCGATCAACTGAAGTACCGAAGTGCTTGGGAGCTTTATTTATTCGCGCAACGTTTTCTCATCTCGCGAGATTTATCTACTGGGATCTTCTTAAAAATGTATTTTATTGATTTCTTACATCTTACACTGATCCAATTTTTGACATTTGATTTGCTATCTTTTTATGAACGAAAAATATTTAAAATTTTTCGGATTCTTAAAATCCTTTCAGAAAATTGAAAAGTATAGCACACGGAAAGAACGATTTTGCTGAGGGATCTAAAATTTTGCTGGATACAGATCTAAAAAAAATTTTGTTGGAACTTTAAAAATAATGAGCAGTGCTGCAAAAAATTTAGACATTCTAACAACTTTGAGCATTCTACATAATTATTTTGACAGTTCAACAAAATTACTTTTCTGATCTGTATAGTTAAAATTTAAATCTTTCAGCAAAACCGTTCTTTCCGTGCACGCAATATTACGAAAATATTTCGAATAACAGATTTCATTCGATCAATGAAAGTCCTTAATAATAACAAAAGATAATGCAGGTTTAAAATGATTAATCGATAGTGGAAAAAATATTCTTGAGATTGAAATTACAAGGCAGATATCTGCCGGTAGTGAGTTTCATTTCATATCACCACGACATATTAATGTATTTCGTTCAGAGCGTATTGTATTCATTTTCCATATGCGTTTGCACAAGAAACTCTCAGTCCAGAAACGCAGCCATCCGTCGCATATTTTCGAATGAGCTGAATTCTGCAATGTTTCTGAGCTTCGTTAATTTCCGTGGACAACTTCATTTTGCATGGGAATGTATAATTTTAGACAACTTGATAATTTGGTCACAATTTAGAAGCAATTAAAGCATTCGTAGTTTAATTGCTTATATATTTCGATAAATATAATTTTTGTGACAATACAGTAAAATATCTGCAACATTTTAAAGTACGCAAATTAAATATTGAATTATAACTGTTCAGTTTTTGTTATAAAATTGTGTGCTCGTTAATTTCAAAAGACTTCTGGAATAAAACTTCACAAATATTTTTATAATTCGATATAAGTACTTTTTTTTTCTTAAAATTAATACTCGTAATTATCAATAAAATTTCAGAAAAAATTAAACATAAAAATGGTAAATTAAACATTGATGTCCTGAACTAAATAATTGTATTTAGCTTTACTAACGATTATAATTAGAAAGGTCCATTGTGCTGTCACTTCTAATTCTTTTCTCTTGATGTTCTTGATATTAGATTTCGATATTAAAAAAAAAAACTTTAATCATTGTAATATATTTCGTTTGCTTACTGACCTAAAAAACCATCGAGACTTTCTGCTTCGATATTTATAATCGACATATTGGATTTCTTAACATAAGGCATGAGAGTTATGGCCTCAATAAAAGTCGCTGTTCTGATGGAATATTCCAATTAGCTTGGAACATCCATAGTAAAGATGATATTACATTTATCGTATGACAAATTTTTTAGGTGTTAATTGGCTACAAGATAGAGAATTTCTGGAGATTGAAAAACTTCTCTATTCTGTAGTCAATCGACACACTTGAAAAATTTGTCGTATGAGAAATGCAATTACCCTAATACCATTTACTTCAATTTCAAGTATTTTCGCTTGGCGGTACCAAATGACGTTACACCGGGTTTTCTCCGTCTAATTTGATTTTGTCGACGAAATCTTATATTCGACGCGTGTAAATAAGTAATAATAAAATAGTTTCTTATCTTTCAATAGAACTCTTAACTCGAATCGCGAAACGGACGAATGCCTGCGATTTCCCCGAGGAAGATGGGAGTTCCCGCGAGAGTGCAACATAAGTGAATAGTCTGTGACGTGCGACGTCGTTGAACGGAAAAACGTGATCGTTTCGAAGCTACATCGATCGCGATTGATCGATCCCGAGGAATTACCACCGCGGTCAGGAATCGCCGCGGGGAATCAAATTAGTATCCTTCGGACGGGGAAGGAGCGCCTTAACGGACGCGAGTGGCGGGACGGATAAGGCGACCGTATTGGATTTCCAAGAGGACGAAACTCCGAACGACCTCCTCTCGGGTGATGCCATCCTGAGACGGCGACATTCTCGCGGTCGTGCTCCAACTCACCAGGGTGCGACCGACCGGAAAGCATGGACGATCTCGAAAGGATCAGGCTGGTGGTGCTCGGCGGCGCCGGCGTCGGCAAGAGTGCAATTATACGCCGATTACTCGGCCAGGGTTTTAGCGAGCGATACCGGCCCACTGTGGAGGATCTCTACTCGCGAGAATGCATCCTTGGCACTCTGAAGCTCAAAGTCGACCTCCTGGATACTGCGGGTAAGACGCGGAGTCTCTCTCATTTCTCCCCCTTTTTAGATTGCATATGAAACGTCGTCAACGATTTTGTAATCGATGATTTTTTAATAATCTGTTTTTGGAAAACAGAAGATATGTGCGATTGCAAAAATTCGATAATGCTTTTCTCTGGATGAAGCCTTGTTTTTAAAATCCCATTTTAATTAAACAAAGGTAGAAAAGATTTAAAACTATAAATGTAGTTTGACTTTACCTTGACTAATTGTTAATATTTTATGAAAGCTGAAGCAATGTTTTTAAAGGATCATGTCACTTTAATGCAATAACGCGATGTTTCATGTGCTACACTCTCTCATGCAACGATTCAACATTTAAATTAATTAGGTTAATTTTAATAACTATTTATATATTTACTTATACATTATTATACGTTTAAGTTGTGATATAAATTTTAGCATAATCACGCTATTAGTAATTTATCATCTCACTTTCAAATTTCGTATATTCGCGGATCTGCTCGTAAAAGCTCTAACGAGAAAAATAATAACGTCTCCATATAACAAATTAACTCGATATTTTTCTAAAAACATTATTTTCTGAAATGTCTCTCTTCTCATTGAATCTACTATGCAATATGATGAAAATACTAAGTGCTACGTGATACCATGTGCACACATTCTCGATGATAAAACGGAATATTGAATGTTTTGATTGAAAACGAAGGAAGCTTCGATCTCGTCGGAATCGCATATCAAATAAACGTAACTCAATAGCGCTCATACAGTTATTATAAAAAAGGCGCTCGTGCTCTAAGGAAACACGGAATCGTATACGTATGGTCAGAAAACATTTACTAAATGTGAGTACATTCGAGATTACGCAGGAACACATATATCGCGATAACTTTTAGATAGAGAGCAACGGAAAAGCAGCGAGATAAATGCACATACGCATTATATATATAAAGAGACTTATTACGTAGTAAAAATTTAATTCAAAAATAAGAGTCAGAATGCTTTTCGACGACATTTGCAAAAGTATCGTAAACAGTCATCAGTTTCAACATATTTTTGGAATAAAATGAACTGAAACCGAGTCGCGTGAACAAGAAGTTATTTTGGGTGGCATTTTTCTACGAATTTACTTTGTACATTACGCGAAGCAACAACGCGCGATTTTTTCAGATGTGTAGGAAGATTTTTTCTCGTAAAGATCCATTAGATCAAATAAGTTTTGCTTTTATTTCTCCAGGAGACCTGCAGTTTCCCGCAATGAGGCGGTTGAGCATAGCCACCGCCCACGCATTCCTGCTCGTATACGCGACATCGTCGTTACCGAGTTTCGAGTGCGTGAAACGTTGCTTCGAAGAAGTGAGAGAACAACGACCAGACTTCCAGGTGCGACTTATTCAGATTCATTCGTTCATGATTTATCTCGTAAAGTTTGTCGAACATTCAATAATTTTATCTACACGAAAAGATTTTACTGAGGGATCTAAAATTTTGCTGGATACAAACCAGAAAATAATTTTATTGGACCACCAAATTATGTTGTTGGAACCTTAAAAATAATGAGCAATGCTGCAAAAAAATTTTGCTATTCTAGCAACTGGTTTGAACGTTCTACGTAATTATTTTGATAGTTCAACAAAATTACTTTTCCGGTTTGTACCCAGCAAAATTTTAGACCCCTCAGTGAAATTGTTCTTTCTGTGTAGATAAAATTACTGAATGTTCGATACTTTACGAGATAAATCACGAATGAATGAATTTTCTAATTTGTATCTAGCTAAAATTTTAGGTTTTTTAGCAAAACCGTTCTTTCCCTGTATCTACAATTTAAACTAGATTTCCCTCTATCTCATACTTAGAGCAGCATGAACGTTGTTGATTTGCTCTCCTCAATTTATAACTGCACAATATTCAGATCTGATGAAAAAGGATCATATCGGGATTTTTTTGAATCGACCTTAGTTATGCTTTACTGGAAAAAGGATAGTAACGAAGACTTATCTTCTTTCCAACAGGAAGTACCGATAGTCGTTGCCGGGAACAAGCTCGACTTAGCGCCAGCACGAAGGGAAGTAGCTATCGAGGACGTGAGCGAGTGGCTGTTTCGCGAATTGCCGAAACTACGTGCTAAAGTGATGGAGTGCTCGGCAAAGGACGATTACAACATTAAGGACGTATTCAGATGTTTCGTCACGCTTTCCAGAATCGTGCCGAAAAATCCTACTGGCGAGGTCGAGCAGTCGGGGCTCAGGAGAAGATGTTCGGCATACGGATCACGCAGGTATCATAACATTAATACTATTTCCTGCGAATGAAGCCACATTTGTATTTTTATGTATAACATATAACATGTAAACCTCATTTAAAAAATGGATTTTTCTGAAAAAATTTAAAATCAATTTTTTTTTTAAGAAAAATTAAAAATCAAAGTGAAAAATTTACGAATTTTGCTACTATAAGAGAATGTATAGTGCTTTTCTCCATTTTTTTATTTTGACGAATTTCTAATTTGAAAGGCCTAGTTTATCAAGATGTTTCATATATGTAATATATATTAAGGAATATTAAGAATTTAAATTCCTAAATTTTGTTTTTTCTTCTCTTCGAAGAAAAGTAAAACTAATAAATTCATTCTTGTTATATTCTGCACATGTGCGAATAATGTGATATGTGCAATATCTAATGTCGAACGTGACTGTTTGCATTTACTGTTTATTTGTTTAAAGATCGATTGCTTGTTACTTAGCATTAATTGCAATAATTAAGTAAATTTTTGTGTTAGATCCATCACAGATAGAATCGTAATTTCGAAAGACACAGTGAATCGTTAAGTCAGGCTTACTTAACCCAGATAGTTGGTGCAAGCAGGCTTAAGATGAAGATTCGCATCCGACGTAAATGAGAACTAAGAATTGTGAGAGGCACAATTTCAAGTTAAATGTAGATAGATTTAGGGACATTAAATTAATGTGATAAATATTATTAAATTTTTTCTTTCCTCTAAAATTAAAATTAAAATGGCAAAGAGTTAAACAAATACTTATAAATTATAAACAATGCATAAATTATTATTTATCAATTACTTATAATTAATACTTATTTTTATTCGAGAAATATCAAGTTATATTATGAATGTAAAAATTGCAGAGATTAAATTTTATTATACATGTATAAAATAATTAAGTTCTTTTAATAACGAAAATCAATAAAAATTCGAAAAGAAGTTTGTCGGACTACGATTAATAACACGTATTAAATGAGATTGCAATGTGATTTCTTTAAATGACATATACGAATGACATATAATTTCAACTAATAACCTTAACCGCATTCGCAAACTCGCCATTTAGTCGCGTTTTGTTATATGCGTTTCATCTATCGACAGCATGTACTAACAAAACAGGTATTCAATCTAAAAGGTTTTCAATGTACTTCGCCGATCGCCATTGTGTCAAATGTGAACATAATTATGAAGCATTCATACCATACGCGTTTTCGATATATTATAATTTCAATATCATTTTAGATCGTCGATTAATATACATTATTATTGATATTCAATGGTTTTCGACTTGTGACTTTGTATTGTTTGATTGTATTATTCTTTTTATTCATTACATATTGTATTACGATTATTTTACTATGTATATATACAAATTACACGCACATGTTTTCAATCATTGAAAGAACTTTTGCATACCTTAAAAAATCATAAAAAAATTAATTTTAAATTGTATATAAATGCATTTTTCTTTAATTTATTCAAACTCGAAGAAATGTTCGAACTCAAATTTTATATTTTACTGTCTTAATTTTATATTTTATCTTAACTGTCGTAACATTTAAATATTTATTTTTGCTTTTGTTTAATTAGAACTCTATTTATGAAACTTATATATGATTAATGTGACAGTTTAATAGAGCGCTAGAGAATTTCATTACGGTATATTACTTTCAAAAATCTTAAATAATATTTACATTTATAATATTTACCTTCCAACTATTCGTTGTCTCTTTACTTAAAATCTTCTTTTAGAAAAGTTCCCTTCTTAAACTACAACCATCTCTTCTTAAGGAGTGATATAAATTAATATGAAATTAGTATGAATTATAAATTATTAATGTCAAAAGTACTCTTTATCCAAATTAATAAAATAATACGCAGCACAGAGAAGTAAATGAACTGAAAATTCGAAAGAAAAACTGTAGCGTTAAATCAAGTCAACTACAACTGCTTCTAATTCTGTCTATTATTTTATCACAACGAAAGGTCCGGCAGTCCTGGCGGCAGAACTGGTAGCGCGGGTCCCGGTGGAAATTCTCAGCAGGTGGTCGCGGCTCAGGGTTCTAGCGTCGTCACCGTTACTGAGGAGGTGAAGAGCAAGCCACGTAGTCGCAGCCTAATCAGGCGCACCTCAAGAAAAACAAAACAGCAGATCAGGGATGCTCGCGCCGATGACTGCAACATCTCCTAAATCCATCTATCTCGAGTCACGATTACTCTGCTGATCCCGATTATTGCAAATTCGATTATTGCGAAGGAACGTGACAACGAGCAAGTTCTTTTGATCAAGTGCGTTAAGGTAAGACGAGTTGGCGCTCGCAATTTGCAAAGAAAAAGACGAATAATCTTTCCATGATTACATGGATAACAGATTAGCGCTTACTGCTTGCTCCGTCTTAATCCACGAAATTCTGAGAAGATGAGAAGCAAGCGTGACAAGTAGATATAAAATGGCTAGTTTCAGAGAGGAAGTCTAGCTCGAACAGATATAAACCGTCGACCTTCATAAGATTTATACCAGAAAGCATATGTGTATCGATAACAGAAGCATTATCATTAAATCTTAAATTGAAAAATTTTTCCTTAATAAATATTTAACATAAAATGTTAAACATTGTAATAAAGTCTCTAAAGTCTAAAATATCTTTTCACATCAGGAGATAATTTTTTATGTGAAAATTTTAAGAGAATTAAATGATTTATTCAGTTTTTGTTAAAAAAAAAACAGCAAAAAAGCTCTTTATTATCGACATACATCTTTCTTGAAATATCCCCTGTACATATATACATTAACAGTGTGAACGTGAATTTGATGTTTAATGACGAATATGTAATTGTGGAATTTCAACGAATGGATGAACTCTATTTTTCCGTGTAAATATTCCTGATTTAAAGTAAAAAATTACATTCTTAGGATAATATATATGCAACATTTTCTTGCGATTATTTTTACACGTTCTCAGGACGTTCCAAAAAATATAATATATAAGGAAAATGATGTAAGATTTTACTATATTTTAAAAATTTGTTTAACAAGAAATACGCGATTCACATATAAAATCAAGAAAGCACGCATATCGCTTTTCCAAAATATATATTAGCTTGTAATTTATAAAACAACACGTATGTGCACTAATTAATCACGAGCAATCTGTTAATTTAAAAACATTCTCTCAAGAGATTTGCAAAATTCAAAGAATTTTTTGCGACGAATGTCTAACAAGTTCGCAATATTGATAAAAATAAAAATAAAATCAGAAACGCAATTTTTTTTTAAATATGGCCTTTTAAAGATATGCTGTCTTTCCTTACTTAAAACAAAGAATTGAGATATATTTTTAACTTTTGATAACATTCAAACAAGGAATAATTGGCAAAAAATTAATAATTATTTAAAATAATTAACAAATATGTTTTTAATTTTTCGTTTTTTTAAAATGATTTATTTTAAAAATAACATTTTTAACAGAATTAAAATCAGTTTGGATATTGTCTCACTTAAAGCATAAAACATTAAAGCATAAAAGCAACGGAAGGTGCGCTGCGCTTAAATATGCTTTACATCTAATTAAAAAATTTCGACAGCAATGACATATTTAAAGTTTTTTTATTTCGCAATGCATACGATGCACATCTTCGCATAAATATTAATTTTGTTTGCGTTAAAAGAAGTTTCTGTCACAAGTACTGCCATCGCATAAGAAGAAATTGATTTGCAAGTTAGGGAATGTGTAATAATCAAAGCACAAAGTACTTTTTTCTGCTACTTCTCTGCTAACTTATCAGACATGCGCTTTTTTCTTTTAAAGCTTATAAAATGGTGATGAGTCGTAATAAATTGTGCAATCTGTATTTTAATTTCTTATCAAGGAAATGAAGCTGGACTTCATTCCTGATTGCACATTTTGCTTGACGTAAATATTATTGCTTTTTACAAATTCCTAGATTTCACATTAAATACTTTGATAACTATTGATTAATATTCAACTTGAAGTTATTTTAAAGTAATATCTATGTATGCTTGGAGTTATTTAAAATAATTAATTGTTCGTATCGCTTTACTCAAATTATTTTTTATTTAGGGAGAAAATTTACAGACGAAAAAATGAATGATGACATTTTTAGATCTTGTATAATATATTTAATTGATGTTAAATTTGTTTGTAAACTTGTCGAAGTTTTTAATTGAACTCTTTGTTCTAATAATTTTGAATATCGTATCGTATGTGTCAAATGCACAATCAATCACATGAATTGGAGTCATTGAATGAGTTAGTATCCCGAAAGTATATTGCAATATTTAGAAGTTATACATATATTCACAATCATAGAAATTCCAGTAACGCATACCTACGGGAGATATCGGAGCATATTATTTTAGATATTTGGATTTAGATAGAAGATTAATTAATGTAATTAGGGACAAATCGACAGAAACGACTTTCCTTCTTGTTCTATAATATTTCTACGAATTTCAATCATGATGTAATTTTTTCGGACTATCAATATTTAATGGAACTCTACGTAAAATATTATTATCTCATTATAACTTATTATTTATAATATTACTGCTTTTTTAATCTAACGTTCTCTTATTAAAATTGAAATAATGTTATAAATAATTTTTTTTTTCAATATAGTAATAACAGATGTTGTCATTATTGGCAGCTATGCAACTACTTACATTACTTTTAATATAAATTATTTTAAAATATTTTTCTGACAAAACAATAATTAAAAACATAATTATTGAAATTTTATAAAAAAATATTTTCCTTATGTGAAAATATTATTATCAAAACTTATTTTTTTATCTGAAAGCCGATTTTATTTTTTTGAACTTTATTTATAAGATGATTTACAAACTAAAAAAATCATAATTTTTACATCATTATAAAAAATAGGAAAAATCGATAAAATTTAAGGTTATCATTTTACCTCCCTCATCCCTACATTTTACCTCAGCAAAAGTAGTACAGAAAATATTGAAGAAAATGTCAATATTTTGTATACGCAATTGTGAAGTTTAAATGTATAAAATAGAACAGGAAGGAGACTCATATGCCATCGTAACTGAACCGATGCACAAAGGGGATTGAAGAAATACCACAAACTAAAACAGCTATTGTAACAGTGCTGAAATACGCGAAATACCTTGAACATAGTTAACGTATAGAATATAGTTAACACATACATTAAAAATGTGTAATATAATGTCACATAATTAAGCAAGTACTTTAAAAATTAAGCAAAGTATATATAAATATTTTACGCAGTACCAGACATATTTGCGTGAAATATTCGCACATTTTGTGAGTTCCATCATATACATATAGTAACTACAGTCTCGTTTCGCGAGAAATATATCCCCCGAAAAAGTTTAATAACTGGTAAAATTATTTTAATGTTTCTTATCTTATTTTATGCATAATAAAAATATGAGCTATTTTATCAAATGAGTTTAGTCGAGATAATATAATATAATAATTATAAAATATTTAGATAGAAAATAACAGATTTCAATAATTAGCTCAGATAGTTAGACATTTTTAAACTTATGGATTTGTGGATAAAATGAAAAGCTTTTTATTGACAAAATATGAATTAATTTAATTTGTCTTGCAACAAATTAAGGAGCTAGTATTTGCAAAAAACTTATTTACGCAAATATTACACTATAGTGTTTGTAATAATAATTGGAAAGATTAAACTTTCAAGTTTGAAAAATCTGATTAACATAAGTATATGCTGTCATGCTTTTGAAAAATAAAAAAAAGATTTTCATAAAATTGACGACTTAAATAATTGCAATAACAAACAATTTGACAATTCGCGCTTGAAAGTTTAAACTATTTAAAAAATAAGAACAAAACAAATTCCAATGAATTTAAATGGAAAATAAGACAAGGTAAAGACACAGACTAAAAGGATCAATCGCCGCTCTGTTAAGTAATGCGACTAGATTACGAATATTAATAACCGTCCTATTAAGATATTTTTCACGCGACCAAGGGGAAATTATAAAGGTGAAAGGTATGTTCAGCGAAGTGAACTGAGATCGCGAGATGTTCTCGAAGTAAGTTCATTGTTAAAAAAAGGTCATAAGTTTAACGAGTACTTCGCAAATGTTCCGTACAAATGTATGCGTGAAGTTTTGTATTTTGACATTTTAATGCGAGAGAGTAGTGTATTTCTATCGGTTCTATCATTTGTACAAAGTGGATGCAGTGTATCATCGACAAACGTGCAAAGACTTATTAAAGAAGATACAGCCAATTATTAACCAATTATTTTTTGTCTAATTTTATTCAAAAATATCTTGTATATGAAGAATTTACGGGGTAAATCGATATATTTCGATTTACATCGCATAGCTTTTTTTACTAGAAATACTATATTTCAATGTTTTGCTACATACATTTCTATCTTTAATTTTTAAGTATAACTAATCTACACAGATCCCGAATTTACCTCGAATTTATCTCGAATTTAATTTTAAAATGAACGTTGTAAATATACAACTTCTAGAGGATTAAAAATAATCAGAATATTTCACCAGAATATTTAGATTTATTTGCATAGAAAAACTTTGAGTTAATTCTGATATAATTGTGATGTATTACTTGTAATATGCATTGGAAGGAAATAAAAAATATTTGCAAAATAAGTTTCGTATAAATCAGAATCCGAATGTAATTCTGCGATGAATAATGCAAACTTTTATTAAAATTAAAATTGAATCGGATTTTTTTACTTTATATTTATGTTCGATACTATATACAAAATGATGAAAAAAAAAAACACTTAAATTGAAATACTTTATTATCTTGAAAAGAAAACATTTTAGAAAAAAATCGCGGAAAAATTGTAACAAAATAAAAAAAAATTCAGATAGAAACCGAGTAGATTTTAAAATTCAAATGGTTCAGCACAGTTTTAGGTACATAAAATAAATTTTGCACGCTCGCCGATGATAACGCAAACGTAATTTCGTTGCGGCTTGTGGCGAACATTTTCTCCTGTGTCTATGGAACTTCACGCGAACTCAACAGATTTCTTGGAGTAGAAACCCTGTCGAATTTTACTTGTACTTTACGAAGTCCCGTTTACTCATAATTTACGCGATGTGTAATATTCTCTAAATATAAAACTTGTCGAGCTAATTCAATCTCTTGTCTAAATACATACAATGGACCAAAGTCTATCAAACTCGATAACTATGTTGACTCGATAAAAACAATTAATCTGCTTTGGCAATGAAATTGTAATAGGATAGCTTCTGCAAGACGTTCCTAATAGAACAGTCGTCTTTAGCCAGTTAATAACAATCAATTGTTTTCTGCAACTTCAATCTTATAATTAGAGTAAATGTGCACTAAGCTTCAAAATATTGACACGAGAATGGGCAGTTATTTCCTCGAATTTTTTAAAAATCCAGATTTTTGTAACGATACAATACAGCTTTTCTGTATATTGAGTACTCACCTAATTCACCGTATCGTCGCACAGAAATAAAAAACGGTTTATCCTTCTATAAACTCTTGAGGTTCCGGGAAAAAATTATATATATATGAACATATCTTTTATATAATTATATATAATTATATATAAAATGTCAATAATTATATATAATTATATATGAAACATTTTTTCCCGGGATGCGTAAGCGTTCTTCTATTAATTTTCAATTTCTTAAGCTCACTCTCGCAAACAAGCGGAATGGCCGGGTAATAATGTCTCTGTAAATAATTAATATCCAAACTCCCAATATACAGTTAGGTACGTATTCCCAGATGCTATACATGTTATCAGTGCGTCACCATGTATCTATGTACACTGTGTCAGAAATTCTATACAGAATATCTCTTGATGTACGCGTATTTTGGACATTTATTAAATATTCTTAGTCAAGAACAATGTCACATTTGTCAGCATTATATATTATTACATCAATGTTATATTTTATACATTCTACTGCTTTTATATAATATTGTTGTAATATTACTGCTCTTAAATTTAAATAAAATTTAAATTTAAATTTACTGCGTTTAAATTTAAGTTAATCAATTTTCTGCACGCTTCCACTAGCTATAATATCGCTCGTTCCCGTATCGGAAGATGCGTGGGCGTCTTTTCTGAGAGGACGAGGCTCCGTATTCACGCATGACGTTATCCTAAATGCGATTAAGTTTGCTCGTCTGATATTAATTATAAATCTACATCAAATACACAGCTTCTGACTATATTTGAAAACCTTATGTAGATATATAAGGTATATCATCATATCTTTATTAGATGCTTTACCATAAACACGACTAATAAAACTAATCAGATCAGCTGGAGACACACCCTGTCATAGATTTTACTATACATGTCGATTTATAATTTTAATATGTTTGACAACAAATTTTTTTTTTTCTTAATTAAAGTTTCTAATCTAAAATAATATCAGAGAAGTCTATAAAACAAAGTATCTAAAATTTATACATGAAAATTAAGCACCAAGATCCTTCGATCAAATAAATGCACTTTTTCCTTATTTATAATAATTATAATAATTTTTTTTTACTATTGACGCTTCTGATTGGTTACGACAAGCGTTGCATATGTTTGCGATCGACTTGTACTGAAATATAATAATACTGGAAGTACTGGAACGCGCGCGGATAAGTGTCGTGAAATGATAAAAAGAATCTTAAGATCTTAAGTAATATCTCTCTCTTTAATATAAAAAAAGTATGATTTCCACTATTGTCTATTACACATGTATAGTATAGCTTAAAGGATAGATCACTTCACGCTCTTTCTTCTTAGTATAGAGCAGCATGCGTTTTAGTATTATTATATTTCATTGTAGACTTGCGATTAGTATAAAATGATCTTGCGGAGTATCTACATTGTGCGATATATTAATACAAATACAATACAAATACAAATCAAAAAATAAATACTGATATTACCGAATACTCTTTGTAAATAAGAAATTCTTTATGAATGTATTACATTACATAAGTCTCGCTATTATTAAAGATTATTAAAGAAATCTTATACTTTACAAGTCTCGAATGTATGGTTCCCACAATAAAGAGAATCCCGCAACGTAGATTTGGCAGTGAAAAAAGTGGAAAGGAGATATTCTGGCAGGTAAACGTTACATATATTATAATTTTCTTAATTTTTTGTTCTCTTTCTCATAATAAATAATCCATAACAATATATATTTATACAACATTATAGGAATTTACAAGTTCTAAAGCAGCTACAGCAAGTAAATTCTATTAGCTTCGTTAAATAAAAATAAAATGTAGTTTATTTATTTATCTATCATTCTCATCGATATTAAAAGTCTACGAAGAAATAGTGGTAACGTTCGAGTTCGTGTCCGAATTGCACTCATTGTCCATTCCTTGGAATAAATATTTGAAATGCTGTACGTATGGTTGACAATGTTCCCCTTTCGTGAAGGCCGTGGTGTTGTGCAGTCTCAAGTTACGCTGCTCAAAGAATTTAAAGACCGAATGAAAAAGCGTCGCGTCATCGGTGGCTTTCGCTGCCTCTAAGAATTTTCTTGCAGATACTTGATCCGCCATTCCGACCGACCGAACGTATCTGAAGTATGGAAATGTAATAAATGTGTCCAAACGTTAACGCAAATTAAAAGTAGCATTCCAAATTACCGTAAAGCAGCCAATATATGTCCCTTTGATAAAAGTACTTCAATTATCTCCTCATGCGCGTTCCCCAGCCGTTTCAACATGTCCAATGCCAATTGATGTGCTGCCGGATACAAGTTTTCCAGGGAAAGCAGTAAGCAGGCTAAAGGCTTCGAATCAGCGACCACATGATATTGTAACAACTGATGCAGCTGATAGTAAGCCTTCCGATGTACCAACGTTGTGATGACTAATTCGTGCAAGTAATGTTGTACCGGTATTCCATGTTCAATTAATGATCTGTGAAACCGATTATTTAGATAATTATTTAAATAAAATGAACTAAATCTCGATAAATTTATTGTAAACTATCGTCTACAATTTTCATGATACCTGATATATTCCAGTAAAACCCATATTATCATCTTTGGTTCTATTGTATTCTCAGGAAATTTAGATAATATGTGGCTATACATGTCGCTTTGATCAAGCAATAGTTTATACTTAAAATTTTCAGCCACTGTCGTTACATTTTTAATATTATTCTGCAGAGGCGTCCCCATCTGCAATTGATAAATGAATGACACGTTTAATGTTGTTCATTATCATATTCAAAAAAATCATATATAAAAAAGAGGAATATAATCTAGAATTACCTGGTTTTGTATTTCATTTTCTAAATAATTTCTGTATACAAAGTTAAGTTTATCGAATATGTTTGGCATCTCCATTAAACTTACAGGTAACTGGCTCATAAAACTCTGCAAGACTTGTATCAATATTTGCTTAGCATTCGACCGCTGCATTAAAAATTCTACTAAAAGCACTCTATCTGTGATTAATTTCACCAAAGCTTCCAATCTGAGCTCGATATACCTGTTTCATTAATAATAATAAATGAGAAAAATCATGCGCAAAAATAAAAATAAATTAATATAAGATATAATCAAACGTACCACAAACAACCCAATTTTACATCAATTATTATATTTGGTTGAAAAACGACCCAATTAGGGGAATCTGTATAGTGTTAAGACTTAATACATAGATCAATAACACTAAAATATTATAGATACATATTCAATTATAATTATATATTCAAATATTACTTATTAAATTAATAAATATTGATGTGTTTTTTGGTAAAAGGATACATAACTGGCATGGCTGATACATCTGATCAGACAAGGTTGCACCAGGTACTTTAAGATTGAAAGGTTTAATCGGTTTTGCTGTAGTTATACTTGTATGATGCATCACTGTTCCATCACTCACACCAGACAACATAATGTCAAATATCATTGATGTCTATATAAAAATATAAATTTAAATTTCTGTTTAAAATAAATTTGTTTATATTCAATAATAGTATATACCTTTGAAGCTTGATGATGAACAATAATAAGATTATCAACAACATTTATAGCAAATCTGCCACCAACATCCAATTTTAGTATATGACTCTTTTTAATGGTCATCATTCTGCAAAAAGGCGTAACTATAACATTGCATGGATACTATATGTTCAAAGCAACGAATCTTACTTGTGTACAGTATAAACATATACGAATGCTGTTCCCATTGAACGGTTGATTCCTGGTTGATGGCGTAACAAAATTATACAAGGTGTTCCATACAACACAGCCAAAGCTACGTCCCTTTCGGAAACGGCCAGCTTTCCAGGTTTCGTTATATTATGTTCAACTGAAACATCACATCATAAATAAGTAGAAGTTTTTGCTCGATATTTAATCACATGTTATTTCTTACTAACTTTCAAATTTAGTCAATTTGTGAAGATTGCCGGGTGTAATATGTAACGCTTGTATTTGATTACCAACTGTGCCAGATGACAGTACTACTAGATAACTCTTGGGACAGAATACGAACCAATTTACACCTAAGCTTAAGCATTTCAAAGCTTTAACATTATGTTTCTCTGGATTAACCTGTAACAATTTGTATTTTCAGCATTGATTGTCAAAATTCTCTCTAAATAACATAAAATGATATATAAGAATTTCGCACTTGAAATAATTCTACTCCGTGATCCGTGACTACAAGTATCTCGGTGCCATGGGTCCACACAAAACCCAGTATCGTGGCATTCTTTCCTTTGCATGACTGAGTGTACTCGACGTGATCCAAACCAGAGACGGAAGAGTAATTAACAAACTCCACCGATGAATTGGTACGCTGAATCGCGAGTATGTTCATATCCGGAGAAAACTTGATGGATATTACTGGGCCTCTGTCCTCCATTCGAAAGTTTAAGTTCTGATCTGGGCCCTTAACAAGCACTCCTGTAACGCCTCCTGAACGGACAGCAAATACCTGTATACAAATCATGTTTGCCATTATGTCAGGATGAAGACAAAAGATTTCACGTGTACTGGGACAAAGGTCGACTAACTTGCTGTTTTGAATCGTCGAAAAACACATTCGTGAGGCAGCTGACCGATTCAAACCTGATAGGATCAGGAGATAGTTCCAGGTAGTAATCATCACTCTTTCCCCGATCATCAACTTCCATGTCTGGCATTTCTGATCATCTGATCCTACCAGGGGCGGCAAAAGTTTGACAGTTCTCCAGGTTGCATTGATTGCAACGCGCTAGGGATGAAATTCTAAAGCAGTGCTGTCGATAAAAGAAGTAATCTTTCTCAATATCTTTTCCCTATGCTTGGTAACGAATTCGGTTGTATGTCCTATCCGCACTACTGCATTCTGGTTGCCATAAATGAAGTTACGCGCACAAACATAAATAGAATTATTTTAATCAATATAAAAAAGTAGAAAATTAAATTATATTTAAATAATAAAAATGATATACATGTATAAATTGGTAGCTCATTCTAACATAGGTAATAAAAGAATTTATAAAATAATCGTGTTCTTTTAAATTACTATTTTTCTGAGATACTTTGTCTTTTTAAAAGTTTTTGAAATTAATAAAATACCGAGAAAATTATTAGTTAATGTCAATAACTAAAAGTTATCGACATCAACTGGAAGTCGATAAAATAAAATATAATTTTATCGAACATCAGTATTTAACCGACATCATTTACATCCTTAATTATCGACATACATTTAAAATATCGATCTCTCGGAATTTAAGTTAATCAAATTTTATTTTCGAAAAATATATATAAGTAGGAATAAAAAAAAATTAGAATTTTGATATAGTTGCTAGTATATTTTTTTATTAAGTTTATTGTTGCATACTACATCGTATCTGTGTGTTCAAATATTAATATTACGTAAATTTATTGAAATATTGGACACTTTTTTGTTACATAATCATCAATAAAATATTACAATCGACATTACATCATGTTAAACATATGGATTTTACATGCAGCATAATACAATTTTTTAAAATATTTACGAAATAATAGGGAGCTTTCCAACAGAAACAAATTGACACAGGAATCATTCTGTCTTTGTTCAATACTCAATGAGAGACAAAAACAGAATGACTCTTATGTCGATTTGCGTCTCTGTTGGAAAGCTCCTATAATAAATGTCTATAAATGCATTAAAATGATTTTATATTTTCTTGACACTTATTTCTTATGAAAAAAGCTAGTGATGCTTTTAGATCCCGCCGCTGCTCTCTGTTTAGCTAATTCCTTTTTACCAGGGGCAGTGTTTTTTTGGACCTGTAAAAAAATTCAAATTATGTAGATATTCAGATTAAATTTATTCACACAAATATGCAGTTTTAAAAATTCTCTATAAATCTATAATTTTTCATAGATATTTTTCTCATGTCCGATTTTAAGTAAAAAAAGCAAATACAATCTTCAACATTATAATGTACTAAATTGTAAATGTGTTATTATAATATACTAAAACAACAACAAATTGCAAAAAGTAGTTCAAATAATAAAAAATTATTGATATATTTTATTTGTAGCTTGATACTTATAATTATCATTTACTAAAATGACTACAATTACTATTAATACTAATGACCTTTTCGGGTTTACTCAAATCTTTCATTTGTTTCTTTGCTTTTGGCACTGGGCTTTCTTCAAAGGAGTCTTTCTTAAGCTTCTTCTCATCCATTTCATTTCGAGGACTATTTAGCTTGCGTTTTTTATTCTCTTCATCAGATATATTCAAACGTTGTGCCAGCTTCTTTGAGAGATCTTCAGCAAGGTATTCTGATACAATGCCGTGTGCATATTTTAAGTATTCTATAAAAAAATTTTCGATAAGTTGTCAATTAATTGATCTTGCTTGTAGATGATAGCAAAAATTGATTTAAGATCTCAATTCAATTATATGCATTGAAAAATGTTTAACTGATTGATCTTATCCTTTCTTTGTTACATAAATAACATTATAAATTTATAATCACAATTATTCGTCTTACCTGCTTCTGTACCAATTTCATATTTAGTACTCTTGACAAAAGTGGCACTCATAGCACCTTGAGATACATGAACTCCTTTTTCTTTTAATACATGTGTTACCTTCTCCACCTTCTTTTGCAACCAATTTAATGATTTCTCCTCATTAAACTTGAAAGCTTGTAGCGATTCATCTCCCTTACGATCGGCAACTAACGACAAGTTCAGGTTGTCACATTGCGCAAGACGGGACGTCTCTGGAAAATCTTCATCCCAGAGACATTGTTCCAATGGTTGCGCTAGTTGCGACTGCAATAAAGATATATCTATTTTTCTAACTATATCTCAAAACGTCTATAAAGGAAGAAAATTCTACAATTACCTTCCTTAAATATGGTAAAGCCAAAAAGATCGGATCAATCGGCGTCGACAAGTACAGCTTGCCATCAGATTTGACATTGTCATCGATGAACCAAGATCTCTTCTTTTCGTCGAAGATCAAAATCTCTTGCACCGTGAGATTTCCAGCGCCGAATACAAATATAGCTGACTTATCGGAGGCTGGATGTCTAAGCTTCACGATCTCAGATTGGCCGCCACTGGTGTTGCTCAGATTGTTTTCTGAAATACATTTTCATCGATCACTTCTCCGAAACGCCAGCACTCAATTAACAGTAAAATTGACGTTGCAGTTGTCGATCGGAACGACCGATCGTTCTCGCGCCCACCTTTCACGAGGAACACCCACGTGCTCGCCGACGAGTGACAGCCTGTCACCTTGACTAGTTTCTGCGGCAAACTTTTGGCGCGCGGCATCTTTCCGCATGCCAAGCGTCAATCTTTACGGATCACCCTTTCTGGCTGGATGGTAGAACGCGCTCGATTAAGCCACTCGCATACCGAGGTTCAACGACTGTTTTTCCACGAACGATATCACTCTCGATTCGTCGCTGCCAGCACGTGTCGTATTCACTCGCGCACGGCTTCGTTTGGCATGCGACATATTGCGGGGATCCGGACGGACGGCATTTAAAAACTCAATGCGTCAATCGGAGAGAAGCCCGAGAGTGGACGTGCCCATTTTAGATGGAGTCCGTTCACTCGCGCCTCGCGTTCCACCTGACGCTCGTGAAATCGTTTCGTCCCCGTTGTTTACCAAGTGTTAGACGAGGACGGACCGATGCCCGTGAGCGTGCGAGTCGCGAGCACCGAGTGGACCAAGGCTGCGTTTCGATATTCGCTGCCAGTACTGAAGATCTGTAGTGTACGTGACGTGCTTTATAGATCTTCAGTACTGACAGTCGAATATCGGAACGCAGCCTACGTAGCCGAATATTTCGAACGGATAACACATTCATCTTCGATTTTATTCCGTACTGTGTCGGAATATGATTGCGTAACAATGTTATAAAAGTAATAGAAATATGCATTACTTAGCCCAAAATGATTAAAAATTTAGTTTAAAAAAATTTTTTTAAATATACGAATTATATACAAAATTTAATTGTTATAAGCAAAACCAATTGAATCAATCGCCAAATAATCAAAAATTATTAAGATGTAATTAAGATAATCGAAAGTCGAAGTCGCCTTTAATGGAAAATAAATTTTCTGCGTTCCATTTTAATTTCGAAGTTTTAATGATTTATTCCTATTTTTCTTAATTGACATTTCTTCGTCGGAAGAGATAAATATCGAAAATAAAAATTAATCGAAATATTGAAAATCCGATCTCCGATAAAGAACGAGTCGAACATCTTTAAATCGGTTGATCATTGCCCGTCCGTGTTGCTGACGTATGTATACCGGTTATACAAACTGCTGTTAACCTGAATGAATGCGCAAAGAGTCGCATGAAATTTACGTAAATTGTCGCTGCGAGGAAAAAAAAGGGGGACAAGTGTCTATGATTATTTCCAAATTTTTCACCAACGATGGGTGAGTATCGGCTTTGAAAGTTCCACTCTTAAACGACTGATTATCACGTGTAGAAAAAAATTTGACAAGAGCTTGCATGCTTTAAAGATTATCAATTGTCGGATGACATTTCAGTCTCGTTGCGATCCAGTAACATCTCTTCATTTCTTACTATTTTTTAACGCATTACCGACGGGAAACGAGAATTCTCGTTTTATTGAAATTTTTACATTTATTTCTACGGGACTGTTTCACTAAGTATCACACGAGAAAAAAATTCTAATATTATCCACATATAACTCCTGAAAATTTCAATAAAATATATTAATTACAAAAATACTTATCACATTTTAGCATACACATGTTGAAGGAATTCTATATCATTAAAATCACCCGTCGTTAATATGTTAATATCGTGCTAACGTTATATGTTAATGTCACAGCTGTTAGCAGTGGAGTGTCGTTCATGCTTTCATCGATACTGGTGGTGTTATTGTTCTCCGGTATGCAGATGTACAAAGTCTGGCTCAGCTCGTCGCAATTGGGAACGATTCTCGGAGGTTTGATCGGATCTTTGCTATTCATGTGTACGCTGACTGCCGTGGGAAATCTTGAAAGTACCTTGTTCGGAAAGTCTTTTCAACAGAAATTACTTCCAGAAGGTATATAGAAATTAACAGAGAAATCTCTCGAGAGTCTAGCTAATCAAATTTTGCAAATTTCTTAATTTTAATTTAAATCAGTAACTTTATTAATTTTCTCTACTTTTTATTTATAAGACTAATCGATTTGGCTTCTGAGAGGCTCATACTTTTACGTACAATTGTCTTACTTTTCTTTTTTTTGGCCTGTAGATTCCTGACAATTGTCAAGCCGTAGTAAGGAATATTTTTCCGATTCAAATTCTAATTTCTTAACAAGACATATTATACACAGTAAATTAATATCACAATAAACAACCTCTTAAAAGGCTTATAACAAATACGCGATTCTTACTTATGAGTTTGTCGCTCTCACACAGACATCTCAATTGTCTTAGCATTATAAAGCGAATTATTAAATAGATACAGTATACAAATAGCTTTCAAGTGATATGTAACTGATATATCCTTGTTTTGTTACAGTGGTCTTCTCATTGACTTTAAGTCTAATTGCTTCAGCCCTAATCCACCGTGTGTCCACTACGTCGTGTTTAATATTTTCTTTAGTTGCGCTGTATTATATGAATAGAATTTCTCAAGAAACATACGGTGTGTCCATACAGACTACAGTAGTGCAATCCAAGAAACGCAAGTGAATAAGGATATTTACATATCTTTTTACTATCATGTACACTACCATAATATCATATGTTCCATGTAAAGCTTCCAATTTGTAATACAATGCTGATTATAAACTGTTCAATATTATTTTGTCTAAGATATAAGTGGTTGATGAGATTTTTACTAAAAACTCTACAAGAAACTAAACTCCAATTGCGAGTCGTGTTGCTCAACTTCTTTTTTCAACTGCATTTATGTAAATATATATATAAATTTGAAAGAGCTTGTGATGTAATAAGAAAAGGATTTAACCAATGAAACAGATCGGCTTAATGTAAATTTTTTATGATTTTCACATCACGATATTTAATTAAATAATATGCGAAAAATATGAAAATATTTTTTTATTGCAGATATAAATATTTATAATCTTCGGGGCTTTTGTTCTTTCGTTTTCCTATGCTTCTCAGCCTCTTCCTTGTCGCTGAAATATTCAAATGTTTCATCCTCCATCTGCATTGAAGCATTTGATTGATTACTCGTTACTTGTTTTGCTCGTTCGTTATTGTTGTGTCCCGGCATTACTTGTTTATAAATTGCCATTGCCTGTAGAGAAAGCGCAACAAAACACTTTGATGATATTGTTATTAAAATTTAATGGGTAATAATAAAACAGTGAATGCGCGCAAACCTGTGCTACAAACGTCGAAACGTCTCCTACGTTGCTTGGCAATATCAAGGTATTATTAACTTTTGCTAACTTATTGAACGCATTGACGTATTGTTCCGCTACGCTGAGCGCCGCTGCATTTTTCGCATCCTCGACGCCAAGGGCATTGGCGACTACTTGTAATCCCTTCGCTCGTGCCTCTGCTACTGCCACCACCGCCGCGGCTTCTCCAGTAGCTTGATTTATTTGCTCTTGCCTTGCTGCTTCTGCAGTAGTAATAAAGTTTCTCATTAAAAAAATTAAATTCCTCATTAATTATACATTTGCGATATTAAAATTGCTTTTTTTTCATAAATTATAAAAAGCAACGTGTAATCTCTTCAAATTCATTGATTAGAAGCTAAAGCACCGAGTATAAATAATACAGCACCAGAAGCTAAAATTCGTGCGAGTCGCTTGCCCTCGGCCACATTTATCTCAGCCTCTCTAACACCTTCCGATTCCAATATAGCGGCACGTTTCTTTCGTTCGGCTTCCACCTGCATCTGCATCGCTTCCTGCACTCTCGATGGTAATCTTATATCCCCTAGCATATAAATGCAAGTTCGATAAGGAATATAATTGTCTATTTTAGATAAAAACTATTCTAATATTAGCCAAACAATACATTTGTTATCACATGGTTACTTTTACAACTTACGTATCTCATATCGCAGGCATGTTATTCCCCATGCGCTACTGGCCTTATTGATACTTTCAACAATGGAAACATTCAATCCTTCCCTTTCCCTAAATACTTTATCTAAAGATATCTTTCCTAACTCAGATCTCATGGTAGTTTGAGCTACTTGAATTACAGCGAACTCGGCGTCCTCGACTCCATAGGACGCTAGGTAAGGATCGATTACTCTTAAGTACAATACGGCATCGATACTTAGAGTCACATTATCTAAAACCAAATCGGGAAATGTCTGATTACTAATACTGTGCGATACAAATGTTACGCAATATTTTTGAAGTTTGCATCATACAGTACCTACCTGACGTAACTGCACTTTGTTGTGGCACATCTATCGCCAATTCCTTTAAGACTTGTACGTACTTGACTTTATCGATGACAGGAAGCAAAATGTTCAGACCCGGTTCTAAAATTTTATGAAACTTTCCCATTCGTTCTACGATCCATGCCTAGGTAAAATGCTTTCCTTTAGGCTAGTGATTGCCAAGCTACTTGTATGTAGTTTTACTTCAAATTACGTAACGAATTATAAGTCGAATTAAAGGTCGATTTGACGCCGGTCAGAAAAATCTGACGTTGCCAAATATACCGTGCGTTAAACGATGACAAACCTGTTGTTGAGGAACGAACATTATGATAGTGTTTATCGGGTTTAGCGGTTTGTGCCACGAATTTTGCATCGCCGAGGCAAACATTCTGTTTCCTACGCTCGCAAACGCGTGATCCTGCAACACGAGACGCTCCATGAAACACCGTTTAAAATCCTTTTGAAGTCGACCGCGAAAGATAGCTCACCTTAACAAATCCCAGGTTCCTCGCCAATATCATGGTGCCACCGATCATCGCGCGCTTGTACATGTTTTTGTTATACTGGCTGTAAGAATATATGAAGAATACAATACAAATTATGACAGATTACGGCTTCTCGTAGGTTATACGACAATATAACGCAATATCTTCAAAAGATAACCCGGCGTCGCGCATGGAGCATGGAGCACCTGACGCGACGGAGAAGGAAAACTCCAGATATATACGCGAGGCGCCGTTCAGCGCGTTCGAAAACACACTTGGTTGCCGCCAGTAAAAAAAAATAACGATGGCAGCATTGAAAATTATCGGCGCCACGTTCGTTTCTTTCGCCAGTAAAAATCAGCTGATCGGAAATATAACAGAAAAATGAGCTTACAGACATAAATAAACATAATCTTATCAGAATCTATTTCGATCAATAGACGTAGTAAGTCTTTAGCTTTTTATTGTAAGCTTCAAACTATGACCTTTTTTCGGCAAAAAGCGTTTCAGGCGCTGTCTTAGACCGTTAATCCCCGAGCGAGCCAGCCAGATGTCAACTGTAAACCTTGGAGCAAACAAGTGTCAATTCGAAAATTGGAGCAAAAGGTTTATTACACTTGTTATAAATCGGAGTTAACACCTTGCAGTTAATTGATTATAATTCTTTTAATAGAGAATAGCTTTATTACCTCAGCCAAAATGTATACAGGTATATAATACAAACAGAATAAGTAGAATGTACAATATACAGCCAAGAAGGGGAGTTCATCTTTTAATAATTAGTATATCGTGTATGTAACGTATATTATCGTATACATAACGTGAATTATAGATTTTCAGTACTGGTGTATATCGGAGAACGCTAACTAGACCGATCCATCGCCATTTTCGAATCTAAGAATGACGGTGGCCATCGCCTGTGTACGCTCACACATACGCAACGACTGGAAGTAGCGTTCCTCACGTATTACATTCACTCGGATCACGTGGTACACTCAGCGAGTACACACTTATGCGCTTACTATCAATGTCGGTTCGGATTCGTTTCCGTCTCTTTTCATCATATGCAAAATCGGCGGAGCGAGCAGTCCGATTACTACACAGAAGTCTCTCCGTACGACGCACCGGGCCTCGGAGAGAAATGGCCAACGTTGCCGAGGGGAGCGGCTCGGAATATTCACCGCGGAATATTTCCGCGACGTGCGCCATCTTCCGGAAGCCGTCCGAGAAATCCCCCTACGCCAGATGTCCTATTTAACGGCGACGCACGTTCTCTCTCAACGCATTTTCAATAAGAACACTGTGATCGTAACGAGATGTGGTTTTTGAGTGTGTGAAAAGTGTGATTTTTTTTGCCGTGTGACAAGCGAGATCGAGACGTTGCGGACACGAGCGCAACGGCACGCAACGTACCGTCTCGCAGGTGAGAGAGAGTTTATTACGCATTTCGCGTTTCCGTGCGCGCGGAACGTCTCACCCTCGGTCGCGAAATACACGTCGCGGCGCGTACGCAACGACGTGCACGTACGCGCGAGCGTACGTACGCGCGTTGATTGCGGGGCGTCGCGTCGCGCGGAGGCAGTAAAATGCGCGCAGGTACGAGGACCGATAGCCGACAGCCTCGAAGGTGGATCGGAAGCTTACGTAAGACGCACGGGACGGCTCTGCGGGGCCGCATTTCCGCCGGTTACCATATTGCGCGGCTGACGTTTGGCCGCTTGGCCTCCGCTCCGCGGCGGAGCGTTTCAGCTTTCTAAACGTCGATCTCCCGGGAACGCGACATCGGGGTCGGGAGACCGACATTCCGGAGAAGGAAAAGAAAAAGATCCTCGACTGGAACGAGAGCGCGACAGAACGTCGGCGACAAACGGCGTTATTTGCGAGTAAAAGTTATTATCGAGCGCAACCGCCTGTTTTTCGATCTATACGTATATATAGACTACGTAGTACACAATATGATATATATTTCATATTTGTTCTATCCGTCGTGTCATATATACGTGTACGCACGAGGTGGAGACGCCAAACGGGAAATATGACGAGTGCGAGTTCTCGATGGCGCGACACCTCGCAAAGAGCCGGAGAGAGCCTCGTTTCGCCTCGCGAGGAAGTGCGCTTCGGCGTTCGCCCGAGCCCCGCGGGGCCGTGGGTGCGAGGAGAAAGTCCCAGGGGCGCGCGCGCGCGCGCGCGCTCTCGCGCGACCCGGCGCGTTTCGCGACCGTTTGCGAGACCGGGATTTCGCCGAGATTCTCATTCGCGGCGGCGTGGAATCGAGCGAATCTCGGATAATAACGGGAAGGACGGATGGCGCACGTGGGGATTGATTCGCCCGGTTCTTCTGGTTGCGCCGGGGGAGGGAGAGGAAGCGTCGGATGCTTCTTCGTCGATGCTTCTTTTCCCTTTTTGTCCTTTACGGTAGGCAGCTGCGTGTCCGACTTGCCGAGGAATAAAAGAGCCCGACGTCTGCGTTCTAACCGGCGAAACGAACGCGATAAATTTTCGTAGAGTGACAGATGAGAGAGAGAGAGAGAGAGAGAAAGAGGAGAGAAGGGGAACCTGTCCCAAGCCATTTGCTCCGATTTTCTTATCGACGACAGGGATTAGAAAAGTCTTTCTCGTTTCTGTAGGATTGAAATTCGAGCCGACGTGTAACTCGCCTTGTTCGAATTTCTCGCGATTCTATTCCCCCTTTTTGCTTCATGGTACGCGAGGTCGGATTTCTCGACGCTCGCGAACCTCGCCAAACGCGACGACCGGCGCGAAATTGTCATATTTCATCCGCGCCGCGATTCGCCGCGGTGACGACGAAGAGACGCCGGTCTAGTTTCCCGTACGATTTCGACGTTTCTCTTCGCCGCGCGTTTCGATCGGTGCGACGGAGCCGCACAATCGCACGTTCGATTATGTATACGAGGCACCTAACGGATCTAGCGCGGAGCGTGTGTGCACTACGTGGCACGGAGGGCGCTTGACGGAGCTAATCGATGTTAACTGGTCGAGGAATTGACCGTTCCTCTCGCGCGACATGGAGAACCGCGCGAGACTAGAGACCCTATACCAGAGTCTGGACACGAGCGATTGTGGCAAAATGCTACGAGAGAAAGATATATACTATCTCCGTCTATTCATTCTAACCTGAATGTATATTTATATATTTTTTTATTCAAGTGGAAGCTGTTGGCAGCGTCAAAAATATTAATATTAAAAATAAAAACATTAATTAAATATTTGTAGTGAAAATGGGTGGCGCTCCATATCGTAAAAATTCAGCTGCCAAAGGATGTACGTTGAAAAGATTTCCTAGAAATCGTAAACGATAAGCTGCATAAAAAATATTAACCGAGGAGAAACCAACAAACAATTCACTTTTTTGCAAAGTTAATACGTTTGAATTTTTTACAATAAGATAAATAAAATATTAAATATTAATGTAATTAAAATTAAATGTGATATTTTAATGTCATAATCTGTTAACAAAAATAATTGCTAGATTTGTACAGGGTCTCTACGCGCGACGGATAGACCGGATCGGAGCGGATAAACGAACACGGGGCGAGAGTGTGCGAGAAGCGTGTATCGGAAAGAAACAGAAAGAGAGAGAGAGAGAGAGAGAGAGAAAGGAGAGAGAGAGAGAGATCATTTGATTATGGACGCTCGGGGCCGCGGCGGCGGCGCGTTGCGAAAATAATTCGGTCTCTTCCTCTTTGCCGCGAGCGAGCAGGTCGCGCGTGCGCGTGCGCGTTGCGCGCCCGAGAGAGGTTAGGTGACGCGGCCGAGCGCCGCTACAATGAAGGGCGAACCGTCGTCGGTCGGCCAGAGGTATAATATATGCTCAGGAGAAATGTTAAATTTATCTTATCCACGCATTGCGCGCGCGCGCGCGCGCGCGCGCGACACCACGATAATCTCGACGCGAATTATTTCAGAAAAACCGACGGTTCTTCCGATGATTTGCCGCGCGGTGATTTCACTTGCTCGTTGCATTTGTTTCGAATTTTTTACATTTTCGGATTTTGATTACGTTGTTTTTAATTGAGAAAACACGGATTTTTATGGAGGATTTATAGGTTGACGTTTACATGTCGATTTTCATAACGGATCGGCGAGATCGAGCAATATAATCGTTTTATTTTACGTGTAATGATAAATCAGAGTACGGACTATGTATAAACTTTATAATACTCTGAAATTAAATTATTAATATTCCATTAGTATTCTATTCGACGTATAATGTGCAAACTTCGATTTTATCTACAATCAATGCGATTAGCTGAATCTGAAAATCGGACAGGAAAACCGCAGTCGCATTACGTGCTAATCACGTTTGAAATGTGAAGACCGAAAGTCGACCAGGAAACAAAATGCGGTGCATCGCCGCATAATTGCCTCTGCAATTATGGTAGCTCCTTTTAGATTCCGCTTTGTGTGACGCGGGCGTGTACGCGCGCGAGAAGCAATGACATATTTACGATCGCGTGCTAGACGTCGTCGCGATTTTGGATTTCGTGGATAAAAGCGACGGCCGGCTTAATCTTGACTACGTTGAAATATTTGCGTAATTATTTTAGATTGTCTTATTTATACGGCTCCAATCTTATCTCTTCGAGGTACGAGTCTGCGGTGCGCGAATGTCCGGAATTTCTTCTATCGACTTCTACCTAGAACGAGTCCGACGTTCTTGCGAAGGCATTAGAAAACGAATAGGGAAGAAAGAATTGTAGGTTGTGAAACAGGATACGTCGCATGACAATAATAATTTCTTCGTATAATAAATAGTGACGTGCGAAGGATCATTGTGATTTTTTTTATTTATTTTGAACAACAATACGGAAATCGCGCTGGGAATTGACGGAGCGGGATTCCGAAGCACGCGGAAGCATAGGGCAGAGAAACGACAGTAGATACCTCGCGCTTTCACTAGAATCGCTTTCGCGAATCACAAAATTTCTCGCAAACTCCTATGAGCAAAAGGAAAATATCGAATACTCGTCTGTTCCCACGTTACTCCGAAAATTGTTTCGCGGCGAGGGCCATTCGCGCGATTTCAAATCTCGTACTTTTCGCGTGAGGAAAGTCCCTTGACTTTACTCGGTGATGAAAATGTTAAACCCGTATACCGCCTGCATATTTGAAGGGATCTTTAAAAATAACGTCGTCTCACGGATGTGAACGTTTATTGCGCGCTGCGATCGCATGAATTTTTCGATTGCGCATCGCCGACGTTGCAAAATTATAGTAATGTTATTACAGGCTTATCGTATGCGAAAAGAATGCGAAAGAGAACATGAAGAATTGGACACAGTTTTTTTTATAACAGCCTCTTTATTATTTATTTAATATATTGTTACGTCCGCGAAACTTACAATTGTAGTCGCGTACGTTACAACCAAAATAAAGAATATCTTTTCAACAAGATACCTTTTGCGATTTTTAATTTATCGATGGTTATTAATACTCAAACGTCTGTTATTTTTGCACGATAATAATAGCTGACGTTGTACTGATGCTTTTTGCTGATTCTTCTATGCAACAAGTTGATTTTTGCTTTTATTACTATATGCTATATTTATATTTAACGCGAATCGGATGACATTGTCGACACCTACAAGGGAAGCATAAATAACAGGAAGACTAATAGTTCTACAATTAATAGACATTTATTATTAATATTAAAAAAAAATCGGAGAAAAACCGAAATAAAATTAAAATTAGAGATGAGAGAAAATAGGACTTAATGTCAACAGAAAATCGATGCGCTTTTTTAACGACTTCCAGCATCCGAGAATCTTGCAATCGAATTTTCACTGGACAAACATTCAACTTCGAGACAACTTCAGGTTACTCGAATCATTTGCTCGCGCGCACAGTCATAGGACTTGAAGATTGCAACACATTTACTAGTGACTTTCGGAACGCGCAAAAATCATGAGGATGCGACTTTCGAGCGTTTTGCTTAACTTACGCGAAAAGAAAAGAGAAAAAGAAATAGATATCGCGAGCCTCGCGATTTTGCGCGCGCGCTCGCGCAATTTTCTCAGCGAGTAGCAGAGAGGCCCGATACTCGGGTCTAACATCGAGCTACATTGTGGACATTTGCTTCGTCGGTTTTTTTTTTTGCGGGATTACCGGAATACGCGCCGATTTCTGCGAGCTCTCGCGAACGTGTCGGAGTCGTAGTTTTCTGCGCGAGCGGGTTTCAGCGCGCGCGCGCGTCCGCGACGAGTTATACTATACAGGAGTTTTGTAATAAATATATACTCGGGATAAAATAGAGTCGGGAGAGAGAGAAAGAGAGAGAGAGAGAGAGAGCCGACCTTGCCCCGCAACCGGCCGTCCGTCCGTCCGTCCGCTTGTTGCCAGGCTAACGCTGCGTGCATATAGCGGGGCGGACGCGAACCGGTGCGACATGCACACAAGCGCGCGCGCGCTTGTATATGTTTCGCGTGTATGGGTATCTAGGGATGCTGACGATGCATCGTGCGTGTCGCGCGCATCCAGGGATGCTTCGGCAGGTATCGATATTTTGCCCGTCGATGGCACATTAAGTATCTGAAAGACACTGTCGAAGAAGTGCGTTTCGAAGTCTCGAATGGGGACGGCATCGATTTATTTTTTGTGACACACACACACACACACGAATTGGGTGCAGTGTATTGACATTTTGTTCATTAATTAGATGGCAGTTTTCTCAATCGCTGAAAACGATACCGATGCATTCACGAGCGTAAACATCCCTGGAACGCGCGAATTTCGATACTTCCGCTTCGATTTTTTTTTTTTTTTTTTTATACACGCGTATCAATATGTTGCGTTATATTACGTATAGAAATGGTATTCCACCTCGTTCGTGAAAATAGATGACGAGTTCAAGCTGTTATCTTCGAGTGTCTTCGAGGCGATACTTCGTTAAAAAACATCGCCTTTCTCAATTCTCATCCAGATAACTTCCGAAAGAAATCAAGTAATTACAGATATTAATTGATACGGAGCTGATTGCTGTGCGCTCAGCTGTGCCTTTAAGGAAGCTGACGCGATTTCAACGTCGAGCGCGACGCGGCGCGAAATTGTCAGGCTCCCGTTCCCGACGATGAAGCGGAATGCAAGCCGATTTCCCGTGCAATTTTCACGTAACTTGGACGTGGCCCCAACCGTGCCCACGTCGCATCGGACATTCCCTTTTCCTCGTTCCGCGACGAGATAATTTCTTTTTCGTCGTGCGATATCTAATTATCGTTCGCTTATTGAACGATAATTAGGATTACCGGAACACTCGTTGCGGCGGACATCGCTGCAGCGTTCCGCACTTTTGCGATACCACTGCATTATCAAGCACTTTCTAATGCGTCTTAATGCATGCACATATATACATGCATATACATACATATTATATATATATATATGTATATATATATACACACATATAGACAACATGTGCATATAAGTACAGCGTGACGATTCTGGCGTGTCATTTCGGAGCGCTCGGAAATAAAAATAAACCCATTACGTAAGGCGCGGAGACATCCGTTAAAACATCGTTTATTATGCTTGCCGTCGTTGTAATAAAACATATACGATCGCGCCGAGAGTAATCTATTAGCGATGGTATCGGTGCAGGATGCACACGGCCCGTTGCAGCGAAAATCGATTTTCTTACGCCTCTATTTATCTCGATAACGCATTTATTTACAATAGACAATATCCGGTCAGCGCCGGCTGTTTTCTCATTCGATAATACACGGCGGAGCGGAACGTATCAATCGATTCGGCCGCTAAATATTTGTCGTTATTATGTCACGCGTTTTCTTTCATCGATAGCAACCGCGTCGCCGCGCGTGTCTCTTTTATTCCCCCTCCCCATTTTATTCTTATCTCTCCGCGCTCCGCATTAAATATTGCGCCCGTGTTTTAAATAGAATTTCTGTTAAATGAATACATCCCAGGATCGCAAATACCTTAACGAACTTCGGCACAAATATATCGGGATAAAGCTCGTGTCTTGCATCGAAATATTCGCATGCCAATACCGTAATGATTTAATAATAATTAATTTCTTACAATAATAAAGTATAGTGGGAAGTATGCATTAATTTTCAGCCATGTACATCGAAATTCCAAATGACTCTTCGTGTCGTTTACCATGGAAAAAGAAAAAGTATCGCGTCAGTTTTAGCTTTCGTTATCGGTTGAAGAGCGCACGGTTGAGGCTCTCGTCGACACCGAGCGTCTCTTATTGATCGTCCACGGTGCTCGCGGAAGTTGGCTCGAAAACTTTGTTTCGCAAATGAAATCCGTCTCTGGGTAGACGCGACGACAAACGCGATCGCGAAATTTTTGTACTCGCCCGTTGTTTTCGTTCAGCTCGTAAATCAGAGGATGCTCGCATTGATTTAGGGTTGTGTACATCGGTTTGTGTCATATTTTTAAACCTAACTTACATAATCTACGACTTTTCTGATCGCTATCTCATAATTATCGTCGCAAATTTTTGCCGTTTTGCTGCTTCGTCGATTATTGTGAATGTTTAACGGCAGTTAGATCATCAATATCTTATGCCGCTATATTTTTGTCTTGATTTGCATAATTTGCGATCATCGCGTATCGTCAAACTGATGCAACAATGATGATCGTAACGTAATTCACACGGTATAAATGTTAAAAATATTTGTTTTCTCTTCTCGATTAAGATTTACTAGTTTATCTCTTTCAAGAGAACCGGCAATATCATTAACCCGATGTTTATGTCGAGTACGCTCATGTTGTCGTCATGTTGTAAAAAATTTGCATTTGCCATTAAAATAAAATTTAGGAAAAAACAAAAAACATGTACTCGTAATTTTAACACACTTTAGGACATAAAAAGAAAATATACAGAGAAAAAAATTCATTTAAAATAAAAAGAAATGGACAGCGTATAATATGTGCAGTGTACTCGTCACACAGCTTAAAAATAATTAAGCACAAATGCATGTTCTCAAAATGAGATAAAACACTTAAAGGATTAAATCTCAAAGCAACAGTAGAAGATGCGAAAAATGTAAAATGCCTTTGCCAAAATCACGAGAAGTCCAAAGAGAAGAGGTACGATGTAGGTATTTCGCGATAGTCCAATTTAAAATTCATATCTTTCTGTCGTACTATTTTATTGTATTATTCCGAATACAGAAACACAAATTTTAAGTAAATTACGCAGATCTTAAAACTGCGATACGTTCGTATTTCAAAGACGGAATACGAATACAGATTTCGAATACATTTCGAAATTAAATAATCTTTTATCTTCTAAAAAAAAAACATACTTAGCATCAGAAAATTTTATAATCGAGACGATCTAGCTGCCAATTGATGCGTTTATTGACGCGTTTATTAATCGCCTTCGAAATATCCTAATCGCGTTGCAGCATTGGCATTACTTTTGTACCGCTGGTTTGTTCGGCGAACGTGACAACATCTCATTTGCAATTGGATGCCATTATTCACGACAAGGCGATACAGAAACATCACATTGTTCGCTGATCCGGCAAAATCTGATCGCAAGCGCGCCCACATCGACGACCTTCTCCCGCTAATGTAATCGAATTAGCATGACTACAATTAGCGTCATCGCGCGAATTAACTACCGCAAATCGTGTTTCGCTGCGCGAAAATTTATCTCGCTTCCCGTGTAAATCACGTTTATCCGCTTTTAATTCCGGACGAATGATTCTCCAGAGAGTTTCTTTTTTTTTTTTTAACTCCACGTTACGTTTCCGACTACAAAGTTGTGCCGGAATTCGAGATTTGGAAGGATCTTTTCATCGCGAGTAGAAAATTTCGCGAGAGAGTCAGAAGTACGAAACTTTTGTTGCCGTTTTACTTCTCCTTGCGGCGATCTCGAAGTTGAGCAATTTTTTCGTAGATACGGCGATGTACGAGGAAAAAAGAGAAAGACAGCAACATTTCTGTTCACAAATTATGTATTTTTATGTGCTTCGCACGCAAAGAAATACGAGCGAAATAGAGGCCAAAGAGCGTTATTAGATAAGATGGTAAATAAAGACACCAGAGCGAGTCGAATATTCAACGCGGAGTCCCGCGTGCATTTTCGTAAACGATAACGCGCGATCCGGCGATAACGCGGACGCTCTAAGAATAATTATGAACCGAGTTTTGCATTATAAAGAGGCTAACGAGTTCTTTCGAGCCGATAATAATTCCTTCGTGTCCCGATAAAAAAGACTTTGCCAACTCGCCGTACCGTTTGCCCTACTAGACGCTCTCTCTCTCTCTCTCTCTCTCTCTCTTTTTTTTTCCACGAGAAAGGACGGTATCAATTCTTCCTCTCTTATCGGCGCGTCCTTCGGCACGGAGGGAGTGAACTTTTATTACGGCGGCCTCATTCGGCCAAACAGCGTTTGTTTTAATCGCGCCTTTTAACAGCGCGAGAGACTTTCCCTCGCGATCGAGAGATCCGCCAAGTTTCCTCGCGAAGTCGAGATCTCTCGCGCGGGCCCTCGATATCGCGCAAAAATGTGTGCCACGCGATTGATATTGTACACGTCGAGAGATGCAGCGCGTAGGTGCCACTTTCGCGATACGTCGGCATTAATTCGAGCGGCCGTGGCACTTCCGGATCAGCGAAATATTTTCCACGGAAGATCGGAATTAGTGGAAGATGGCGTACAATCGATGGTGAAAGATAAAATTATTTAATTTGGCGGAGAGGGAGGAGGGATAATAGGGGAGAAATAACTTATCTCCGAGTCGTTTATTTTGTCGCGCAAATTAGCCCCGCCAGTGGATTCGGATCCGATGGATTACGCGCGCTCTATTATTACGCTATCTTTAGGATGTATTCGAAATAGCGGCGACTCGCAGTAGAAGGGCAGACGTGCGCCAGAGAGAACAGCGCGCGTTACTCGTCGTCGCACGTATTTACATATACATGCACCCTACGTGCACTCGCGCACACGCCGGCGGTTCTCAACTCCCGTCAATTTCCCGTTCGGGAAACGACGCAGTTTCGCGAACGCGGACGCTTCAGCTTCGAGAATCTGGATAAGGTCGGATGCACGCACACGTACCGAAATGTAATTTTCTCCCTCGTCTTTACGAGATTCGTTGCTGTCAATGTCGGGAGCACGACGGACGCTCGTCAAACCGGACTGTCGTTCACGAGCGTGTTCGAATAGCTGAACCGTCGTAACACTTCGCGGAAATTCGAAAGTACTGCGATATTCGTCCACGTGAGATTCGAGTTGAAATATCGAAAATTATCCTCGATAATCGAGAATTATTCAGTCCAAAGAATATTTACGTCGCATCCAAAAATTGTCGGCATATCGAAGTCTCAAAAGGTCGCGCGAGTTTCACGAGGACGATTTTTGTAAAAGAAATCTAACAAGTTCTAGGAACGCTCTAGGTCGAGAATCACTGGCTCGCGCGAGCACACACAATGACCACCTGCGCGTGCGCGCGCGCGCGTACACGCAGCACACACACGCGCAGCGTGGCATCGAGCGGATCAATAATTTTTGATACTCGCGTACGGGACATTCAAAATACGCGCTCGCGGCGCATGCAACGCAGTTACGTCGCGACGGGGACGGGGGGGACAAACGCGCGGAAGAAAAGCGCATGGAAAATGCCCTCGCGAGAGAGGCGAGATGATGCCTCCTTCACACGGCAAGCGGAGTCGAACGTGCGCGCGCGCGCGCAAACACACACACACACACACACACACACACAATCGGCGAAGTCGCATCGAATAGCGGCGCTTCGCGTTCCGATGTGCTAGAGACACTCGGTCCGACCGATCCGCCATTTTTAATCGATATAAACCAACCTCGGCGGCTTGACAGAGAATCGGAAATATAATACATCGTGCGATTGTCCGCATGAATTTTTACATGAGTTTACAGAAAGATTTTACAGAGATACGCCGTTCAGTCGTACTTCCCAAAATGCCTGATAAAATACGCGACAGCGTGTTTCATTGGGTAAATTGTTAGATTAGATAGCAGATCGGCATATCGATTGGCAATCGCAGAAGTGCTAAAAGCGCGCCACGACTTCTGTATCCTTCGTACTTCGAGACTCAATGGCCGAATATCTTTTGCGGAATCCTAGAATAAAATAAACATAATTCATATTGTTATTTGATTTTGAAAATCCGACTGCTTTCGAAGACTCGTCGATCAACGGAAGCTGCTTAGCACGATGCCTGTAGTTGAAACTTGAACGTTCAGGATGATTATTAAATCTAACAGTCGAGAACGCTAGACTCATTTCCGAGAGTACAGGGCCTCTCGTCGCGCTAATTAAACACACGTTTAACGTTACGTTTTCACGCGGCCTTTTGAAAATCGCGAACAGTTTTTTTTACGTTTGATAAAATATTGCGCAAAATTATTCTACATAAATCTTTCGACAATTCTACGTTTGAGGGACCGTGTAAATATCGCTTGTCGGTGGACGTTTCGAACTCTTGGAGCACTTTCCGCTCTTTCAGGATTGTACGACGAAGTTCACGGATTCTGTTTTTCGCGATGGAGAGACCCGGGTTTGGTTGCGCGACGGAAATTATTCTCGGATGACTTCTCGTTTAAGCCGTACGGAAATAATGCAGCCCCGCGCGGATGCGGAATCGCAGGTGACAGTAATGCTAAATTTGAATGAAGCGCGCGACCTCGCGCGAGATTTTATGGCGTCCGTCGTTATAACAGATTATTCGCGTGCGATATACGATGAGAATTCTCTTATTGACGGGGAGAAAGAGTAGGGCAGGGGCGAGAGGAGTGACGAGGACATGGGAGGAAAAGAAGGGGGAATCGTGAAAAAAGAAGGAGAATGACAAGGAGAGAGAGAGAGAGAATGGTAGGAGAAGGTGAAAGGTGAGAGGAGGAAAGAGAGTGAGAGATTAAGATCGGTATGGCGGAAGATAAAACGCGCAGACAGCGGACTTCGATTTGGAGCTGCGAATACTCCAAGTAATTTACGTAATCTTCATTAGAGATCCGAATATCGATGTTACTTTCGCTGTTGCGTCGTCGATGCCTCGTTCCGTCATTGCTTAGACGTCGAGATCAAACGATATTTTTTACCAGACGAACGACCGCTTCGATAACGAGCAGAGATCCGCGTGAACAATCGAGTTAGGTACCGAGACGTAGCGAATTTCGCGAAAAAGTTTCTCCGATTCATCGCGCGGCGTCGGCGGCGGCGGCTCGACGCGGGAGGGATGGCGGTGCAGGGCGAGGATGGGGGGGGCGGGACGGGCGAGGCGTACGTGCGAACTCCGTGAACGCTGCCCCGCTCCGCCCGCGCCGATCGCTCCGATCTCTCGCGCGCGCGGTGCGGCGCAACGTTCGCGCTGCATACGGCGGGGGGAGGATGGTCGCTCGCGGGAACGGCCAGCCGAGCGAGCGGACCTACGCTTCGCTATTCCGTGCGTTCTAGCGAAATAGCTTCGCGCTCTGAGACTGAGTCCGTTCTTCGTGTGCCCCGGGAGCCGAGCGTAAGTCCGACGAGCGTGCGAGTGTAGGGCCGGGTATACGGGACCGCGTGCTCCGGGCGTGCGATCGAAGGGTCGCCTGCGCGGCACTCCCCGCGGTGGCCCTTTTCATCCTTTGCCTTTCGTCCCTGCGCGCCGCCGCCGCCGCCGCCGCCGCCGCCGCTGTTACCGTCTAACCTTTTTCGTGAAATTTACGCGGCTACGCCGATGCTGCCGACGTTCGTTCGCGAATGTGTCTCGCGGGGTAGGGGCGGGCAGGGGGGAGTACGCAGGATCCGACATCGACTGTCTCTCAATCGTCCCGAGTGACCCGATGTGTGACGCTCGGTTCGAGGTACGTTTTTTTTCCTCGGCGGATAAAAAAATTTCCTGTCTCTCTCACTCTCTCTCTTTTTCCTCTCTTTCTCGCGACTATTCCGTTCTCCGTGCTAGCATCTTTATCGCTTCCCTATCTCTCTCTCTCTCTCTCTCTCTCTCTCTCTCTCTCTCTCTCTCTCTTTGTCCGTTCGGTGCTGTTCGCGCTTGGCACCTTTGCGAGCTCCGCTCGTTCTCCGGGAAGTGCGTCGCGCGTGTTGCCTCACCAGTGTGACGTTTGCTGCGCTCCGCGCTGCTCGACCAGAACGGAGGCGCCCCGGAGCGCCGAGGTGGCATTTACGGACGTAAATAATAATGTCGCGTTATCAAACGATCGTACGTCGTCGCGCAGCGTTTCTCCCCGTCGTCGGATCGAGTTGAGCGAGAGGAACGGGAATGTCGTGCGTGTGATATTTCGGACGTTGGATAAGCGGGATCGTTGTGGAAATTATACCGTTTAGGTTAGGATCCCCGTATACGATGTCCGCTTAACGGATCTCGGCTTCGCGGCTATAGACGACTTAGATTTAACCTTGATCGGATCTTTTATGCTCCTCTTTCTTGTTTTGCTGCTTTGAGGTGCTCCGATCGATAGCAACAGTGAGCTGTAGAAAAGACGGACGTTCGGAGTGGTATTTGCTGTACTGTGCTGGTTCTCGCTGATAAAACAAGGATAAAAAGATTTTCTTTTTTTGTGCTCGAGATCGATGTTTTAATTTAGCTATGGATATATTCTCTTCGTTTTATGATAAATTATAGCGATTGGACATTAAATTGCTGTTTTCATATAATCGTCGATATACGAAGCGCTCGACTGAATGAAATTTTAATATGACAGATCCATTGACAAGTTTGAAGTGAATTGATTCTAAGGAAGAATTTTTTTTAGAGATGAGCACATTGAAAGCAAAAAGTTTAATGAATTGCTTTAAAATAATTTGTAAATGACAAGATTTTATTTTTTGGATAATTCTAAGTGGATAATTCTAATAATTCTAAGTTTTATTTTTTGGATAATTCTAATATTTTACTTTAATAGAAAGTCTATTTGTTTTATCAGTTAGGATATTTAATATTGAAAATTGACAAATTGTGATAATTGCAAAAAGATCCGTTCAAAATAATTTTTATGCTAATTTTTACCAAGAAAATTTTGTTTTAAAATTTATTAAGCAAAGTGTTATCAAAATTTGATACATTATAAGCAAAATACTTTTGTAGCAAATATTTATTGCAAAATTATAATGAATTATATTTTGTGTTTTTCAGATCTCCACTGGCATGGAGCTAGGAGCGCACTGATAGCGTTAGTTTACGAGGTATTATAATTTGTCTTTATATTTTTTATTTTTTATAACTGTTCTACTGTTTTCTGTATAACTCTTTTTTTTATAATTTTTTCTTAGAGCAATTCTGTGATGACTAGAATTATTTAAAAAAATTATTTAATCTCTCACGTACTTTATGTATGTGTTCACAATGCGTACATTTTTTCATGTATAATTTTTATTTTCTGTGTCAAAAAAAATATTTTTTATTTAATTTTATATTTATAATTTTTAATACTTTTTTCTCTTTTACTGTATCAACAGTTGCAGTCATTGCTAGTTTTGCATTTAATATTAGCTAATTATTTGAACTATGAAAGAAATTTCTATGTACATTTTTTTGTAAAGTGAGTCTATTTTGACATAGGATGCAAATTTATTTTTGTAAATGTTTCAATCATTGATCCATATATTTGTGTTTTATGTATAGATCTTGGTTTCTATGCATTGCCTGCCAAAGAAGAACTGAGCCCAATGTTTCCACACAATTCTAGTTCACATGAGATTTCTACAGAAACAAATGCCTTCGTACAAAATTCCATGGTAAATATTTACATACAAATTACAAGCATTTAGATTAATAATTTTTTTTATATATTGTATTATTTATGAGCTCAAAATGAATTATGCATGTCAAACTCTTGATGGCAATATTATATATAATTGTTGTTTTAATGTATAAAATTAGTGAACTTTTGGAAATAAGTCCAATAAAATTAGTATTGAGAGTGAGGTGAAGAGGGAGGGAGATATATACACACACACACACACACACATACACACATATACTACTCAATGAGACATTTAAAACTTTGTAGATACGTAACGTTACTAGAAAAGATACCATTTATAGACATTACATCATACATATCATCATGTGGCTCAATCATATTGTTTGTTAAGAGTATCTAATTATTTGCATTTGTTATTGTTTAGTTATATTGTGTATGTCAAATATATTAGTTTTTTTATGACATATTTATTGTATATGTCACAATTCTATTTACAATTATCACAACTATTAAACTTTGATTTATTTTATCTTTACACCTACAATATTGTTTTTGTTTGCATCATTGCGTTATATTTACTACGTTACTTTACATGTTTGTTTATTGATATCTTACACTGAGTTACATCTAATTAAAGATAAATATTTCTATTCTAAAACAAACATAAACATATGAGTTCTTACATGTTATAGGGGGATGTAGTAGTATTAGAGGAAAGCAGTCTGGATGGGGTGGGGGAAGAGGAAGGATCAGAGCACATTAGGTACTGTGATATCGAATCGATAGCAAACAGCAGCATGATGGCAGCACCTATTAGCCATCCCGAAGCTACCGCCGCCAATGACTTTTCAACCGTCCTGCTGAACCAAGCTGGTGAGTAAATTAAATATTTTAACATATATTGACATAGTAATATCCCCGTTTTATATATTGTTGTTTGAATTTATCTGTCTCATGTTTATTTAATGCTTTAATATTAATATACAAATACAAAATTATATATATTTTGGAAATTTAAATGTTATATTTATTATTTTGAAAATTATTGTGAAGCTAAATAAAATTATAAATTCAGCTGATAAATATTTAGCAAATTTATATTAAAAACATAGTTATAGAATAGTTAAATAATAGAATAGTTAAATAATTAAATTTTTTATATAAGTATCGTATTTAAATTTTACAAATTATTTTGTTAAACATTTTGTAACTATAAAAAAAGATTTATTCTTTAGCAATACATAGCCAAGAAGGGATTTGGTTTATAATATGTTCCTTAAACATTTTCACACATTTACATATCATAATTATCTCCTTAAAATTTTTTACTATCACTTTTCCAAATCAAACAAAACCTACAACTAAAGCTATTATCTACATTATTAAATACTTAAGCCTTATAGTTTAACACAGTTTTATTTTTCACAGAGTCTTTGTAACGTTACATTTCCACTCTTATCACCTTTCCATTTACTATCTATTTTATCATTTCATAACTCTGTCTCTTTTCATTTTGTAACTATTGTATAATTTTGATATTCTCTTATTAATAATTCTTGGAGACACACACACACACACACACACACACACACACACATAAAAGTATATTTTTAATAATATCCAAAAGAGATTTAAATATATCAAATGTATGAATAAATGCTTATATATTTATTATATAACATAGAAATTTTGACAACAAATTATGTTTACAGCGCGACCATTATAATTACAGGTGAGTTCAACTCAACCGGCATAGGTAAGGCCTGCCAGTCAGTGGCGCCAGCAACCACAAAATACCCAACAAATCACCCTCAAATCTGCGATAATAATAATAAAATAAATAATCACAACAATGCAGAACATAATCATCACAAGTACAGAAAGCAAAACACACCGGGCTTGCTTGGTCTGCAGCTGGGCAGCTCCGCCAATAACTCTAAGTCTACTTGTAAGACATTAAGTGATAATAAGACTAGCTTTAGTACTGTATACATTAGGGTACACATAAGGGTAAGTGTAAATTTTGAAAGGGACGAAGTGTGTTACACCGTTGGGGTACCTAGCCTAGTTAGGATACCCAAGTCTGATAGTCCCCAACGGTTGTTACGCCTCCCTAACTCTGATGACAATTACTCCTTACTAGGGTCCTGCCTTGACCTAGGCGACAACAATAAATTTAAGGCTAATTTTAGTTATGTAAGTAATAACAACTCCAAGTCTGTGATATTGCTCAGCTCAACCAGTTACAGTAACCATTACCTCCTCTTTAGTGGTGGCTTTGACAAGATAGCTGCTGTTATCCCGGTACTTTGTATTAAAAGGGACGATTCTACCACCACATCGAATAGATTGAAACTACTAGGTGATAAGTACGCCCTAGTTACCAGTTTTGCTCAGATCTCTAGACTGCTTGCAAACGATAGAATTCTGGATGATTTTAACTCTGACATCCGAGTTTTGCTGAGCTGCCGAATAGTACGACACCTCTTGGAATCGCATTTGAATGTCAACACTCTAGTACCGGTATCTATTCACGCTCAGAATTTCGCGATGTATGCCGCAAGTTCTTCCATTACGCTTATCGTTTCCAGAAACGAAGTAATTGACCACACTTTGCGATCTTTCCTGAAAAATCTCACACAATTATATGTACAATCTTCTATTTCTCCATTATGTAATGTCACTGTGACCGAGCTGATGCAACACATATGTGTTCCACTATTAATAATATGTAAAAGTAATGATTACAACGTTGGTAATAATTATAATGAATATTATAATAAGGAGTACAGTAACGTTGGTAGTATTGAAGAAGAAATTAATATTAGTAATAATAATCCAGATGTTATCGGAGACATTGTTGACATCGCTGTGTGCTACAAGACTAGTGTAATGACTACTAATGTTAGGATCTTAGGGTCTCAAAATGATGGTATTAGTTGTACCGAAGCAACAATATATACTGTTGGTGCTCTTTTATTTCAGGATAACAATAAGCCTCTAAACACTTGTTTTAAGATTAGTAGACATAGGGGATTGGTCACTACCGATCGTGAATCTAACTCTACCATTAAGTCTGTATTTAGGTCTAAGTTAAGCGATAAGTGTAGTAACGTTAAGTTTAAAACATCTCATGCCGCTCGACTTGACGAATCTGACAACAGTAAGCAAGTTAAGTTGACTGTCAACATTCCTATAATGACTACCTGCAAGCCTACGATGACGCTTACATGCCAATCAGCCACCGTCGCATCCCAAACAATTGTTGTACCTGTATCTCGGGCGGAGAGTCGCACGAACGACAATGAAATGCGATTGGAATATTTCAATATACTCCAAAATGACCAAATATGTATCCAATATATGTTGCTAAGTCATACAGATGATCTTAATAAGAATGACTCGTGTCGTTATGACACAACTAAATTTAAAGATACGCAAATTTATGCTATTGACAAGCTCAAGGCTACAACATCGAAAGATGACGCTCAGTTGATCTGCAAATATCACCGAGATACTCTTAATTACGATCAAAGTTATGAGAACGATGACGATAATGCCATCATATATAACGGCAACGAAGATTTCTCTCTATCAACTACGATATGGCACCTTCTAAAACATTATGTACGTGCATTAGTTTCTTCTTGTCGAAGAACGTACGAGGCAAACAAGAACGAATACGAAGTTAATCGGCGTCGACTACGATCTGTCTTGGATGTCCTATTTCGCAAAAATGTCTCAGAGTTGTATGAAAATTACAACGAGCCTATTGCAAGTTACAAGAAACGTTGGGGTATACCATTAGGATTACGGTTGATAGGAGGTGGAGAGAGTTCCTTGAACAGCGGGGGAGCTGCCAATTGGGGAACAACACAAGCCACTACGCCGAATAATAATAATACGAATCAGAGTGGATGGGGTGGTACACCAGGAAATCCACCTGGTAGTGCTAATGCACCGAATAATTGGGGCGGAAACACTGTCAATCGATCTGTCACTGGTAATCCAAATCAAAATCAAAATCAAGGACCACCTGGAAACCAAAATAATCCGGGTAAGAATATATATAGCTAAAAAATTTTTAGAATTAACATATATAATTAATATATCTAAAATATTTACAAATATATATATTATAAAAATTTTTAATATTTTTATTTATAAGAATTAAAAAATATTAATAATTATAATATTTAGAAAATACTGTTAAACTGAATATGATTTTGCTGAATATGATTTTTAGATTTTATTCCAATTCATAATTTATGAAAACAATTGTATTTCTTTTTTTATTTATTAGGTAATGTGAGTAAAGTTAATAATCCCAATCAACAATCGAATCAACAATCTGGTCCGCCAACATCTCAATCAAATAACCCTACCCAAGGGAATCAGAATAATAATCAATGGTCTCAGGGAAAGTCTAATAACCCAAGCGGTCTTGGGCAAAATCCATCAGTGCAAAATAATAACGGTAGTGGTGTTCAACAGCAGCAATCTTCAGGTTCAAGCGCAAATAATAATCAGTCCAATAATCCTACCCAAGGAACTGTAAGCATTGGCAACACATCAACGACTAATAATCCGTCTACAAAGCAGCAACTCGAACAACTCAATACAATGAGGGAAGCGCTTTTCAGTCATGATGGTTGGGGCTGTGTAAGTAATTATATATTTTAAAAGTGTAACATTGATTTTGAGATTATCTTTATTATTCAATAAAAGGTCTCAAAAACAAATTTTTTATGTGAAAGTATGCACCAATAAGCTCTGTAAAAGATTGACAATTGTTTATTTCATATAATTTAATATGACAATATGAATAATTATGCAGCAAAATGTGAATCAAGATACAAATTGGGACGTCCCAACATCCCCCGAGCCAAGTATAACTAAAGACGGTGTACCGATATGGAAACCACCGGTAAATAACGGCACTGATTTGTGGGAGGCGAATCTGCGTAACGGTGGACAGCCGCCGCCTCAGCAGCAAACGAAAACACCGTGGGGCCATACTCCCGCGACTAACATCGGCGGCACTTGGGGCGAAGACGACGAAACGGCAGATTCATCTAACATGTGGACCGGTGCACCAACGCAATCCCAGCCGAGCGCAGCTCAGTGGACTGGTGCTGCCGGTAATCAAGCCGGTATGTGGGGAGGTAGGCTGGTGAAGGCTGGAGATGCCAGATCTATATAGGCAAAATGTTCTTCAAAATTTCTTGATTTTGACTGAGAAATATTGATTTTTCTAATGTTATATTAGTTGTTAATGTAATGTGCCTGTTAGCGCACTAACGTACTCTTTATGTGACTATGTTCAGAAACCCGAATCTAATTCAATTGCTTACGTTTATAGTAGAGCTGTAGCATAGAAGAGAATACTATTATATATTATAAACACATTATGTCATTCTTATTTTTATTCTCTTTTTATTTTTTATTTTGAGCACTAAAAGATGATACTTAAGTTTATTAATACCTTTCTTACGTTCTTTCTTTTTCTTTCTTAACACATACTTCTGTATTGAAAAACTACAAAGTGAAGTTGAAACAGAAATTATTTTAAAATGTTTAAACATGATAATATGCATAATGTAGTGAAATTAAACAAATCTTCGCGAAAATAATACTTTTACTTAATGTATATTACATAAAGTGCAATGTACGTAATATGTAATATAAAAGTGTCACTATGTGATATATATTTTAGAAGAAATCTATATATATATATATATATATATAAAACCATGCATACTATGTATTTTGCATACTGTTATTTTGCGATATTGGGGCATCCTGAACAAAGTTCCATATTCTTAGACTTTTTGAAACCAATTGGCCACAAAGTGTACGTCAGAACTTACACTTTTATTTGCGCAGTTGAACGTAATGCAAGATAATAAATTAATTACATTATTATGCTTTTGACACATTCAGCTGCGGCTTATGTTTAGTGTAAGTGTATGTTATATATTTGCCTGTTAGAATTAAATAGAGACACTCCGGCATTCACAGAGCTTTAAAATAAAAATTGGGGATATAGTTTAAGCGATTTTTATTTGATTTTGCATATTTGTCTTTGCAAGTGCTATCAATTTCAAGCAATTTTTTGCTATTATTATTTGAGGAAATGTGCTATTTATGTGGAATTACGCTTTTTATGTTGAAGTGCTGTTTTGGATGCTTTTACCTTAAGCCAAATATACATAAAATTAATGACAGTACAATACAAATACAAAAATTTTTTTATCTATGTTAATTCTTTCTTAATTTTTGTTTTATTATATTTTATTAATTATACATTACATTAATTATTTATATAAAAATGTAAATATTTATGCATCTGCATATACTTTTAATTGTAGATATAGAAATATAACAAATTCAATTTGTTTTATCACTTGTATAATAAACATCTTTTCACTGAGCAATATTAATATACAAATTGATAGATTTATCCGTGACTGATTGCAATGCAAAATCAAACTATATCGATTTATAAGATTGCCTTATATATTCATAATTTTGTATATTTAAAATTGTAAATTTTTTTAAATTTGCGATAATAAATAAATGTAATGCAGATTTAAGGAAATATGCATGTTATGTTTAGATAAGATTACTTGTAAATCGATATAATCATCGCATGACAAAGATAATTGTGATTACAAAAAATATTAATTGCGATAGGATCCAATTGGGGTGATCCCAGAATAGACCATAGAGATCCAAGGGACTTACGATCCGTAGATCCACGAGAGATGCGAGATCCTCGGGATCATCGTATGTCTTTGGATCCCCGAGATCATATGCGTGTAATGGATCCTATGGCGCGCGATCCGCGAATGGCCGACATGCGTGGTGATCCACGTGGAATATCAGGACGATTACACGGTGCGAACGCGGACGCCATGTGGAGTCAACCACCTGGGCCGCCACATCATCAGATGGGTCACCAACACCCATCAGGGCCGCCAACCAAGATGCTTAATCCGTCGAACATGAATCAATGGGCCGCACAGCCGCCAAAGGATATTATGCCTGGCAAACCGTCCGGTTGGGAAGAACCTTCGCCGCCGACGCAACGACGTAACGTGCCCAATTATGATGATGGGACTAGCCTCTGGGGAAATCCGGGTGCTAACCAGCGTGCTATGCCAGGTAGCAAGGTTTCACATTGGAAGGATATACCTGCACCGAACTTGGCTCGTGGAGGTACGCATTCGCTGAATATCGGAAATCTATTCTTTGTTTCATTAGATTCATATTGTGAAGATTGCTGAAAGGAATAATTAATGTGCATAACATATATAATGCATTAATTTTTATCTTAAAGCTTTATTTAATGATGATATACTGTGTTTTTTATTGTAGGTATGCAATGTCCACCAGGCATGCCTCAGAATAGAATGCCAGGTCAACCTGGAATGAAACCAGATGTAAGTAATCCCATGTGGGGCCATCCTGGAGCTCCAGGTGGACGCAATGGAACATGGACAGACGGGCCGCATGATACTGCATCTTGGGATGATCCTAAGACACCGGCTACATGGAACGAACCTCCTTTAAATCCAGGTTGGGGTGGTCCAACTGCGCACAAGCCAAAGCCTATGGGACCTGCCGGTAGCTGGACCGATTCTGATATGGATCCGACTCCTAGCTGGGCACATCCTGCGAAACCTACTTTAACAAAAGAAGTTATTTGGAACAGTCGCGAGTTCCGTTACCTTTGCGATTTAGGATTTAAGGTACATTTTCGATCTTTGCCTATATTTTGCATGCACTTTAATTTTTATTTAATTGGTTTATTATATATATATATATATATAATATTTAATATTAAATATTATATAATTAATGTTATAAATAATATAACATTTAATAATATTTAAATTATATTGAGGTATAAAATTGATTCTAATAAAATTGCAATAATTTTATCTTAAATTTTATTATGAATGAGCTTTTTATGAGATACTGTGTGTAGTACATATATCACAAAATATGTAATTATTCTGTTATAGAAAGAAGATGTCGAGGTAGCATTAAGAAATCGAGAAATGAACCGAGAAGAGGCATTAGAACTTCTCAATCAAATACGTCCTGTCGATCAGTGGAGACGTCATGAGACACACTCAGGTTACGATCCGACTCATCAAGCAACTAGTACGCCAGCCTATCCTCGATTTAATCACGTTGGACAGCAGATGTCATTCCCTCCGGTAAGCTTGATTAACATTAAATAGCAGTTTTATTAAAGAAGTTTTTATGATTTTATAAACAATACTTTGAAATACACTTTCACATAATAAATTTTTAAATAATAATCTTTTATTAACAGTATTGATTTTGAAAATGATAAAGCTAAGATATTTGACAAGTAAATAAGTGCGTTGTGGTTTTGAAAAATTGCATAATGAGTGATTGAGCGTGTGTACATTTCGTGAGCATTTTATTATGAATTAACAATATCTAATAGTTGAAAAAGTAATAAAATAAAGATATGAATTAAAACCGCTACAGAATACAAATGCGGAATAGTTACTAACTGTTTTTTATATGTATCCAATTGTTTTTGTTTTATATTATATGAAATACCTGTATATTTTTGTGCAAGTTTGGAAATTGTAACAACCAGAAAAATACTTGAATGTGAAGAAAGAGAATAAATTCTTAGTTGCAATTGATATTTGGGGGAAGAAAATACATTTTATATAGTATATTAATTTGAAAGAAAAGACAAAAAAGAAATAGGCGTGGGGTACAATTTGTATTTAACATAGGGTAGCGGAGTGCCCAGTGGGGCAACCAGTGGGGGCGTAGGTGGGTCTGTCACCAGTGCTAGTCTTCTCAAGCTTCAGCAACAGCAACAACAGCAGACAGCTGTCCCGCTGCAGCAACAACAGCCTAGTACCAATACGCCACAACCCCCTTTCAACCAGGTGAATAAGCTCTCATTTGATGAAGCTGAAGATAATATTCTATGTATTTCTTTTTATATTTATTTTTTTATCGATTACAAGAAATGCGCGATGAGATAATGCCTTTTATGATTATATATGAAAAATAAAGCAATTGCAGGTTCCGGCAAAAATAAAAATCTCTTTCTATTTACTTGTTATTTTTGATAGAGAAAAGTAGTCAAAAATATTTTATATACATATACTTTTCAAAAATTTATTTACTTGGTGAATATATACAAGGAAGATTTTATATCAGGCGTATTTTTACGAATTAAATATGCTTTATTAAATCACAAATTTGTAGGAAAATTTTTTTTTAGTAAAAGATGATAACTCTCTGGTTTTTTATATTAGCTTATACTTATGTACCTGTTTAATCTGATTTTTGAATGCGTGAATTTGCAATATTGGTCTTGTGCATGTCAATCACTTTTATTAATAATGCATTACTAACTTTCTACAGTTGAGATCATAGTTCTAAATCAAACACATTTAGACTATGATAGTTCGATGATTATTTATAGGACATCTTATTCCACACAAGTATTAATATTTCGTAATTTAAAAAAAAATAGAATGTTATTTTTAATATAATATTCGGAATTAGACATAAAATAAAATAAAATTTTATTGACTACTGCTATAGAGTATAATGACTCAATTATTCCAGAATATAAATATCTATTTTATTTTTTCAATCAGATTAATAGAGATTATCATTGATGATGTTAATGATAACAAAATTAATTTTTAGGCATCTCGTGCATCACAGAATCAGCCAAGTACACAGCAGTTGCGGATGCTTGTGCAACAAATTCAACTAGCTGTGCACGAAGGATATTTGAATCATCAGATCTTGAATCAACCGTTGGCGCCTCAAACTCTGATGTTACTGAATCAATTGCTACAGCAAATTAAAGTTTTGCAGCAATTACATCAACAACATGCTGTTCAAAATACAATGAAGGGAAGCAATCAGTCAGCTCTGCAAATCAGTGTTCAAATCACGAAGACCAAGCAACAGATTACCAATTTACAGAATCAAATCGCAGTACAGCAAGCAACATACATGAAGCAACAACAGCAACATCCTGCTCCTCCATCGCAGGCATCGGAATATTATAAATCTTCCGTACACGATCCCATGTCAGCTCTGCAAAATAGTTTCAGCGACATAACGATGAATAAAGAGCCACCGGTGGTACATATTTTCTTATATTTAATATAAAAGATATGAAATTCTGATGCATGTAACTATAATCTACATTTTTACTTTATTTTTGATAGAGTCAACAACAGTCAAGATTGAATCAATGGAAATTGCCATCACTTGATAAGGACGGCGATTTGGTATCGAACGAATTTTCTCGTGCTCCCGGAACTACGAGTAAGCCACCTGCAACACCTGGTGGCTTGACTCAGTCACATAGTAGTCCGAATATAAATCCCTTGTTAGGTCAAGGAGACGGCACATGGTCTTCTCGACTCGGTGATAGCGGTTGGCCTGATCCAAGTAATAGCGATTCAACCGACGGAAAGGATTGGCAACCAGGTGGTGCTGCATATACTGATCTTGTACCAGAGTTTGAACCAGGGAAGCCATGGAAGGTAATCCATTTCCAATACCGTCAATCATTACTTACATTTGTCATTATGAACATTCCATTCAAATACAAAAAAATAGTATATGTAAAAGTATATTTAGAAACATGCACACAAATTATTGACATATATAATAAATGCAGCGTATTAGTATTTAAAGCTTATCCAGGTCCACCTATATTTCATTTCATTTTAGGGTACCCAGATAAAGAGCATCGAAGATGATCCTAGCATCACTCCCGGCTCCGTTGTACGTTCTCCATTATCTTTGGCCACCATCAAGGATACCGACACGATCTTTTCATCGAGTAGCAAGACATCACCACCACCACAAGCAGCTAATCCTGATACGTCGATTCCAAGTCTAAGCAATTCTACATGGACATTCAATCCACCAGCTACTACACCTAGTGCATTTACTAGGTAATAGTTTTAAATTTATAATAAATGCACATTGTCACTATATTTTTTACTTAAACATACATTTCTAAAAGTTCAATTTATTACAGCACTTCCAAAAATACATGGGGAGAGTCTGCTCCTCCACCTACTGCTGTGACTTCGGAACTGTGGGGTGCACCAATGAGCAAAGCGCGCGGTCCACCTCCTGGTTTAAGCAGTAAAGGGGCTACAAATACGAGCAATGGCTGGGCTGGTTTAGGAAGTGTTAGTAGATCGTCTAGCTCGTGGGGCCTTCAATCATCCACTGTCAGTAATTCGGGTTGGATGTCTACTTGGCTTCTGTTGAAGAATCTTACTCCACAAATCGATGGCTCTACTTTGAAAACATTGTGTATGCAACATGGACCGGTTCAAGATTTCCGTCTCTATCAGAATCATGGAATTGCTTTGACAAAATATTCCTCTCGCGACGAAGCAATCAAGGTAACAGAATTTATCACAACTTTTTTCTTAAAATTTTTATTAATTTTAATATTTGTTTGTTAAATTGTCTCTTGATGAAATATTTCACGAGATTATCGATTTTTTTCCAGGCTCAAGGAGCCCTAAACAATTGCGTCCTGGGTAACACAACGATATTTGCCGAGTCGCCCGCAGAAAGCGAGGTTGCTGCGATTTTGCAGCAACTCGGCCATGGCGGACAGCAGCAGGCCGGCGGTTCCGGAGGAGCCGGTTGGGGCCTTAGACCAACTAATAAAGCTGGGCCGCCGCCCGATACATGGGGAGGCAGCTCTAGTCAACTCTGGGGCGCTCCGCCCACCAGCAATTCCCTGTGGAGTAACGCAGGAATTGACAACAGCGATCAGCAACGAGCAACTCCCAGTTCTCTCAACTCGTACTTACCGGGAGATCTCTTGGGAGGTGAGTCGATGTAGAGAACGAGAGGCTATCCGCCCGAAATCTCATCAGATAATTGAAAAATTCACTTGCTTATTACGCAAGTCCAAATATGCAGCTCGGCTGACGCAAACTTCGTGATCGAATGCGTATTATTTCCCTTCTGATCCCCGCCTCTCATTTCTTTAAGATTACACGATTACATTTTGTATATCTTAGTATTATCATGTATTGATCTATCATGTATCGTCTTTGGCTAAAGTGGATACGAGATGTCTGCTTGTGTAGTCATTGATGATAGGCGATGACGAGCATGTGAGAATATGAGGGAATGGGAGGGGGAGTTTAGAGAGTGATAGAGAGTATGTGAAAGAGAAAAAGAGAGAGAGAGAGAGAGAGAGAGAGAGAGAGAGAGAGAGAGAGAGAGAGAGAGAGAATGAAACGGACGAGGTCTTCACGAAACGTCAATTATATTGCTAAGAAACGCAATTACTATAACGAGTTACTTAACAAAAAAATTACTACCCTCGTATTCGCCTTGAGTAGAACACGCGTAAGCAAAAAAAATCGCAGCGGCATACAGCCAAATCGTGCGATAAATATCTAATTTTACATGACAAATTACACTCTACATAACACATTCATAAAGAACACTCACATCAAGAAAGAAAGGTACTTGCAAATATGAATAATTTTGCGGTCGCGTCATTACTCCGAGGAGATTTACGATTGCGGAAGATCAAGTTGGACCAATTGCAACGGTCTCTTTATTAACATATTGGTGCGTGTATTGCGTGCGATTTGTCACGAAGTATAACGATGAAGTGGTATTCTCGTCGTTTCAAGCCAATCTAGTAAGCATTTCTAATCTGAAGATAACGCGTAGAAGAAGGAAGATGAAGAAAAAAAAGAGAACAATTCGCGCTTTTTGCCATTTTACTATGAATGAGCGAGCGCTTTTCAATGAAGATTTATCGGCCGAGGGTCTCTGATCAGGTCAAAGAGTGTTCCATTTTTGCTGGACAGTTCTGAAGACTGCAGCGAGTATCAAACGTAGACTGTATCAATCTAATCAAAAGAAAGAAACCTTAAAAAAAAAACAAGCATTGACGTCGCTGCCTGGTGTTCTGCCTCGACCCCCACCCCCCTCATCGCACTCTCCGGACCCCCCACGAATGTGGAAGAAACGAGGAATGCAGGGATATCAGATCAACTGGGCAACGACGCAACGATACCAAATGTTATCGCAATAACGTAAATTTTATTCTATATTAAATCTAGATGCCACCTGTCGTGCCAATGTCCAGTGTGTCTCTTTACCATTTATTAACGTAGAAATTAACGTATAAATGAAAAAAAAAGAAGAAATACATGCGAAAGAAAGAACGGGGGAAAAATGGTGAGATGAAGATTAGAGGACAAGGGAAGACCGAGAAAAATGCTGATGAAACGGCTAATAAAGCGGCTGAAAGTCGGGTTTACATTAAAGTAAACAAGAAAACGAGTAATGAACACTGATTACTGGTACGTAGTATATTACGCTTCTCATTAGTGATGTTCGAGTTCGAGAAATCACAATGATCCGCGTAAGATCGCAACGCGAATAATGGCGATGTTACGAATGTATGGCATTTATTACGGGCGCATTGCGAAGCTCGGTCTAGGATGAATTAAATTAGTTTTTCTCTTCAACGTCAAAGGTACCTGAATGGACTGATAACCAAACGACGAACAAGCGAACTGTTATTTACTCATGCACAACAGTTTCCTTTTTACTTTCCGCTTCTCCGTGTCGGTGGAGTGTTTTGGGGACGTTTCGCGATCAATCACTGGCGCAACCGCGAACGACGTGAAAGAGACGGCTTTTTTTCCTTCGTGAACTGAAAGAAGTAGAAAAAAAGAGTAAGAGATATATATATATATATATATATATAAAACATATAAAACATATATATAAGCATATATATGAAACTAGAAGGAAAAAAAGAAACAATCACAGGACGCTGTTCAGCGAGACGCGCGCAATAAAAGTGAACAACATGTACACACACGCTGATCATACACGTTTGCCACGCATGACTGCATGCTTGCAAATGTCAAACACGCCAAGCTAAGAAAGCGTACATAGTAGCATTGGTCGACAATGATCCCGCTGCTTCCATGCGATCGGTCGATCCTCGCGGATACCGGACCATTATATCCTTTGGCGTATCAATAAATCAAAAAAATATTGGAAATTTTTATATTTGTTGCCTTCCAAAGGGGTAAAAAGAAAGAAGAAGAAGAAGAAATGAGAGAGATCGTTTTTCGATAGGAGACATTATCAAAAAGTCACATATTTCGCGCATTGTATGACGGAGTACATCGGTCCATGAGGACGCGCGATAAGAAATCCGCGTGGTTCTGCCGGTCACATCGCTTCGATTCTGTCGGCCAATGTTGTCATGCGTAATGTTTAATTTTAATATTTTCGTAAGAATGCATAATCTAAGATATTCATAATTATTGTGCGTAAATAGCGTAAATAGAGTGGAGGAGGTAAAGAATACGACGATACGATTATGACGACTTATATGATACCTGCCATTGCAAAAACAATACAAGAAAAAAAAACAAAAAAAAGGATAAAGGATGCTTTCCATTTAGTGACACAAATTGACACAAACATTGTTTTATCTTTCTTGGCATTCAATAAGTAACAAAGACAGAATGATACTTGTGTCAACTTGTGTCATCAAATGGGAAGTACTTAAAGTAGTGGAAGCGCCGTTTATGAGAGTCGTTCTGTACATAATTGTATCGTATTCCTGAGAATAGGCCGCCAGGCAAATCGAGGAGACGAATTTTTAAGCGATAACACAGGCTGGAGCAGTTAGTAGTATTAAGACGGTAATATTTAAGAATGATGAAAGTAAGGCAGTGTGATCGTTTAAATTTTTCAATCGATTGATACCTGTCCCATCCATGAATATCAGTTATAGATACCATCTGTTACGCCTCTTTCTCAAATTGACGTATTTAAGGCGATGGGAAATAAATTTTTAATCAAGTTGACATATTTTAATTGAAAATAATTTTTTTTTTTACAATTGTCTTTAGGATCAGAATTATGACAAGTCTCCAAATGGAAGACGAGTTGAATTTAAATGCAAAATCGAAAACTATCAAATCGATATGCTTCTCGAATCGCGTGATCGCTTATTTTCAAGGGTACGATATAAATCTCATAAATCTCCCATTACTATGTTATATAGTAACACACAAGACAACATACCCCTTCCCCTGTACATACATATATGTATGCAATATGTATATGTATGGTATAACGCCCTCTTACATTTTACTTAACAAAGTTTAGCAGTGTGCGATAAATAGAGTCGAAAAATATGCGGAAAAATGGTATTAGGTATAAAGATAATTATTATATGAACTTATGCTGCACGCTTATGCTATCCTAAATTTATGATTATTGAACTATCGATACTAATAACTAGTAACAATATGATTGTATTTATGGGTGATAAGTTTCTGACAAAAATTGGCTATATAATTCGCTAAATGAAATCTTTAAATAATTATTTTAAGAATTTAAAAAGATTAGATTAAAAGATAGGCATTTTTAAATGGGACAAGATATACAATGGCGTTCTAACAGTTCTATAATAGATTTTAAGGATATAAACTTAGAATATAAGTGTTTAAAGACTTAAATTCATGAATGCAGGTAAACAAGAGGAAGTGAACGATGGAGTGAATGAGGCAGAATGATGAAGTGAGAGTCGATGAGAAAGCAGATGGAGCGAGTGAACGTACGAACGATTATAGTGGAAGGATAGAGGGAACGAAAAGTAGAAGCAAAATCCAATTGCTTGCTTTCACAAAACGGACCGCGGTATGAAAGTGGAATATGCGAATCATTTGTTTGCATTTCTCAATACCTGCAGACATGCGTTTTCATTACAGTTCTCTTCTTTATCTCGGTGAACATTTTAAGTGGTACAAGGTAAGTTAGCGCAAGCTAATTTACGATACGGGGAAGGCTAATTGAGGGATTGAAATATATTTAAAGTATGAAGGCCGTTAATTTTGAAAATCAAAGGGGAATTTTTCTCCGAATTAGCCAAGTTGAAATCGGACAACCTAATACTACTAATTTGTTGTGATAAAAGTGATCGATAGCCAACATAATTATATTTAATTAAATATTTAGGGTCTTTTACGGTGTGAATAAACGGTATGAGTAATCCAGTGCGTATAATCCAATGGATTTTAATATTAATACCATAAAATTTAATGAATAAATTTCAATCGCGTACATAAGTAAGAACAGATTAAATTAATAATAGAGGTCAATCAATGAGTAACTCAAGTCAGTGAAAATGAAAATGAGTTATTGACATTTATATATATAGATATGTGTGTATAAATGTATGTGTGTATGTGTATATACATATACATACGTATAAATATATACACACATATACGAAGCTCCCGAAAGGTGCAAAATGCGTACTTGTAAATGTGCGTGCGTGATACTTGTGCGTATATATGGCGTATATAACTGACTAAAACATAAACAATCGATCATCGACAGAACTGTATAAAACCGAATTGTATGCATTAGGTACAATGTGCGAGAGGATAATGCACATTCGTATACCGCATTAAAAGCACGCGCAACGTATACATATTTGTATTGCGCGTACTTTTAATGCAGTAATAAAGTGATAAGGGAATGACATGGAAATTATAATATTTAAGCGGCACTTTAACAACACTTTAACACTTTAACGACGCGACGCGTGTAGCCTATCGCTTAATTGTAATCTAACACAAGTTAACTTTAATCTTTCTAACTCGTTGCCTTTCATTTGATACATTTTACACAACTACACACAGATACTGACGACATTGACACCACATTCATAGACATACATAAATATACATAATACACAATCGCAAGATAAATAAATTCAATGGACTGATTAGCGGATGTAAGATAATAGCTAAATTTGTTAACACACACAGACACACACGTGCACATCTGTTGCAAACACTTGATACAAAACAATCGTTTTATTGGTGATTAATAGCAGCTGAAAAGATATGGGAAAGAAGGAAAAGAAAAGTTGATAGGGACGGAGAGAAAGAGAGAGAGAGAGAGAGAGAAGCAGAAATAATTTGTGTATCATTCTGATAATGTGAGAATCGCACATAACTTTTATTTTTAATTTGGCTTTTAATTTGTACATATGTATATCGAGTACAGCATATCATTTAATTTCCCTTTATAACATTGATTAACTTTACTTAGAAATTGAAATATGTGGGAAAATGAGTGAAAAAAAAATTAGTTTTTATAAACACATTTATGTTCGATTTTTTACGTTCTAATTTTATGCAATAATATTTTATTACATTAAAATATTTTTATACAAATAAGTAAAAGAAATAAGTAAAAGAAACAGAAGAATTAGATACAAATCTGTAGCAATAGGATGTTTGTTCTGTGCCGGAGATACTTCAACGTAAAGAAAATGATCGTGGAATGGCAGTGCTTTTTAATATCTGTTTCATTCGTTGCATTGATATGGATAGAAAATAATATTGAAAAGCGAACGTTCCAAAAAAAAGTATTATTACTCGATATATGTCGTATGTGATAATGCAATAATCCTACAAATTGTATATCCGAAGCGAAACAACTTGTGAAACAACGATTCTGCGAAAATCGTACTATTTTGATAGAAAAGAAGAGTTTTCCATGATTTTATCCTATAATAATTTTTCAACTGTTTATAATAAACAGGAAAGTTCGCATTTATAGCCGGAGCGATAATCGCTTCATATAAATTTGTAATAATGGCTGCGTTCAGCAGAAAAAGTAGCTTCGCAACTGTTGTAAGATTCTTTAAGATATGATTGGTTTATACATTTAGATCCAGTGAGAAACAAGGGCAAAAACCAATCATATTAAAGAATTTTACAACAGTTGCAAAGCTGCTTTTTCCGCAGCCATTGACTACAATCCATTTGATGCTACAAATACTTTGAAATAATCTTTGACAGTAAAATTCTTTCTTCTGAGCAATCAAATGTTTCGAAGCATTTGTAACGTCAAATGGACTGCATCCAATAATTGTACAAATTAATCGTATATAACAGTATTTTAATCTCTTACATTGCACGCGATTGTTGTGCATAACACATGTGCAATAGCTTGCCAAGACGCTTATGTAGAATTACATTAATTATTAATGAGAATATATCGCACTGCCATTACACCATCATTCCGCTCTTTTCGCTTTCTTTTTAGCGAACGATAGTCTTCGCTTGTATGTGCCTTCCCTTTTTCTTTTGAGCGTTATATAACTATATGTAAGATCGATCATTGTACTCCCGCTTGACGTTTTTATAGAGCTTGACCCGGGACGCTGTTGCTCTAACGCTGATTTTTTTTTTTAAGCATCGCTGTTACGAGGACTCAATGTTGAAATCGCGCTGTTAGACGAGCCAGTATTTCCTTCCACGTGACGACGGCTTCATCGCTGCGGTAGTCGTTAGAGCGATTTGTCCATTCGATAGAGCCGCGCGTGACAGTCGCGATTTTCTACAGCCGCGATCACGAGATGCAGCTATGGTCCATAAGGAGGAAAAAAAAGAATATCTATATCTCAGGTTTTCTGTAACCGATATTATCGCGTTATATCATACCACTTAGTGTATCACGATACAACGGCAACTAGTTATCGTACAGTATTAACTATTACGGAAAGCTAGTACGGAAATATCGCAATGTCGTACCGTCAGCTTACGTAACGAAGATCTATCGTGGACCATAATTGCGATCCAAGTCGATGGTAGCTGTAATCGCGACTGATCATCTCTCGTGATTCTTCTTTGGCACCGAGTCACCCGAAATTCTTCGCATTGGAAATGAGATTCTTCAATTAGATCACTATAGGAGCGATTTCAACGCCGTTTAATTATTTCAGAAATATGCCGTTTATTACGATGAATAATTATTATAATGACAGCCAATAAACTTAGTTTAATTTTTCTAAAAGGAGGGAGGATCCAGCAAGTTCATCAATGATTTTATTAATCGCGCTTTAGTTAAGAAAGTACCGTCGCACTTGCAATTAGTTCCGAAAATCAATCCGGGTTGTGGGAAGTCGTCTTCAAAACTTGCCTACTGATTGTGCATATCGATTCATGTTTGTGCTTCTAGATAATATATCGGTCGCGTAAGCGATAATTTATGCACGAGGACTATATTTGCTATATATGATATGTATTAGAGAATTATGTTGATTGTTATTTCGGTCAACTTGTTCGAGTATCATATATCATTGTTGCATTTACGCACCATGTTTCCTAGTAATTCAGTCACTAATTCAGTATTGCGTATATTATGTATACATATGTATATACAATACATACATGTATATGTATATATACATAGCAATGCATTTCCACTTGATATTAGAATTTTACGTCCATAAAATAAATGTGACGAGAATAGGAGATACGCAAGTGTCCTGTGAAGAGAAATCAAACTGTCCCACTGTTGAATTTCGTCGAACTAGTTAACTAATTAATCGAAATTAATCGAATCTGCATTAACGTTCTCTCGTTATCCCATGTGTAACATAGATAAAAAAGAGAAAACTCAGTTAATCAGGATTATTGTTAATTGTTTGGCAAGCAACTGATTTAGAAGATAGATTTAGGATTAAGCGTCTCTACATCTCCCGGGAATTCAGAGATCGATGAAAAAGAACTTTGAAAAGATTCGAAGGATAATTAGTGAAAGAGCGTTCGGTATTTCAAGCGAAGTATTCTCTTCAGTCATCGTCTTATAAAATTATTCAGGATTCCTAGTTTTTGTTTTGGATCGTTTCAATTACTGCACAACAGTATTATTTCTGGGACACATTATACTCACAAACACGCATACACACAACATCCATACAGGATTCACGATATTAATCTCGTATCGATGATCGGACTTTGAATCCGGTGGTATTAAAACCCAAAATCATTTATGTTTGTTTATAGTCATATATAATAATTATGTTCCGAAATTTCTAGTCTCACTTGTCACATTCACTCGTACAGAACAAAGTCCTTCTCATTTATTTGGTATTATATTCTTAATATAAATTTTGTAGATAAACTAATGATGTTATAAGCTTACGATGTTATTTCCTATGCAACCAAAAGACACTGTGGTTGAAGTACTTATTAGAAAGATTAAAAAAGGAATCACTCTGAAAATGGGGATGCAGAATTAGCTTAAACAGAACGTTCGAATATGAAATCTCGCGAAGAAAAAAATTTGATGAAATAGCACTTAAATATCTTTCAAGAAATAAAATTACTGAATACTTATTTCGTTTGCGAACAACTGGAATAATATTTGGAAACTGAGTTTTCGTGATCGGAGGCTATTTGCGCGAAATAAATTCCAAGAGACGCGTACTGTATGTTTTAAAATTTATAGAATAGATGCCGAACGATACCATGAATATACAATTAAATGGCAAATTTTAAGAGAACTTATTAAATAATTATATGTTAGCGTGGTAGAATTATAAAAAGTTATCATAATTATTGATTTATTTTAACATATTATGTGTGGGTCATGGAATATTCCACATTTTTTCGAGTATTGCCGAGATATTCCGGTTATTAATATACCGGCGTATGTAAATTAATCATTAAAATTAAAAACTCGGAATATTTTATTACTCGTAGATAATGCGTTAATATTGTCTTGAAAATGTATCAAAAATTGTATAAAAAGAGTTCATATAATCACTAAGCATTTATAACAACGGACTAAAAAGCATATTGAAAAGCATTCAAATCCATTTCTTGTTACATTTATATCATTATTTTAAAGCATTTTTATTAAATTTTACATTTCAAGTTATATTGTAAATTTTTATATATTTTTCGGTCTTTACGTTTATACGGTTATAAGCTGCACATAATTTGATGTGATATCATTGGGTTGTAATCATTTTTATCGACTCATTAAATCAACCGAATTAATCATGCGGACGTTGCGCAATGCGTTTATTTAATATTTGTAGCTGATGGATCTAAAAAATTCAATTCTTCGCATACATAACAAACTTTTGTTGCGAAATATGCGTATCGTTATTGTAATTAGAATTTATAAGCATTATAGACTGAATGTTCTGTGTATGGAAATGACCGTGATACCGGTAGATGCAATCCTGTACATTGAGGGACAAGTGAAATAATAATATGTACCAGTATATGATTTATAACAAAAACATCTTAAATTATCCACTTGTAAAAATAAACGTTTTAGATTAAGTTTATCGGTTTTATTTTATTTTTATTTTATCTTTATTCATCATACGTATCTTGTTACATACGAACATAAGTCAGCTTCACAGGTGAGGGGATTAAGAGACATCGAAATAGAGCATGAAACCGGATCGGCGTGTTGAAAATCCGTAATGGAAGGAAGCGAGACACGTAGAGAGATTTTTTTCACCAGCTTCGTTATTGCTCGAGGACGAAATAGTACTGCGATCTCTTCTTCTCGAGTGAGGACACACAATATTGCGGTCCGAAATATTATTCCAGATGTTTCACGTGCGGAAACGAGTATTTGCAGTGCGTACTCTAAAAGATCGGATGCTGGCGAGAGGCAAAAAGGGCAATAAAACAAAAGCTTAAATCGATGCAATCTTACGTAATTTAATCGGTGATTATTCCAAGTTTTTGTCCCTCCGCCGAGGGATGAACGCTTAGATTGCCTCGCGTGCGAATGAGATGTTCTTAAGATCCACGGCGGAGTTTTCTACATTACTTCTCACTCGCGCGAACGCGTATACCATTAGCGTGATAACAATATGTTTAAAGTGCGTGACACGGAGCGTTAATTTAAAAAAAAAAAGAAACCCGACGTTGAATCCCTCATCGAGCTGCAATGATCCTCGCGGGTAACGTTTCGTCCTCGATTATTGACAAATCGCGACGTCGATCGAAAAGACAAAAAAGGAGGAAAAAAATAGAAAAAGAACGAAGAAAAAGAGAAAGATCGATATTCGTATACTGTATTCGCGCATATATACGCACACATCGCACACGCGCCCATTGTCGTAAGATGTAAAACTCGATATAAGGACTTCTTAGCTCTTAAGCGACATTATTAAGGAGAGGGGAAAAAAAGGAAGAAGAGGAATTAACATACCCACATACATACACATACACATACATATACATCTGCAATGTGATATTCTCGTGTCTTGTCCGATAAGACAGACGTTCATTCTAACGAGTATAGTTGGCGTTTGTCCTTCTTTTCGCGTTAGTCCTTAAGGTATATCTATAATATATTTAAGAGGAACTCTACATATATACGTAAGAGATAATCCGGGAGTGTATGTACGTGTTCGGAGATTTTGCGGATAAAGCAAGAGAAAAGAAAATGCAAAAAAAAAAAAAGAGAAACCCGTGTGACAGAGAAAACGACCAAAAATGTGCGAGAGGTGTGCAACGTAATTTCGCGTTTTAGGGTAGTTAATTATCGGGGAAACTATCGTCACGAGATTCAAGGAGTGCGTCTCTTCTAGGGACTCCATCTCCATTCGTTCTTCCCTTCCCCTCCTCCCGTTTCTTTTCATTCTTCGGGCAAAAGTACTATGCTCTCGCGTGGAAGGTTGTAAAAAGTGCTCTCGCGAGCTTCTGTTCCATTCAATCTCAAATCTTTGTAAGGGTGTAGTGAACTAGTTGTAATGCACTTTAAGTTTAAAAAGTCTTATTCTACTTACACATATCCGTGATTCGTAATTTCACGCACGTGTACGCTGTAGTGTTCACGTTTAGTGGAGTGATCGCCGAGTTAAGTGACCCTCCTGTAACTACGATCGCACGTTGCGACACGCAGCGCGATTGTCTTCGAGCGCGACGCGCGGTCGTATGGAAGATAAAGCGTGACTGTTGAGGCAAGACCGCAAGTCGGAGTTACTTGCATTTTTCATTCATCTTCTCTTCTCGAAATTCCACATACACTCGACACGCGCCGAAATGTTTGCGACAGCCGATCAAATACACGCATTACGATTATCCTTTTCTTTTGCATTAATCCTAGATACGCACGCGTTTTATAGTCTCTTATTCATGCACCGGATAAATTAATTTTAGATTTTACTCTCTCTCTTAACTGGAGCAACGTGCCTTTGGTACCGCTGCCAATTTTATTTTTACAACTATGCTATACGATTTCATTTACGTTTCTACTTAGAGTTAGCTGCATCCTGCTGTGTTTCGATGTACCTGAAACCGGTGGTAAGGGTTTTATAAAACATCTAATTTTTGCGTGTAAAATACGAACGTATGTTTCCAGCGACGTACGTACTACCAGCATTCGTTTAGGGGATTTGTGACACGCTCCATTCGCGGATTCGTGTATCAATGCGAGAAATCCCTTTACGATATGAAACACAGAAACGTCAGTCGTGTAGATAATCGTCGGGGGGGGGGACGTTTTTTCGCTATAGATCGAAACAGTACTCTTTGCCCGTCCCCTTATCTCTCCTGCCTTTACCTCGTTTTGTTCATATTATCCGGGAGTGGTGTCTTCAGCCTAATTCCCAAAAAAAAAAAAAAAAAAAAAACTTAGACGGCTGTCGCTCCCGGGGGTGAAGAATAGTCTGCAAAATTCTGTGTCACATGCCATCTTAGTTCGTAAGCGTTCATACTTATTTTTCTATATCGTAAAAAGTATAATCGTTCTATCGTATATAGTTTGTAACGCTTTGTTAGTCGTCATAGTTTTTCACCATTGTGTCTGCCGAGTCTGCCTTGATTCTTCAATATATTTTTCTGTTTCTCCGCACTTAGATCCTCATACGTCGACACAGTGACTTAGATCGCCTAATTTCTTCTCCTAATTCGAGTGACTTCATCGAGAGATCGTCGGTGTCTTCTCGCGATGAGAAGGGTGATGTTTGTCGCATGCTAATTAGTTTCTCTACTGTTTCTTAAAAATTGAAATTATAACGCGTCAACAGTGCGCAGAACGTGGCTCCGATTGATCTTTCTTTCCAAGTGATCTTTTGCGCTTTATTGAACGATATTCGTTCCGTGTAAAGAAATCCAAAATTCAAACAATACGTATTAAAGTTCGACGTGATATTAAATTAATTATCAATTGAAGATTAAATTAAACTATCGATTAAGATCGTGGTAGGTCTGTAATAAATTTTAACAGAGAAAGGGAGTAATTGGAAAATATCTGTATTCATTTGAGGGCATTCAAAGGAATTCTTATAGAAATACTCTTAGACAAGGTGTTACCTTTACCTCGCGAAAACTTTAAATTATTTCTAAGATTTCTCCTTGGATGCGCGCGTGTAATCGACTGAGATTACGACCAAGATACTTGTTTCGATATTAAGCTATAAGAAAAGACGAAATTTTATTTTTACACGGATCTCGGCATCTTTAAATTATTTTTAAGGCTTCCGTTCGCAGATGCGAGCTCTTCGAGTAAATCGAATTGAAATTAATAAGATGATAAGATACTTGTTTCGATGTTAAGCTCATAAATTCATTGTGTGATTTTGTTCTGGTTTTTTTTTTTTTATTAACGTTTTGCGCTCAAGTTTATTTTTATAAATGACTTAGGAAATGCCTGATACACCTTGTTTTTTTACAAATTATATAAGGAAATTGTACATTAAATAATCGTACGTTAAAAACCATCCATATCTTCTCTCTATCGACCTAAGAAACAATATCTAAAAAATTTAAAGATTCTCAAGAATATAATTCTTTTCTGTAACATCTTGTATAATATTAGTATATTACGATTAATTGTACATTCTCTAATTGTCGCGAATCTGAATAAATTTTAATTTATTTTTATTTCAAGCTTGATACATGGCGAGATTCTGTTCAATGCAATAAAATATTAATGATCGTAAGATGATTCATTATATTACCGTTTTCCGCTGTGCGCAATGCATTTCACTTTACTGATATCTTTGATTTATCTAAGATTTAATCTCCTAGCTCCGAGGATGGAATCAATGTGACATGAAGTAAAATGTGAAACACGATAAGATTAAACGCTTGCAAAAGTGATAACGCACTTCGTATATAAAACGAGAACTTTCTGTAAATGTACGTTTCTACTATTTACTTATTTATTCGGTTATATCGTAGAGACGAAGTCAACTATATTTTATAACATCGGTAACAGTACTAATCGCAATTCTAGTTATTTATCTTAGTAGTAATTATTTGCTATCCTCGATAATTATATTTTGTGTTCCGTAATAACAATCTCGATGCAATCTGTAAGTGCCCGTAAGCGTTATCAAGACGGTCTCATTGTGTGTTGTATCTACTAAAAGCTTATTAAATTTATAAGATAATCTCGGGAGCTCGTCGAAAACGTCTATTGATCCTCAGTAATAAAAGTATAATAATATTAATAATAATAATTATGATAATACCCTAATACTAATATAATAATATTAATAATAATAATAATGTTAGCAATAATGGCTGTCTAATTTAGCACTTTGTGTAACCTAATGGCTGTCTATGTAATTTAACATAAACTTCTAAAAGTAATTACTTTCCGAAAACTGACACAATCCACTTCGGAGGCAATATCGCGCGCGACTGATCGAATTTATTAACGCGAACACGCCCGATCGACGCCAATTAATTAAAACCGAAGTCTTGCCAATCTGCGCGTTCTGGATCTCGAGGAAAGGAGGAATTACGATCTAATACCGTTACCGACAATAAATGACCCGGAAGTGATATTCGCGTGCTGCAATTTACATACGAGATATGTATCTTGGATAAGTGACTAATACGATGCTTCGTAATATCGTGCAATAATTTTGTCGCTCGTAATCGGAAAAAAAAGAAACGATATCGACGACGAAAATTACTGTGCAGTAATATCGACGTTCGCATCGTTTATAACAGCTTTTCTATGTATAAATGGCATATGGCTGCTCGATATTAACGATTTTCCTTCCGTTTTTTTTTTTTTTTGTGTAAAATATTGAATCATTATTATCAATATTGTCAATTGCAACGTGTGTTCCCTTCCTTTCGGGTTGTCGGTGATATCTTAAGTTTACGTGTTAAGGAACGTTTCGTATATCACAGAATCGCGTATTTCAGGTTTAATTCGTTACATGACTTGAAGGTAACACACCTACGGTATTGTGATATCTATCTTTTCCAATATTTATCTTTAAAAAAAAATTGTGCCACTATAAAAGAATGCATTTTTCAAACCGTGAAGGAGACACAGGATATGCAAATAATTTCGAGCGTATCATGTTGAATATATTGGAAACGAGATATGTTGCTTTCCCCGTAAATTCTCGTCTTCGCGCAATCTCATAAGCTGTCATTAAAGCCATTCATCGCGGAATTGAAACTGCTACTGGTATCGTCACTCTATTACTATTAATATCGCAACGCACCGTTTCTATCGCTAATGTTATCGGTATTACTCTCGCTGTGTTACTACTGTGTCACCATTACTTATTGCTACTGTTACTATTACTATCACTATTACTATCACTATACTATTACTATTATTATCGTTATGGTTATTACCGCTAAACTGCTACTGCTGCTATGTACCGCTAATTATCGCCGCTACTTACGTCGTCGCAATCCGCGCGCGTTTTCGTCTCCAATATGCAAACAATATTTTCACAGTTCTTGGAATGGCGCTATTCGAGCTCTCGTAATTGTTAAGTACAAAAGTCAGTCTAGTTTAGGATAAACGAATTAACGAGAGTTTCTTCATTATTCTCACGGGTCGGAACAACGCTTTGTCTACCTCCGAAGCGCTGTAATAAAGCCGCAACACTTCGCTTATTTTCTTATGGGGACAGGATCAGCTTTTTTGAAGCAGCGTTTCGCGCTTCGCGTGTCGAGTTGCGCTCGACAGTTACTATATTCTCATTTGTCGACGTATATCCAGTTTTGTAACCCGGCTCGCGAGATCAATCTTGAGTTCATCGATAGAGCACAAATCGTGTAAGACGTCGGGAAGACGCTGCACTTCACGGAGGGCAAGCAGATTATTTAGGGTAATGCGAAACCGCTGGGGTTCAGTAGGCACACCCAACAATCAACCCTTCGCGATCCGAGTATCGACGCGAACGCTACTTTAATGACGTAAGTCAGTAAAACGATAGTAGACGTCGCTGCAAGTATAAACCGGGACGTAAATTCAACGATATTTACGAACTTATCCGTAATGCGAGAACGCGGAGCTTATCCGTCGTAGAAAATTGGATTGCCAGACGGTCAATTTCGATTGAGAATCTTTACGACGTCCGCAGCATCGCGCGAGCGGCTGCATCTCGAAGGACTTCGCTTGGACTTTCGCTCTTCTGGATCACTCCACGTTATCTTCCCTCTCGTGCGTTAGTTTCGTTTACCTTGGAAAATCGTAGCGTCTGCCAGGTACCACCTATCTAAGAGGCGTCGTGTTTCCCGGGCGCGTTTTGCACGCCAGTTTAATCAATTCGTAAAACTGGGGAAAGGGGAAGGATGAGAAATCGAAGAGACATGTCCGAGACCGAGACTGGCCACGCTCATGCCGATTCTGTCATGCGATTGCGAACGAAGTCGCGGGCGCACACCTAGTCATCGACTTTCACGAGCGTCGTTTGCAACTTTTTGCAGGGCTTTCATCTAGCGATAGCCTCTCTCTTTCTCTCTCTCTCTCTCTCGTCGCTGGTCTGTACAAATTTCGCCCAGCGATTCTCTCTGTGTTCTTGCGACCTCGAGACGAGAGCTTCGAAAGGGATATCGAGTGTCTATCGCGAAGGAAAAAGTGATCGCCAGTCGCTCGGTCATCTCGGTAGAAGTACAGGAGGAGTCTCTTCTTTCCAGTTGTCTTGTTGTTTCTCGTCGTTAATTAACTCTTAATCGCAGCGCAAAAGATTCATCCATATGATGTAAATAGTATTGGAATTTCGAGCCGCAAATGGAAGAAATTAGGTAAAAAAATATATCTTAATCGCAACATGAATTTTTTTAAATAATTGCAAATAGGATTTTATAAGTTAATGTTGGTTAAGGATCAATCGAATGTGACGATAAGTTGAATCCGTGACAGACTTGAGACCTAGTGATTACATGAAGCTATCTTGGGCTTGTAGCTTCCCCACACTTCCTTGTGATTCGCACGATGGTGAATCGAGCAACATTGTCTATAACGACTACAATAAATGTGCAATATATACACGTAACAAACATGGATTTATAGTGGTATTTCTGTATTCTGTACCTCTAGAATTTATCTTACAATTAGATTTTAGCTTTGTATGTTAATTCGCGCGTTTGGCAGTATTTTTCGACGGAATCTCTGCCGAAGAAAGATACATTTCCGAATTTTCGGAACGATTATTTTGAAAATTTGGACGGTCCAACGATGTGGCCAACAATCCTCTTTCTTTCTAAAACGAAATTTTGCAGAAGCGGATAAGAGAATCTGATTATCGAGTGGGTGAAATCGCACGATAGAAATTTTTTTTCTCCTAAAAGATATGATTACATATGGACGTACCACTGTACTTATTCATCACGACATACTGTCCAATGCCAGCCGACAGCGGGATTGTAAATCGTATCGCGTTTTTTCCGAACCTGTGACCTGAAAGAATTTGTCGATTTTTTTACTCGCTCGATATTAATCATTACGCTTCGAAGGATTAAAGTCCGAGTTCTCTTTCCGAAGGAAAATCGAAAAGCGAATGCGCTAACGATCGAATTAAATGACCGATGACTTCGTAAGATCGATCGCGAGCGCGCTTACGAGGGATCAATAAAGTAACTTTGTCGATATCAATTCGCACATATTTTTCGATCGTATTCTAATCTCTAGACGGAAGTTCGAAAACGAAATATCGCTCTACCTAGTCGATTCTTCTAAAGAAAATGAGAGAAAAATAAAGAGAAAAAAAAAGACATTCTTCTAAAAAAGACGCGATGTACTTTCGTGTACTTTGACACACGTGCGTGAGAAAACGTGAGAAACTGGAAAGTGCTTTGTGATAATACAGTTGATACACGAGTCGATCTTGACTCTACTTACTGATTAAATTCCCGTAAATCTCATTCGCGTCTTACGAACGTTATCGACGATCGACTCAATCTCGACGTGTTAAATGTAGGGATTATAGTGAGCTTCAAGTGTTCTCGTTCGTTCGGAGCGAACGTCGATGTTTCGGAATGATCATGAATTATTGAAGTTACGACTTGAGGGATAATCGATGCCCGGTTATTCGAGCTCTTCTCCTATATTTAGGGAGAACGATCACCAAGAACATTTCTCTCCTGTGCAAAATGAATTTTACGCACGTCGAGCAAGACCGTACGACACGATTGTTACAATGGTATTATAATGGTATTATACAAACTGGTATAATAATGATATTTGATAGGACTAGCTCTCTCGAATCTTTCTTTTTTGGATTTTTACGTTTTCTCCTCTGTTACACCTGTCCGGATCATCGATAGGATGTTCAGATGGTTAAAAAGAGACGTTCTTAAAAGAAGTCTATATACTAGTCAATTTTTTTGAATGATTAAATACGCATTCAGTCAGACAGAAATTATCAATAGCTATGGATTTTTTCGTATTCTTTTTTTATTTTGTGTACAAAATTTTAATACCTGTATTAAATATTGCTTGAACAAAGACTATGAGGAAGATAAAATATTAAATTTATGAAAATGTAAATACTAATTAAACTGAAATAATAATTAACAACGTTGCACTAAAACAGCATTACAAGTAGCAAATATTTTATCGGGATAGGATTGACGTGTTCGGTTCAGAATAAGAAAAAAATCGCGACATCTCATCGTCAGAAACGCGATGCGGCGCGTTTGCACCATTATTGCATCAGGGCGTGCAAGTTATGTCGAACCTCCCGATCGTTGTTTACCGATCGGAATTTTACACGGGTCTTTAAAATACGGGCGTTCTATCCTCGCGTAATAAGATTCCGAGCGTCTGTACACGACATCGTGAACGGAAGAGTTATTACGGCGAAAAATTAGTTCTCCCGCTCGAAGGAATTTCGAGGCTGCTTTTGACTCGAATTTACGGCGCGTTTCGCACGTTTCCCCGTGAATGACGGTGAAAGCCTCTCTCGCTCTCGACGAACACGTCGCCCTGAATTTCCCCCCGGTCGACTGAGCCCCCTCGAGTGTACAGGGTCAACAAAGGTTAACCGTAGACTAGTCGCGGAAAATAACGCGACCGAGTCAAACGCGCCACAAAAGCAGCACGAACAAACAGAGCTGCGATTTGCAATTTGAGGAAGGCAGAGGTCGAGTTTCGCTCGGGACATAAATGCGACGGAGATGAGACTCGCATTTTTTCTTCTCGCGTTAGTACGAAATTTTCTTGCAAGCGGTGCAAGATCCGAATGGTCAATGAACAGCGCGAATTAATTAAATTCCGTACTCCAGCAATCGTTAATCGCATCGCGAGGGCAAACGATAACGGGCGCTCGACTGCGAGGCGGCACGTAGGATGTAGGAAAGTATGAAAAAAAGAAAGAAAAACTTAAAAAAAAAAAACATAACGAAGAACAAAAAGTAATTTGCGAAGCTTGAGAACGGACGCATTCAATCCGTGACTTTTTTAAGGCGTAAAAGCTATTTAAGTAACGATAAGGCTAATACTTAGGCGCTAAGTTACTAATCTCATAATGGTAAACTAAAGTGGCGAGTATTTTTAATAATAATTATAACTCTTCTAAACGAGAGACACCTAACGAACATAATCAAACGTCCTTTATGTATAAGTTATGAATACTTTGCCTTAATACTTTTATCCGTGTGAGAAGAATAGAGAGCGAGTGGAAGAGAGAGAGAGAGAGAGAGAGAGAGAGAGAGAGAGAGAGAGAGGAAGAGCGAAAGAGAGCGAGAAAGGGAGAGAAGTCGAGATGTTGCGAAAAGAAAGTCCACTTGCATTTGCTGACCACATGATCGCATTCACAGAGAGAGAGAAAAATTCCTGGGGAATAGCGGGAATTAATTGTGGCTCCTTTTCTTTTCGAATTTTCCTTTCATATCCCTTCCCATTTACAAAATCGGAAAAAGCAAGCGCACATACACACAACACACACATACACACACACACACATGTATGCGTGCATGTAATGCAATCGTGAGATTTCGCGCAGCAAACTCGTCCCTCGCGCGATCTTTCAAATAGGATTAGATCGACGAAGTGGCCTTAAGACCCCGAACATGATAATGCTCCCCCCCCCCCGTCCCCCTCCGTGTGACTCCTCTTCTTGGTGAAATTCCTTTAGTGTTCTCCATCGTCGAGCGTATCGCAAAGTACCTCGATGATGCCGATCTCGTCATTTTTGCCCGTTTCTAGATAGTGCCTCCTGCTTTCTTTGCTGTCTCGCCTGAAAAAAAAAATGCGCAGTACGCGCATTTTTCGATACTATCGCGTTTCGTATCGTTCGAATGCTTTTTTTCATCTCTCTCGTGGAATAAGATAAATCGCGAAAATAAATTTCGCGCAAACTCGGGAAGACGATCCTCTTCTTACGTAACAGATGCGGAACAGGCTGGCAATTGTGATATCGCTTTGTACGATTAAGTAACTTTTTTGTTTCAACCCTTTGCACTCGAGAAGTCAGTCGGGCGTCGAAGGCTCTCATGGCTTGTACAACAATTGCGAAAGATTTATGCAATATGTGATCGAGCGGTCCCGCGGCCAAGACGAGAAATACAAAATGCGGACAAAGATTATCAAATGCTCAAAGGATATACGCTTTTTTCGACTAATTCCGACACTCTGTAAAACGAATATCCTCTCGCGGCGTAAAGCGGGATGTTGTACGACGGAATATAAATATGATCGCTACGGGTAGTAACGAATCGATTGACGAGTGAGGTCTTGGGGTACTATAGGCTCGGCTATATATCATCCTCTCACGACTGAAATTTTACTTTCCCAAGTAAAATCGCGTAGTTCAGGTTCGCCGCGCACGAAATAGGCTCGCAAATATAACCGCGAGAGACGACGTACATATAGTTTTGAGGGGTGTACGTCGCAACGCGTGTACACATTAAACTCTCTCATTTAGGGAATAGGGGAACTAAGTACTATCGTAGGTGACAGGACCTTCGTTTCTTGTATTACGTTTTTCTCGCTGTCGTGTAATCGATGTAGGGTATTAAACGATTAACGTTAATCGCGTTTGTCTTTGGATTAGCGCCTTTCGCCGCAACGCGAACAAGTCTATATATCCAGGTTGAAGGGAAAAGAAAAATGAGGAAGTCTAAAATAAAATAAAAGAGCGTCGGCGTTGATGATGAACTGAGTCAGTAGGAGGTGACGTAGGCGCACTAGTGTTCTTTCCGCTCTGAAACGAATCTGTGAAACGCCAACATCCCTATGCTCTAGACAAGTACTTTTCAAATGTGACAATGTAACCGTACATACTATATATATTATTATTAAGTATAAGTAAATGAATTTAAACAAAAATTTATATATTATATATCTATATATATATATATATACGCAGATATCAATAATATAAAAATATATTTAACCGGCGGTACTATATAATATATAAATATATATATATACACATAATAAATACACATGGATGAATATATGAATACATAGATATATATTATTGTCGTCATTATCGTCGTCGTCGTCGTCGTCGTCATTCTCATCATCAGTGTCATTATCATCTTATCTCTTTATCGTTATTATTATTATTATTATTATTATTATTATTATTATTATTATTTTTATTGCTATCAGCGAGCATTATTGTGAGTATAACATTATGCCAATTATACATACGAACGTGAGTATTAAATAAAGCTAGTAAAGAAAGCACCATATATAAGACATAATACACGTGCGCATTAATGACGGTCTACACATACATATAATGAAACATAGACACGAACATGCATATGTAACACTGTGTTGTGAGCATTACATTACTTCTTCGTTTGTAGTTAATTAGATTTTTAAGTTTCGTACGATTTAATTAATTTAAATTAATTTCAATGCAGGTACTTGTGCAGAAAAATGGATGAGTAAATAGCACAGAAAAGGGTGTTCTGTAACACATTTTGTGTGCGCGTATGATTGTTCTGTGGATGTGTACATGTGTGTGTGTGTGTGTATGTGTGTGTGTGAAAGAGAGAGAGAGAGAGAGGAGAGAAAGGATGGACGGAGTGAGAACGAGATAGGAAGACAGAGTTAATAAGTCACGACCATGTGTAAGATAACTGATTGATCGAAAACGGAAAAGGAAAACAAAGAATACTGCGAAAGAACAGATGAGATCGTAATCTTTTTTAAATTTTTAGAGGCTTGATTTTGTTATGTGTGTCGGTTGCACCAAAAACTTACGTCTTTTATATCAAAGTACTGACTAATCATCGTTGGAATTAATAATCAAAATAATTATTTATCGATTGCCATTGACTTAATTAAACGTTCAGTGAAATCACTTTTGATTTCAGTAATCGAATTCTCCAATTTGATAATTAATTCATAGCAGGATTGGGAGATAATTGGTTATTAATATATAACACATTTCATGAGACATTTAATAGTTATGTATTTTAGTCATTAGGATCAGATAAATGTATTATTGTCTTCGGCATAGTTTATTTAAATTTCTTTTAATATATATATATTTTATTATATATTATTATATATTATATAAATATTATCGAGATACATCGACTTTAAACTGTATAACTTGTGTTTAATCCATACGTTTTAACCAATTTTACACGTAATCAATGTTTTTTTTTTTTATAGATAGACATTTGAGAGATTTTGTGGTTTGTATAATTTATATGAGCGTGTGTAATGGGCTTTTTTGATTTGCGATATAAATTTATTTAAATATTTTATTTATACATAAAAATACGTAGATCGCAAGATTACCGGGCATTTTCGCTATAAATTACGATTCCGTTTTGTCCTTATCGATTGCCATAGAAGCACGTTAATATATTGATAGAGCGGGCGAAAGAAAATTAATGGACAGTGTGCCAATATATACGACGTTAATTATTATCGGTCAATACGATCGGCGAGTAATTTACTAAAAGATCGAGGACGAAGGACCTAGAGGCTAAAACGATTGGCATCCAGGCGATCCGTTCAATTTCATAAAATGCCTTCGCTGTAACCGCTCATATATTCCATGTTTATCCTTTTCTGTTTCTCTTTCTTTCATCATCTGAGAGAAAAGCACACGAAGCCTCCGTACCTAAGTGTAACCATGCGTACCTAGTGTTAACGTGTACTAATATATTATAATGGCTATACGATTATCGTCTGCACCAGTTTATCATTGCTCTTATTATTATTATTATTATTATTATTATTAATTATTATTATTAATTATTATTTTTATTGTTATTATTATTATTATATCGAAAAATAAAAAAAACGATTACAACCAGGAAAATAAAATACAAACTTGCAGTGGATATTTAATCTTCCTTAACCAGTCGAGAAGAATGCATATTATTAACGGCGATAAGACGGATTATTTCTAGATATTTCAGAGATAAACACGATAGATTCAATTGTGTGCTTAAACATGAACGGTACTGTAGATTGTTCGCGCGATCTGGATGATTCGGATTAATCAAACGACAATGAATTAGAAAAGAAAACGGAAGAATTATTTATATTTTATATATATATTTTATATTTGTTTATTTATAAGCTTAGTTATATTGATTCCAAAAGATTTCGTGAATTTCCGATTAATGAAACAACGATTGCAAAAGTTCGTATTTTCCGATCACGAGTGAAAAATTAAGTTTCAGGATAAAACTTAAATAGAGGAAAAATTACTCAGGCGTGGTAGAGATACAAAATAAACATCAGGTAAGATTTATACTCTTAACTTTGTAGATATTAATTATCTTCTCTTAAAATAATGATTGATTCTATGCTTAATTAATTTTCTAAGGATGCGCAACACAATATCTTCATAATATCTTCCTTCACAAATATCCAAAATTATATAAACACAAATATTATATAAATTATTTAAAAGAAGTAATTTTTGCTATCAGAAGGGCTAGTGTAATTTTATTGACTTGATTAAATGGTGAAAGAAGCTAATTTGTGAATTTCGGAATACAAAAGTTTATTAGATAAAATAATTTTAAATAATGAGATGTTAGGTAACTTTTTGTTTTATTGTGGAGATTATGTTCTCATTAAATTAAATTCTATATTGTTTTTACATTATAAAAATATATCTAATATTATAAAAATATATCTAATATTATTTCAAATTATGTTAAATTATTTTTTTTCATTATGTTTTGAATATCTTACTTTTCAACATCTTATTTAATGATGATTGCTTAAAGACATTGTTTGACACACAAATCGGAACTCGAAAAATTAAACCTTTACACGAGAAAAGAAGAAAATTAACCTATCATGATATCGTTGAAGGTAAAATAATACGTACTGATATGTCTGATCAAAAAATTGCGACTTCGACGATGCGAAATTCTTGGTCCAAAATAAATTGATTTTGCGCAATTAATTTTGTTCAAAATAATGAAATCCAAATGTACGTCGAATTAGATCAAAATTTCTTTGAAGCATTTACTTATTTTTGGCCAAAGAATCAGAAAGGAGTCTACTCGTCGTGGTTATTGTTAAATTTATATCCTCAAGCACATATTGATGTTAAAAGATATTAAGAGATAAAATAAGAGATTAGGGATAATTAAGATAAGATTTGAGGTCTATATCTTAGGAACGATTTATATATATATATATATATATATATATATATTTAGGCGGGAACATATGAAACATATATATTTGCACGCGTAATAAATAATATATCCGAATTTTTGCGGTAACCAAATTGCGAATTCAGATAGGGTGTATCTAGTCGCCATATTTTCTTAGGGAAAAGTCGACGACTGCTTGTAACATTTAATTTCTTCAGCACAACAATTAATCCTCGGTCTTAAATTTTTATTAATTGTAAGATTTATTCGAAAGCGGATTAGAAAAAAACTTCTGTCTGTCTGGAAGATTAATTTGACATGCTCGATTTTTGGTGATAGACAACATCTTATTTAATGATACGTTATCAATTTTATATAAATCTGACCTTTAATATCTATGACAACTAAGAGAGAGAATTTAGGTTTCATTCCGTCTTAATTTGAACAGACGTTGACTCGCGTCGTCCGACTCGGGACTGATCAAGTGGCTTCACAACGCGAAACGGATTGTGACTTTTTCATGCGCATTACATGTGTTAATGAATGAAGCGCGGAACGTTGCATGCGCAGCACATCGCGTATGCAATACGCTGACGCATGTCACAGTATCCTCCCAGGGGAGTTGTAGAAACGAAAATATGAAAGTGCGACGAACGTAGCGGAATTTCGAGGTGGTCTGCGGTTCGACGTATACCTAGTAGGCGCATATATCGTACGCACATATACCGACATATGTACAAATATAAGCATTGCATGGTCTTAAGTGTCTCTGTATTAAATGTCTTCGCTGTGTAATTCTTAGAGCGTTAAGAGTAATCGATATGATTCAGCAGCAGTAATCTCCTACCTCGATAATGTATTGAAAGGATGGTACGAGATGCTGGGAAGGTGTTGCACACGAAATAATGCGTTATCGCGCCCAAAATAGTAATGATAAGACGGTGCGTATTAAAAGAGGTTAATTAGGACCGTTGATTAAATGGGACAACACAATGATAAACCGATGATAAAATTAATAATTATAAAGTTAATAAAAAATATATTAACTATGTATTGAAAGAGTCATTAAAAAATTGGCTTATCGGGAAGTTCTATCGATTTTATTGTTGAGAAATCATTATGTTGTCCTTTTTATTCTTAGGATATGTAGCCTTTTGGTATGCAAATCGAGAGGAAAGGGTAGAAGCATGTGGGGATGAATCGTGTTCTTCGTAGCATGTATGTGATTAACTTGTGCCACTCGTATCATAAAGGGAGACCTTTATCGAGATATCGATGTCGCAATGACGTTTGTGAAAATTCCACAATTAGATTAGAATGAGCAGAATTAAAAAAAAAGAAAGAAAGAGATATTGCTGAATATCAATCAGGGTGAGAAATCGAGTATCTTTTGAATTAGCAAGGTTTGCATCTTAAAGTGTTCCGATACACTTATTAGGGGAATTATTGGCAGCCCTTGACATAATCCCCACTACAAATTACCATGTATAAGCGAGAATCCCATTAATTACTTATCGCTCGATAAAATATCCAGTTGTATTTTGTTTGGTCATAATCCTGCTCGATCCTGATGGATTTAATTTAATCAAAATTCAAATCGCGTCTTCATTCGCGGCCTTGTAACTCTCGGAATGTTTATTAATAAGCGTATCAAATCGTATCAGTTATTGTTCAGTCCATTTGTCGCCCGATAACAGCGTTGCGACGAAAAATTTAAAAAAATCCCTTGAAGAGGGATATTTCTAAGAAAGAGCTTTTTATTTATAAAGCGGAGGGCACGTGAAATTTTTATGTAGAAATTAATTCTAAGTTGAAAAGAAAAAGAATCAGCGTGGATGGGGGGAGAGACAAATCCGTCGACTTATCAAAAAACGAGCTGTTCCGTTACTAATGCCGAGCGCGAGATCTCTGGTTTTCTAAACGACAATATCCGCAATTAACTCACACACGCTAGCTGAAAACCGAAAAAAATTTCGTGCGAAATTTTTACGGAATAGTGTAACGGGACAACGATGTTGCGCAACGTGGCTGTTTATCTTCTTCTGGAAATCGAAAGTAGCGAAAGTGATGTTGCAAGAAACAAGAGCGTCGGATGCTGCACACGATCTTCCCTCCTAATTGGCGTCACTCGCCGTTCGCTATTCTTTACTTCGAAATTACACCGCACCGAGCGCGTTACTTTGCGTTAAATTATGAAATCGTTACTTTATTTTCTTTATAGTTTCACTCGGTTTGAAATTGCGCAAAGCTAAACTAAAAGAAACCGCGTAATTTTTTTTTCACTTGTAGCGTGATATTAAAATAAGTGTCATCGAGTTGCCAAGTTGAACTTGAAACGCACCGAGCAGCATCGATATTATCTTGTTAATACTTTAAAATTATACGTGAGTTAAATTTGTATCGATAGAAAAGACGAGAATCGAGTTCTCAGTTTAAATTCGAGACGTAGCCGATTTGTGTTCGTGAGTGTTTCTTGCCAGATCGTACAATGTAAGAACAGCGTTGGCTCGACGGGATAATACGGTAGGTTGTCGCTTTAATCTGGGATTGAGATGTGATTAACGACACGCGAGCGCTTTTGCATTTTTTGATTACGCGAGGGAATGTATCTCCGAGGCATTTCTCAGACCCCTTGGAGGATTCTTCGTATTAGGGAACAATTTTTGAAGGAGGGACGTCGGATCGTTTTTTCACGGCGATTTTGTGATTAATCGTTATCTCTCTCTCGTGCAGCAATTACGAAACATGCATTTTTCGCAAAGTAACAATGATGTTCTCGCGCGAGCTTATTACGCGCATAAGAGAGGATTCGGACGTAACGTTAATCTAACTTTTAAGTCTACTCGTTCTCGCGCATAGGATAAAGCTAGTGAAAAGAAACGAAGATATCGTTGTCTGGTATAATGAAAAAAAAAGTCACGTGGATCTGGTATGGTGCATTGCCATATTTTCCCCGTGTCTAAAAAAATGCGAAAGATTAGACATGTATTTTTTAAAAATCTCCTTAACCAGGGAAACAAGAAAGCAGTGACAAAACGAGGTAGAAACGTTCCCATTAGTAGGGGCACAATGGATTTTATAATCAAATTGCAGATTGATGATACACAACTCCATCAGCTTGGTTGCTCTACAGGGAAACATATTGAATTCATTTTTAATAGCTGAGATTTATTTATCTCGGTAAATATATTTCGTTGAATTTTTGTATTTTTTACGGTATCGAGAGAGATCACTCCTTATTTTCCTCGTATCTCCGATGCCTGCTGTAGCTATAGAACCGTATAATGAAGATACATAAATTATTGTTAATTATTGAATGTTAATTATGAATTATTGGCTGAACATGTACACTTCTAAAAGGACCTTCTCCCGCTGGCTGCCGCGTGGCCTACAGCAACACAAAAATACACAAGACTTACGAAACAATTTCATAAAGAGTACACGGAAAGTAAATGTAGGTAAAGTGTTACGCATATATCTTTCTTAGCGGGCGACCTGTGCGTGATGAGTGATTGAAAATATTTCACGCCAACCTTCTTTTCAGCCGGTGCCAGTGCAAGCCGGCGGTACATTCGGAGATACAATCGAGAGATAAACGAGAGCTTTCAGACGATGAAGCGTCCGCGAGGGGCGGGCTCGCTCGAGAAACCAGGCAATTTGTTATCCGCTTGAAAATAAATGAACGTCGATTTTTATAGGGGAATCGCTGCGTTTTTTTTTTATGAGGGGTTAAGGGTTAAAAGGGCAGGGAAGCGAGAAGAGAAATGGAATGCGCGGAGAGATAGAAACATCGCGCGGCACGTGCCAATAATAAGAAATGACACAAAGAAAAATATACGCGTACGTGAGAATCTTATATATATAGGGTACATACGAATAAGTGTTCCTTCGACTCAGCGTGTCCAATCCGGGAAGAGAAAAAGAGAGAAAATGAAAAAAAAAAAATAAAGTATCGTCGCGAGGGACAAAGTAATTAAGAATTAATCGTAATCGCGACGCGTTTTCACGGAACGGATGCGTGGAATCGCGCGAAAAAAAAAAGTTCGGTGATAGTCATGTGCTTATCGTGTTAAGCGACCGATATTCAATCCGTTAAATAACGCGCAAATACTATTATCGTTAAGCAGCTAATTATTGGATAACGTTAAACGTAAGTAAATCGAGATAACCGTATTCTAAATAATAAGCGAATTATCGTTCGCGCGTGTCGACGGACGACGACTTACGGGGAGACGAACGCCCGTCTCTCTCTCGCAAATTATCGCCAAGGGGGGAACGAAGGTGAAAAAGAACCGGGATGGGTCGGATCATTTTCGTGCGGGCCTCTCCCTAGATTCGATCGCGTACCGGTGGGCAAGTCCGACCGCTAACAGGTCGCTACAGGCTGTTCTGGAATTCGCCGTTCAGGATCGAGGAAGATGCGATTTCTCGCGAGCGTCGTACGGTAATCGTAATTCCCGATCACGAAGATCTGCGTTTGCAGGGGCAGATCTGGATCCGACGAAACGCTTGAGTCTCAGTCTCGCGACCGTATCGAGAGCTCCACGAAATAACTTCGTACAAAAGCATTTGTTCGAGTTTGATTTTACGTGTTCCTCTTCTCCTTCTTTTCCTTGATCGTGGCCTCGAATGATTCCCGTGCACTTTTACGACCTGAGTCACCAAATGGAAAGTCTCGCACGCGTTTGTTATCGCGTTAATCAATGATAACATAGCGTGCATTTGAATGATCGCAGCGAAGCTATGTGACTCTCCTTTGATATCGTTTGAAATATGTTAGCGCGTGTCGAACGGGCCGCGTAATTTATTCTACGAGAATAGTTTCGTTACATCGATTCTCTTGACATTGGTCCACGAGCCGAAGTTAAAATTTCGTCAATTGTTCGCTCAGCTCGAAAAGAGGGCAAAGAACGCTGTCATGCCAATACGATCCTTCGAAAATGAATAGTGTAAGACTCACTGATGAAAGCCACATTCGGCTAGATATCGATCTGTTCATAATTAAGTGATTATCTCATTTATATATATAAGAAAGTAAGTACCTGTAAGAAGTAAGAAGTAAAATCAGTCGTAGAGAGTTCATTTTATTACACTTATATCAGTAATGAATCATATAAGTCGATATTAAACAAATATTTACATTAGAGAGTAATCGACGTTAAAGTATCTCTATGTGAAAGCACAAACATACATCATCGAATAAGACAGGGAGATTATGAGCAGATCGAGAGTTTTCATTCTTCCAGAACTGCGTTGGTCCCCTCATTTGGATAGTCAGCCAAGTGCAATCGTTACCTCGGCGCATTTACAAAAGAAGAAAAGAACTGATAAGCCAAGCAGAACTATCAAAAAAATAAAACATTAATTAATAATTAAAAGGATTAACAAATTAGAGAGAAACGTCTTTTATCAGTCACCGACCGTCGCTGTATTTCGATCGCTGTATTAACGATGTGACGTAGCTTTCCGCGGTGATTGCTAACAGGGTGTTAAAAAAAAAAATTCCAAGTTCGATCGGCGGTAAGGGAGGGTAATTCGCGGCGCGACAGGGCGGATCGTGACGCGGATTTGCTCCGCGACGTGAAAGCTCGCGTGACAAATGTTATTTTCCACTTTCGACTTTGCGCCGCATTTCGCGAGAAAGCGCAGTCGAGTGCACCGCGCGCGCGCGCACATTCGTACGGAGGTATTATTTTAAAGTGGCACAATATCCTCTTCGTTTCGGACGACGAGATCGAAGTCGAAGAAGCGGCGAAAGCTTCGTAGGTAAGGAGCTTCCAAATCAAAGTTTTTATTAAAGAGGCCTACCGAGTGGATATTTCTTCTCGTATTCCTGAATTCTTATTGCTTCCTCGAAGTTTCGATCGTTCGGGTACGATCATTCCAAAACGGAGGCTGTACCGCGCTGTCAGAATAATGCTCTCACGTAGAAGATTCGTCTCTTATCACGCCTCGCGTACACGAAGACGCGAGATTTGCCATTATTCTTTCGACGTATTTCAATTGCCACTCAGCCGTGTGTCTTATATCCGCCGAGTTTTCCCCATGACATATCAATGAAAGTTTTCGATCGACGGCTATAACGCTCGACGAGCAAGCGGCGGTCGTGTGAGTCATATAAAAAAAAAAGAAGAAAAGAAGACGAAAGTTATCACAAATCGCTGTGGCGATGACGAATCTTAGTATCGGATGTTTATCGGATAGAAATAGGTGGGAGGAATGACGAGGTTCGATCTTCTCGTATGTTCCGTTTGATGTCGAGGATAGTGAAAAAGTGTAACGCCTACTCTTTCCGAGTTTCCTCGAGTTCAGCAAGCCGGAACTCGCAACGAAAGTTACGTCTTCGTCCTGAAAGTCTCGCTGCCCGCGACTTTCGTTTAACCCCTGTTTTCTTCTTGTTTTCTATTGTCTACACATACATCACGAATGGAATTATGACCACGTAAAGTCCTATTCTGTCGCGCATTGTAACTGCTAGAGATAGTGTACGATCTACAGACTTAATCCTTTGCACTTGGACGTCGGCGTTATGCCCGAATCAGACTAGAGATTGAGATGGAGATTGGATTGAATTTTGAGCAATCGAAGTAAAGTTCACTTGAGATTGGTTTTCTCTTCTATTGGTTAAATTCCAATCCAATCTCAATCTCAATCTCTAGTCTGATATGGGCTTTAGACGAATATTTTATATTGTTGTAATCTAGTTACTACACTCGAGAAACGAGTGTGTTATAAATACATACTGAATACATATGTGTGAAATCAACGAGTGCTCTCGTATGATTGGTTAGAACGTTGCCGGAAGAGTTAGCCCTGATCCCGAGTTCCAAAACTGGGTGATGTATTGTAATGGATACACTTGTCGGTGACACAAATATTCAAAATAGGATTATTATCATTCTTTTATTTTATTTTCTCTTTTAATTAAGGAGCGAATATTGTCTTATGTCTTCTCCATTTTGTTGTTTGAAATATAACTCTCGGAAAACATTACAGCGATATTTTTTTATTTTATTTTTGTAAAATATATTTTTGTGGTATTTTATTTATTTTACCCAGTTCTGGAGTCGAGAATGATATTCGACAAAGAATTCGAGAATCTCGCATCTTCTCGATTCTTTGTTCGTGCGTATCTCTTCCCTGAAGTTGTTCCGACACGGCAGGAAGACGCGGAGAAAATTCTAAAAGGAAAGAGATTAAAAGAAAAAAATTTTGTGAAAAAGTGAAAAAGAGCACTCGAAGGATTTGAGCATCCGTTCGTAAGTAGTACGTTCTCGAATATAGTTAATAAAGCGTCGGGGCAAAGAATATTTTTTCTAGGAATGTTAGTGGACCAGGCAGCAGGAACATTAATATCGTAAAACCGCGGCGAATTTCATAATTTATAAATTGCAGGAAAATCCAAAAAAAAGAAAAGAATGAAAAACCGAAGCTGTAAGTAACGGAGGAAAATTGCGTACGGGAAAAAATGAAACGTCGGCCATTGGCTAAGGGAAGAGCAGTGGGACTTGAGGCAGTCAAATGATACTTGAATGATAGTATAAATGCAGAGTTTGCGTAGGCAGTAAAAACTTTTTTTAGACGTCCTGAAGAGAGGAAGAGGAAGAGGAAAAACGAGAGAGAAAGAGAGAGAAAAACTGAGTGAGTGAATGAATGAGTGACTGAGAATGTGTGTGGAAGGGGCTGAAAAAAGATGTAGAGAATATGTGAGAGTGAGAAAGAGGAAAAGAGAGAATGTGGAGAGAAATTGAGAAAGAGAGGCATTAACAAAGGTAGAAAAACAATATGAAAACGATAATATTATAAGCAACAAGAAGTGCTTTTATGAAATACAATATTATTTATACCATCCTGATGACGTATATATATATATATATATATATGCATATATATATATAAATATCTATATCTATATACATTATATCTATATATAGTAAGTGATAATGTAAGAGAGAAAGGAATGTGTATTATGTAACAACAAGGTATAGATAAGTATATTAATATATTACAAATACACATATAAGTATACATATAAATATACACGTATATATTAAAAATTATGACCTATTATGACTATGATAATATTATTAATATTGTAATAATTCGTAGCATTATATTGTGACTAGTATTGCATTAAGTAATAAAGGTTGTCCTGTATGTGAACATATTTATCAAACATGTATTGACTTGAAAGTATTGGTAGCTTTTTCCGCACTATACGTACTTCCTCTCCAGTTTCGTTTTTTTATTATCATGTATTTCTTCGTTTTCATCTATTTTGCGTTACGCATTCCTTTTTTCTATTAGCGATGAAAAATTTATTAAATCAAGCGTGAAGCAATAAAGGTAAGTGCAATGTTAAAAGTTTACACACACATATACACTACCGCTCAAAAGTATCAGATCATCTGTCGACAACATTCGCTAATTTCAAATATCAATAGCATCCAATTATCGTATAGAAACGAACAAAATTGCAAGTTAAAAAAGAGACTCTCAGTTTTCTAGTCGCGATAAGATCATGTAGATATGTCAGTTTGTCATTGAGCTGTGTTAAATTTACTAACGTAGTGTTTTTGTGTTTTTTCTTTATCATTTAAAATAGCTGTCGTTCAATGACAATGACAAACTGACATATCTACATGATCTTAACGCGACTAGAAAGATTGAGAGTCTCCTTTTTTTCGTTTTCGCATATAGATATAGATATTTATATATATATATATATACGTCATCGATAATTGGATGCTGATATTTGAAATTAGCGAATGTTTTCGATAGGTAATCTTATATTTTTGAGCGGTTTTGTAAAAAAATTATTTGATTTAAATCGCAAATTTAAAAATAATGACTATTTTGAATTCTATAGTTTGAACTGATTATTCACAATAAATTAAAGTTTAGTAAGCTTAGTAAAAAAAAAGACACGACATTTATTATTTTGTAATGAAATTTAATTATTTTCTTACTATTAAAAATAATTAACTCAAACAACAAATCTAATTTAAATTAAAAAATCTGATTTAAATTTAAAAAATCCGATTTTTTTAATTTTTTTTAAATCATGATTTTTCCACCCTTGTTAAAAATTAATTTTTATTTGGCTAGTTAGCCAGTAGTATATAGCTTGATAAATTGACTTTGCTAGTAATTAAACAATATGAATTATTTAATTACATTATCATTTTTGCTATTGCATACATTGATTGCTATAAAAGCAGATATATTATGATCGTTGATTTTAAATAAATATTTGTCAACAACTGATATTATAGATATGATACTAAGATCTCAGAATCTGCACGTTAAAATGTTGGCTATATAGATAAGGGACAGTCACATATAAAATTATAATCATTTAGCTGCAAAATACTCAAAGAAAAATATAAACAAGATATTAATCAAAATTGTGTAAAACGTATATAACAATATTGTGTTAAAATAAATTAAAAGTTTTTAAATAACAAATAGAATATAGACCGGTATATGGAAAACAAAAAATAATAAAAAATGCGCTAATAATAATGATGCTAACAAGCATCTTAATCCCTTTTCCCCCCGAATATTATAAAGAATTCGTTGTGAAAAATAACATCTCAGCCAGGGATCGAACCTAGGACCTCTCGACTTTCCTAGGCGTGTCTTATCTATCTCGATCACTGAGATTATTAAATTGTTTATCAATTTAATATCGTGATATTACTATTCTTGTTCAACTTAAAACTGTGTTTCAAGACCGAAAATTTATTTGGCGCGCAGTTTGGTGAACTTGATAAAAGTATATAAATTCAAAAAAGAAACATTAGCACGAAGATCTAGCTTTGACCGGTTTAGCGCATCTTTAATTATTTAAAAGTTTTTGTTTTATTCGGGAAAATTAATGTTTGAATAATTAGTATTTGTAAAGTAACGCTGTACATCTTTGAATTAAATTATCAATGATTATTATTTTAAATTTAATAATAAAACAAAATTGCAATAACAATACTTTTGATACAAGCTCGTCTCTTGACTTCGTCGCACAAACACGTGACGTATCTTTTTTTCTTGTTTAATTTTGCTTTATCTTGCTCCGTCAACTAGTCTCAGAGATGTCGTTAGCAGCAGAAGAATCAAAAAGACTTTGCAGGAAGAAAGACAGAGACGCTTTATCAAATCTTTCAAGGTCTTAATACAATGAACCGAGTTCTCGATTGGCTTACACAATCGTATGCAATCTTATGTCAATTTTATAACGTAGTAAAATGACACTCAGTGCAGAGGGGCGTCTCACTGTACTGAGCGTCGATTCGTTCTGTGATGACATCCCCGAGCACGAATGAGTCCTATATAATAGCGAAGAGGTCTATACGAGTGTGATCAGTGAAGTGATATACTACGATGGAGAATGGAACGTTCGTCATCCGGTCTCCCAAAGGTATGTGAAATTTCTGAAATCCTCGTCGCAAAAAAGTTCTTGTGTAATTCCACAATTGAGAAAAATGATAAAATTATTTTTTTTAATTAGTGTAATATATTCTTTTACACTGTGCTTTAATTTCAAATAATTTCTAACAATAAATGACACTAGACCGATATATAAATAACTATTAAGAGAAATACATATCTTATTTGAACTAGATCTTAATTTTTAATAATATAATTTAGTGTAAATTTACATATATCTAGTTCAAAATTGCCATTATACAATTATATTGTCTATTATGTGTATTACTTTTTTTTGTAAAATTTATTTACTTCTGATTAAAACTTTGATGCGAGATTTGATGAAATAAAAAATTTTATATTTTTATTTTTTATTATTTAATTTTATTTAGTAATAATCAAATTATACACACACACACACACACACATTTTATTATGTTTATTATGTTTTCGAGAGTGAAATGAATAATATAGTGACGAAATAGTGATGAATAATAAGATGAAAGTGACATGTAATAATTGATGATAAATTTATTATAAAATCACGTCATTATTTTGATTGTGTAATGATTGAAAACCGCTTAAAAAATCATAAAATATATTTGTTTTGTAAGCTAATCATTTATTAATCTTATGAAATACTTATAAAAAGTTAAATAAATTTTAAGGTGTTTTTTTTGCAAATGCTTAATTTTCGCATTAAATGAGTAAAATTTAACTTTTTCACTACAGTGCTGGCACAGCATTGACGACAGGTGAAAAAACTTTAGTCAAACGACGTTTGCAAAAATCTTTATAATTCAGCGATATTTGAATATATCAGGCGATTACTGTTACTATGCTTCGTCAACAGGAACATTTTATCAATTAAACGATAAAATAGACCGGGATGAGAGATTTGAGAAACTTTTAAAATATTGGATAAAATGTTCATGTAATCGTTGAATCTATCATAATTCCGTCAGAATTAGCTCTTTGATGTAATCCTAATCAAAATTGATATTCCTATGATTCGTTTTTTCTGTGCTGTAAGATTAATCGATATTATGAAAAATAAGAAGTTTTGTGATATACGAAAAAATTAAGATGCAGTGGATTTTAGCGTTAAATATGAATTTTCAGTTTTCAATGGTTTTCAATAAAATCGATTTTCTTATGCATATTATATCATAGCTTCTTTTCGGATTATACATAACATTATATTTTCTTATTTATGTTTTATTATAATAAGTTAGCTGATTATGTTATATTATATTAATATCAAAATTATTCACTTGGAACGTGTAATTTAAAACTTGGCTTTGGGATTTAATAATTATCAAGTTTAAAATTATTCGCATCCATAGTGAAAAGTTTAAATTTGTATCTGCTTCTCGCAAACCGAGTATCCTTGAGTAATTATGCTTTTTGTTAATCAATTTTTAATGAATTTAATCCATGCTTCTATTTTGTAACACCTTATAATAAAGCTCTCTGTAATTTTTTATATTAAATATTTTGGTAATTGAAAGTTTAATTATATTGTTGTTGAAAAAAACATTGTTTGAAATTAATTGAAAAATTATAAAACGTTACAGTAAAAATATAATAATTGTAATTAATAAAAGTATTAAAACTAAATAACAAAATATATTTAAAAGGCATGGCAAAGATTTTGCAAAATTTCAAGGATCAGTTTTGACATTTTAATAATAATAATAGACATGTCAATAATAGACATGTCAATAATAGACATGTCAATAATAGACATTTCAATAATAAACATGTTGTTGTTACTTCAAAAATAAACATGTTATTGTTAACGATTACAATTTGTTGTTTTTACAAGTACATATTACAAATGGCGTTGATTTACGCATCGCGATTATAAAATAATACTTGTGAGATTAATCATGTGTCATTGAATAAATACACATGTGTTAGTTTAGAGCAATTTGTTTTAGCGTTTTATCTTATTTCATAACTAGTAAACATATGTAGTAATGCTCCGAATATGATCTTAGAAATATTTGTAACATTTCCAATTTAAGCATTTTCTTTTCGCAGGTAATATTATTTTTTATTATAATATTAATATTATTTTTAGGTAATATTAATATTATTTTTTACATACTTAATTTTTAGACACGGCTAAACAATTCCAAGCTTATCTGAGAAAGTACGAAAACGATGACAAGTTGGTGATTTTAGAGGCCATAGATAGGCCAGGAACAAATCCTGGCGACAATTATATGTCGGTGTTGATAAAAACGAAAGTCATCGGTACATGCGGAGATGGAAGTCGTTAGTCTCGTTACTTTTATTTATAAATTTTATCTTGTTATATTGTTTTAGTTGAAAAATATAATTCTATTGTATTCATTTAGTATACAAAAAAATAAGTAAAGAAATAGAAATACGATATGCCTAAATGTTTCTCCTCTTTCCTTCTTGTACAGCATATGTCAAGACTTTTATGACGAAAACGATCGTCGAAGGTAAAAACATCAACAAATTGATAGATATTCCCGATATATTTCGTATGGAGGCACATGCTTATACAAAAGTATTGCCTATCCTTGGATCTTTTGGTCCTTCGTGTATACATGCCGACCAGGATATTATAATAATGGAAGATCTGACGGAAAAAGGATACGCCAATTGTGAGAGGCGCAACTTCTTGGACTTAGACCATTCCATCTTTACTTTAAAGGTACGTTTTTTTGATAATTCGATTCCAGAAGTGTACTGCTTATCTTATCTCGATATAAATAAAACACAATAGATAAGAAATTTATATAACATCAAATTAATTTCAAATAAATTTCCTCCAGAGTGTAATTACAATTTTAAAGCGTGCGTACTTGGATAATTTATTATCAGAAGACAATGACATGAGAAATTTTTCTTCAAGAGACGTAAAATAAATAAAAAAAATTGCTTTAACTAGCTGTTTGGATATTGAACTTTAAAGATTATGAAATTTTGTTATGAAATAGCATAAGTAAAAGTATTGCTATATATACACATATAGACATTGGCGCAGTAATATTAGTACTAATATACGTGATCAGACTTATCAGGCTTCATTTATCTTGTTAGTAATAGCTAATAATTATTAATTAGTATTAGCCGTGGATTTAAGTAGAAATTAATTTCAAAGTTTAATCAATGTCATAAATTAATATGATTAATGATACGGTACTTACGATATTTGTCAAGCTTTTGTAGTCATTAGAATGATATCAATAAGGAATGGTACCATTAAGGTTTTAATACTAAAAATCTTTCAAGCGATCACAAATAACATCGATAAATCTCAAATTCTTTGATTAATCTAAAGTCGAATTTTTTAATAAAAATTAAAACAATTTAAACAAAAATTTATTAAACACTTTCTTTTCTTACATCTTAATTTTCATTACGTTCAGGAATCAGTCTTATAGTTCGAAAAATAGCGAAATAATATTTTAATATTATTATTTGTATTTTTATTGATTATGTATTTAAGAAATATCAAAAGATATTTAATTTTTAATTTTTGTCAAACTTTAATCGATTTTATTTTTTGAATAATTTGTTTGTGTTGCGCAAAAACGCAATGCGCGGGTTATATCGATTTTTAGAAATATTTACATTTCTATAAACACATGTTCATTTGAATTTCAACTAAATTAATAGCACATATTTTTTATATTCTGTGCAGAGACTTGCCAAATTACACGCGAGGGCCTTAACTATAAAGATTAATAATCCGCAGCAATTTGACGAGTTAAATTTGCATATGGAAGAAGTAATCTACAAGGACAATTCTGAATTATCGCCAATGAGATCGTGCTCTGAAATGTGTGTGAAATCGATAGTACAATGTTTAGATACGATAGAGCCACAAACGCAGGAGTTGCAAGCTATTAAAGATCACATTGTCACCACCTACCTCGAAAAAGCTTACGACATAATGTATCAATTGTTCACCGCGCCGAAGCAAAAGTACGACACCATTTGCCATGGTGATCCGTGGATCAATAATTTGCTCTTCCTGCACAACAAAAACGGCAAAATAATCAATCTAAAGATGATAGATTATCAGATAATCAGGCATGCCTCGCTATCCACGGATATCCTTTACTTCATATATAGCAGCGTGCAATCGTCGCTGATCGAGAGGAGTTTCGAGAGCCTCATTAAGATCTATCACAACGAGTTCCTCGATGAGCTCCGTCGATCGCACGTAGACAAGGAGATTCTGGCGGAGCTCGGAATCGAGTGGCTGCATAAGGAATTGCGAACTTACGCGTTTTACGGAGTGCTCATTGGATGCTTTTTGATAAATCCAATTTTGGCGGAGAAGGAGGACGTTCTGCAATTTGAAACAATGGAGTTTGGCCCGCTGAATCCGACGTACCAAGCCGACATGAATCAGTCAATGAACCAGAGGAGGCTTGAACGTGTCAAATGCCTCGTGTTTCATTATTACAAGAGATTTCATTTAGATATTATTAATGACGATATCGAACCGATTTCTATTCTATAGTATTAAGCCTGCTCGGAATATGATAAGGTTTATCGTTAATTCATTCAATATTATCTAATAAACAATAATTAACTTCGGTGTTTATGAGAAATAAAGCAATTGTAATTACATATCATAGATAATGCATCAGCATATACAAAGAAAAAAAAACAGATAAATTACATCTATATACATTTGACACCGAAAAATATATAATTGTTTTTAGAAAATTATTGAACGTTGAATATTTTTTTGTAATTGCTTTAAATTTTATTATCGATCGTAATAATTAATGTAATATGAAATAATTGCTATGACATCGATTCGTAATATCATAGTGATATCGTAATGATATCGCAAATGTACATGTTCAAAGATTTGCATTATTGATTGAATAATAATTTTAAGCTAAATTAAATTTAAGCTGTTTTGCCGAAGTACTTCAATAGAATGTATCACACAAATAATTTCTAATATGTTCAAATAATTTCAATAACTTAATTAAATAATAACAAATAATTTAAATAACAATTGCATTGCTCAATATATTAGAAAGAATTCTTATAATTATTGCTTTGTTACAAAATATGTTACAAATTGTTACAAAATATGTTACACAAAATATACTGTATACTTTGAAAATGTTTATGAAAATATATTACGCACAAATGAAGATTATTTTAGCAATTGTATCTTAATGCGTCGGGGGACATGGAGATAAGTGGTATAATTTACATTGACTCTAAGTTGCATAAACCATTTCTTAACAAAGCCGTTGAGTAACGATGTTCTAAACGGTGATTTGTGCAAACGGCGTTTTTCTCATAACACAATTTCGTTGTCGAACTCGTGCCGAAATTTATCCGCTACGCCCATCTGTTTCATCGCTGCGGTATTATTCCATTATTTCAAAGCGATATTCCATTATGATTATTGTTACCGACGAGACCGCATTACGGACATCTCGGAGTGAGGTAATCCCTGATGTTTATTAGCCTCATTATTTTATATTACGCGAATAAAGCGTAAGTTATACTACTCATTCCAGTAATCCGCTTAAAAGGTCATAAAAATAGAATCGCGGTCAGGCGATTTCATTTTTATCAAAATTGTTTTTATTTGCATGCAGATTGCATACGCTAATATTAATATTTATACCTACTACAATAATGATATCATGTGCGTCCTGCATGATTAGTACATCCGCAAGTTTAATCGTTACTTTTAGAATCAATCGAAAAGGTAGAGGGGAAACATAAAAACTATTATTTCTAATCGAATTTCGTGTGCAACTACATGCCGCACGAAACAAAAAGGTGAAAGATCAGCGGAGAAAGCGGCAATAATATCGAAAGTCAAATCACTTGACACCGTGCATCTATGATTTCCTGAATCTGCATTTCGAATTGATTGGAGGGACGATGCGGAATCATGTCGTTTGACTAGGACGAACGCGTACGGATAAGTTAGGGTGTCAGTTTCGCAGCTTGTGCAGCGGGCCAATATCCCAGGGCGTGAGAAACGCGTGTCGCTTAATTGCCACACTCTTCTCATTCTCTCCCACCGTACCACCGCGGTGTGTTGCATTGTTTCCTCGCACAGGCACGCGGAAACACGCGTATAACACCGGGAGAGGAATATTAAAATGCCGGAAGGACGCGTTCTCTCGCGCCTCTCTCGGCGTTACGTGGCCCCTGCCTCGCCTATTGTTCGACGACACCGTTGGTGTCCTGGGTCCCCCTCTGCGGTAGAAAGACATCGATAAGGATCCACGATCTCGCCGGCGGATTAAGACTCCGACGACGTAACGTTACGTCGTCCCACACCGAGGAATAGAAACATTTTTAGAAAGTACGAACATTCGACGATCATTATCTTCGTTCCCAATTCTCGCTTGCCAAGTTTATATCTCGCCACGTTTGTCGATCCTTACTCATTATCGCGCGAAGCGATAATAATTATATACGACTCGTATTGCACGACCGTAGGAATTATGTATCGCGATATATCGATTTGCTCGCCGCCTTTGGTAGCGCGAATTTCACGATTTATGTGCTTTCATTCCATCGGATCGTGGTCGGCTTACGCCAACACGAGCTTCGTCTATCTGTCTCGCGCATCGAATACGTATTTCGAAAGTCTCGCGAAATGCACCGGTTGAAATGTTCTCTTTGATTATCGGAAGACATAATTGATAACTTCATTAATGACTTCGGTCATTGGCACTGCATGAAGCTTAACAAACTTTGTAACGATAAATTAATTAATAGTCGACTCTGCTTAATTTAATCTTCATTTATCGAAGCGTCCGATCTCTTGCAAGAATTATTTTTGATAAAACGCAATGTCTTATCGTATCGAATACGTATTCGCTGTTATTGTTGCCTCGTTAAAAGATCCCTTTTTAACAATTTCTTTGATCTTCTTTTCCTTGCCGTTGTTTTTTCCATTTTTTTTTTATCCTTTGACGACAAATTTTCCTACCACAATTTCCGTCTTTAATGCTGCTACTCCATTTTTTCTTTTCACATCGCTGTTTTATTTCTTCCATCTTTCTTCGATAAATTCTTCTTTGTTTTTGTTCCGCAGTTTTTTCTTCGTTCTTTTACCTCTTTTATTTTTCGATATTTCGTCGAGAGATTCCTCTTGATTCCACAAGTTTCTTTTTTAGTTTTTGTTTCTGCAGCCTCTTCATCTCGTATTTCTTAATCAATTTTTTTTTATAAATAATGGCGATAATAAATATAGAATAAAAATAATACTGATAATTAGCATGCTGTTAATTCGTAATTTTCTTTTAATTTAAAAAATTTAGATTTAAATTATACGCAATTTGCAAAAGTTTTGGCTGTTTCACAAAGAATTCTAAGATTCCTGCATTCTTTTCTAAAAGAATTTACACGATTATATTCAAAGCAATAAAAATAAAAATATGAGACTTCGAATAATCTTTTAATTTTTATATAGAAATTTGTAACAAGTTAACACACATACACACATATATTATATAAATTGGAAACGTTACATATATGTGCGTGCTATATATGTGTATGTACAAATCGCAGAATGAAACGAAATAGTCAAAAGGCATGTAATATATTCATTATATTTATTGATATAATAATTTTATAATAACTACGTGCAAAATTTTATGTTTTTGCGAGATTTATCACATTTCGATGCCTACTGCACGTATAATATTGCATTACAATTGAATTTTTTTAGTTATCGATCACATTACTAATATTTAGATACTAATCATTAATTTGAACGCGCCGCGCGATACTAGGTTGAAGTTGTCGGCATATTCGAGTTCCGCTATTAACGAGACGCAGTGAACACGGAACAGATCGGCTCCCACACGAGCGGCGTCGCGTCGTTCATTTGGTAAGTAAAATCCATATTAATCGTGGATTTATTCTTTATTCCTTTTTACTATCGCGCAATATATATATATATAAATATAGCGCTCGTACATCGACCGTTAGAATGCGTATTTCGCATTTGTTGGTCGAAGGATCTATCGCGCGAACGGTCGACAAAGTGACAATCATATTTTCGAATCGCAAATATCGCGGATATCTGACTTTCTGTCCATAATTATCTATCTATGAAAATTTCAAGCTCGCATATTTAGCCTGCGCCTTCGCGAGATAATAATCGCCGTGAAAGACGAACGTTATATTACTTGTTGTCCGAAACGCGGGAAACGCAGGGACGCGAAGATAGGAGCAACAGGTGTAACACCGCCGTAGCGTCACTCGTGACACGCGAAGTTGGCCGCGCGCGGCACGCGCGCTGTACGCTTCCCCCCGCCCTCCGCCATCTTAGACGCGTTCGCGCTTCATTTGCGCATCGTCGCGGTAATCGAACGTGCCGGTAATTTCGCGCGGGCCTATTTTTTCGTCGTCGCGATGATTAGGGCGCGCGTCGCGTGCGGTTAACGGAGTATCATACGGAGTGCTGCGCGAATGATTAGCACGCTTAATTCTAACCAACGTGTCTTCGCGAACAGATTTGTCAGTGCTACGGAAAAGCGATCATAATGAAACAAGGAAGAGAAAGAGAGAGAGAGAGAGAGAGAGAGAGAGAGAGAGAGAGAGAGAGAGAGAGAGAGAGAGAACGGAGTATCGAGCGACGGCGAGGTGAGCATTTCATAATCCATTTCGTTACTGACGGAAGTAATCGTTCGTTCGCGAAGTAAAAAAATCACTTTAGATCACTTTGTAAAATAATAGTGTACTGCATATAATGCACTGTGTATAATTTATAAAATATTTTAGATTATACTTAGGATTGTCAAAATTTTGTAGCAATTGATGTTAACAATAAATATATATGAAATATTCCAAAATAGCTAAGATTTATAATTAATTTATAATTAATTTTATAATTAATTTATTAAATTATGTCTATATATTAATATTGATATATAAAATTATAGATTTTTTCTCATTAAATTAAATATTTGTCTAAATTACGAAGAAAATGATTAATAATTATTTTTCGACATATTTATTTTAGGCATTCTTATTTATTAAATTTTGTACGTGTTACAGATCAATGTTACATTACAATATTTGCTGCTGCTGTTGCTACATCCGGTGAGTAATCGGTTATTTTTTACTTTATTCTTGAAGAAAATAAATTTACAAAAAATAATCACATTTATAACAATTTTTCCTATCAATCCGATAACGTTAATGTACAAATCACATTTAAACTGAATGGAAAATTCGGAACGCCATGTAAGATACATACGCATGTTCGAAGCTCTTCGTTAAAGAAGTAATTATTCGTTAAACAGATTAATTACAAATTGTTAATCGAGTGTTAAAAGTGTAGCGATTGAGTATTACCGTTGGCGAGATGGTTCGCGCGCGACGCTCGGGGCGTTTTGTGACGTACGTAATACGTCGCGTCGTGTGTTACGGAAAGGTCGCCGCGCTATCATTCTCGTCCCGGCCATCGCACCGACGGGCGCCCGAGCGAGTCGCTCTATGTGTAGGATTATTATTTCTCGAAACACGACGCAATCCGCATAAAGATAATAATATACCCATCCGGAAGATGTTACGTCATTCTTTATTAACTGTAGAATTATTCGCCTACGCGATTGAATGATCTTTGAGACTCACGCGATTCTCTCGACGTGTCGAGGCACTGATCGTTGCGAAGCAAATGTCTCGTGCGATTATTTGTAGAGATCGAAACAAAGAGTGAATTTGAAATTAACATTTCGTTGCGATTTACTTACCGGATGATTATTGCTCAAATTCAAATGCCGCATCGCGTTTCGGATTATTCATCAATTTAGAAATAATTTACTTATTCGCTTTCGTATCGAACGCGCGAATTATTGTATCGTGACTTAATGATAGAGCCGGATAATTAGTTCGATCACGTTTTCGCGAGCGTTATCTCGTGAGTATGCAACGAGGAAACGTGAGAGGAGGATGAAACTGGAAGGCATCAGATTCAGCGGCGGAGCCGCATCGGTGAGTATATTTCTCTTTGAATGAAGAAGATTTGGAACAAAACGTTTATCGTACATTTATAAAATGATTAATAAAATATATTATCTATAAAGTAGAGAACAAATATTGAAACATTAGGTGTGTTCATTTATTTTTCCTTTTTTTCCTTTCCTAAATTTATCTTAAATAAAATGTGTGGCGTGCGTTCTCTTTATTTTAGTCTAGGTTTAAATATCATATAAATTAGTGCAAAACAGAGAAAACTTTTATGTTAAAATATAGGGATATATACGTATATCGATTATTTGACTTAGTGTTATCTGAAATAATATGATAAAATAAAATATGAGATCCAATAAATATTTCGTCACGGATGTATTTGTAGATTTATTTGTATAACTTTTTTTGAAATTAATACTTTACACAAATGTCAGTCACATTAAAATATTTAGTATAGAAATAATTCTTAATATTATATTGAAAAAATTGTGATAACTTGTTGATAATATAATAACTTTATATGAATGATTTATACGAAAAATTGAAAAGATTTATTGTGAGAAAATAAAATGTTTGTTTTAATAGACTCTAATATTGATTATATGAATTATATATTATTTTTGGATCTTTTCATGTCATTTTTCATAGAACATCAATTATAGAATATAGATCATCAAAGTGTTAAATTTTGAATCTTATAATAATATGCGTAATGATATGAAGTTTTTTCGGCTTATAAACTGGCTTCTTAATTTATATTTAAACGTTTTATATATATATATATATATATATATATATATATATATATATACACATAATATTATATTATATGCAAAAATATTTTCTTATTTCTTTTAATCAAATCATTTATTCAAATATTTCAGAAAACAACGACAGAATATGTCACGTCGAAGAAATTCTGCGAAGCTGATAAGCTGGACAGTCTGAGAGGAAGAGGAGACCTAGGAAAGGCATCGGGCGCCAGCGGAGCAACCTTGGGGTAAGCATTATTTTTTTATCTTTTTATGTGCAAATTAAATTTTTTTTTATAACAAAAACAAAAAAATCGTATTTTGAGAAGTGTACGGGTTGTTTTATTTCGATAATTTAAAAATAATAATTAGAGAAAAATACTTATACATTTTTATTTATAAAAGTTTATAAAGTTCATTCTCGTGAAAATTCTTTCCTAAAATTTTTTTCAATTATTATTTTTATAATATTTAGAAATTGCAAACAGATAAAAAATTTAATACGCATAATAATTAGTTTTTAAACATTAATTATTAAGAGTTACTTTAATATGTTAAATTTGTGTGTTATAGAATCATCGTAGTCAACGTTGCAGATAACTCCGCTGTTGCGCATCGGTCGGTGAGTTAAAACAATTTTTTTATTTAAATAAAATTGCAAATTTCTGATTTCGAAATATGATCAGATTGGACATGGCCAGGAATAAAAAGTAGATCTATTCTAGCCCAAAGAATATAGAACCAATGTCCAGTTAACCCAATATTATCACAATGATTATGAATAGATATTTAATGTATCTAATGTACAATATTTTTTGTTTATTTACTCAAATTAAGATTATTTTTTCTATATTTTTAATTGTATATTTTCTCATATATACGTGAGAAAGACTGGTTAAATGTAATTATGCGTTTATTAAAGCGCCAATTCACATATTTATTAAAACATTATTTTTTCTACATTTCGAACCGCTGTGAAAATATACAATTAAAATTTAATATTTAATTACACTAAATGTATTTTGAACGCATAAATCTCGAAAACGCATAAATTTGTGCGAAATCATTAATAAGCAATCGATATATGTCATATGCTTTTATATGAATCAAGCTAATAATTTATACATTATACCGCGCTTTCTATTCGAAAATAATATGCAAATTACAATTAAATAGATGAAAGAGTGATGTGAGAGATATTCGAATCTGAGCATCATAAAAATTAATTATCGCCCGAAAGTATTATGCTACGATAATTTATGATTTCTATTCGTTAATTTCTTTTGCTTTTCAATTCCAATGTGAAATGAATAAAACGCTCGAAATATCAAAAATCTTCGAAATTCCGTAAGTTTATAAATTATTAAACGAATTAATCAGTTGCGCGGACCGATAATTGTAAATTGCTCAAAGAATGACTTTGTTTTTTTAAAGAATAACAACGATATACGTACAGCTCACGTTAATTAATTCAGTGGGTTAAATAAATACATAAATCCATATTTATTTGAAACGCAGGAAAAATAGAGTTTCAATAAATATATGAATTTCTATATATAAATATTGAATTAGCTATCGATTCAATCTTATATCGTATCGCATTAACACGATGAAATCTTCAGGAACTTATATTTCTGAGTACGAGATTGGCAACCCCAAAATATCCGAGTTACCCGGTTATATCTTCAATTCTGGGAATATAACCGGGTTCTTTTGAGTTTAATCTTCTGTCACAATATGTAATCAAATGCACGTCTTATAATAAAAAAATAATCATGTGCGATTAACGTCGCAAGTGTCGTTTAAACTGCCGCACGATCATTGTCTTCTGGTGATTAGTGCGCGTACGATTATAATTAACCGCGTTTTCGCGAGTGAGTATTGTGTAAATGACACGAAAGAACAAGAGAGGAAGAAGAGGGAGCCTGGGAGAGAGGCATCAGGCGACAACGAAATAACCATAAGGTAATCTTATTTAAATTTATTGTATAATCTATATACATAAATAAATGCACATTAATTTTTCCACCGAAATCTAAGCTATATATACATACGAATCACCATGAGTTTAAATCTATTTATAATTCCTCTTAATGTATTAGAGAATAAAATTTCTCATTAAAATACATAAAATAAGAAAATTCTTTCGCATGTTTTTAAAGATGGAATATTAAACGTGCACGAACATTGTGTGAAGTTATGGAAAGGATATTCCCAGAGATTGTAATTCTCTTTGTTTTGCAACTAAACATTTTTTAATTAATTTGCATTCGTAGATTATCTAAAAGTAAATTATTGTAGATAGAAAGATTGCAACATCTTTTCTTTCAATGAATTTCAGAACGCGCAAAAATCGCGAGGACGATCTTACAATTTTTGAGCATTCTCAATGAAATTGAAATTCGTTGAAAGAAAATATTGCAATCTTTCTGTTCAAGGCAGTACACTCGTGTTGGTTGGTTCAGTTCGTGCACAATGAATTAAAAAGAAAACTGAACACGTTTCGAACTGGTCGGCGATTATCATGTACAATCGGCATGCATCTCGTAGCGTCCGTTATTTCCGTCTCCGTTTGTTCGATCAAGATCCTCAATTCTCTTTCAACGGATCGTCATAAGATCGATGTGACGGCGATGAACTTTCGTTAGCGTACGGTCGCCTCGGCTCTTGTCGGTAATATCACGAAAGGGCGTCCTCTTTTCCGTGACTTGAGGAACGCCAGTAAGTAATACGCTTTTTTTTTCCCTCTTTCAAGATGTTATCCAATCCCGCGCTGTCTCCCGAGAATCCTCTCGGGCATAATGGATGTCCTTCCATCTATCGGTGACATTTTGCCTCCGTGAATTTGAGATTGGCTAACAAGTCGTAATAAGTTTCACGCGGAGATCATTATTCTCTTATTAGACCCCGTCTGATTGTTCCTTGTATTAGGAAAGCGAATGCTTCGCAAATACATATAATGATATCGCTTTATGTCATTATCGTCTTAACTTGTACCGCGAAATTATTAGAAAATCAATGATTTTTAGAAGTATACAAGATAGTACATTCTTGAGTTTATTTTGTTGAAATATCAATTCTAATACGTCAAAGATAGATGTAAAATATATTTATATATAATATTAATATAATTTGAAATAATTTGTAAACTTTTGTGAATTCTATATATTAGCGTATTTATTATATATATATATATATATATATATATATATATATATATATATATATATATATATAAATTTTATATAAAATAGAGAATTAAATTGTAGAAAAAAGTAAAATTTCTTTGTAGAGAAAGATTTAAATCTTTTTATCCTTTAAAAAATAATATAGAATTATGATAACATCTGTACAGTTACAGAAAATGCTTGAAATTAATAAACTAGTACAACTTTATTTTCGAAAGAAATTTATATCATTGAAAGAAGAGAGCATCCTATATAGTAATTATTTCATCTTTTAATTTTTAATTTTTTTTTTATTAAGTTTCCTGAAATGTATGCGAACACGAGTAATATGCTGGCAGTAAACTGTAAATGAAAAGTTGAATATTCAATCGTAACGCTTCATCGACGTATCGTCAAAGTGTGTTTGCGACGATAGGTTTTCCGTGTATTTTCCGGAGCTGTTTCTTACGTCGCGGTCGATAGAAATATTTAAAAGCCTTTTAGCTATCCAAGCGTTTCTCGGTGGCTGTTTTGCCAATATGTACAACGTGTCCGATAAAATATGTTTTAACCTGAGCTATTATGCGATACTTAATATCTACTTAAGTTCATGTACCAGGCCGTGTCACTGTAGTCGTTGTATTTTACGACATCACAAGTAAGAAATCGTAGATAATTTTCGTTTGCAATACGCAAAATAAATGACTATTTTTTTCGTATGCCACTCCCGCTTTCTATTAACTTGTAAAATTCACCGCAAATTCTCTTTTCATCTCTCTCATATTGATAAATGACTATATAATTTACTTTGAATATTCCCTTGTGGAAATTTTGAATTTTTTTGATCGCTGGCTAAATTTGTTCGTTAATTATTCAATCACAAAACAAAGAAACGCAAATGATGCAAAGAAGACATTTTACAATTATATTCCACTGCAAGAAGAAATTATATACGATTTTTCGCTAGTAGCATCATAGATTCAATATGATTAGAAGCCTTTATTCTGACGGAGAATAATAGCTTGAATTGAAGTGATGATTCCACGTTTCGCTATGCTAACATGATATTGGATCTGTGAAATTACTGTTTACTGTTTTCTCGTATCTGACATGCTATGGAGTACTGTACATTCTCATACACCGAGAAAATATTTTTTACGCATCGTAAAACAGAATAAAATATTACTGCTACGTATAATATTTAAGAAAACTAATCAACAAGTTTCAGTCGCAATCATCCCAAGATTCTCGTTGCTCGTTAATTGCTTTTTTAGATACTGATATGCTTTTAAAATTTTTTTACATTTTTTTACAGTGCCTAATGTTACTGAATTGCACTTCTCTTTATGATATTTTAAACCTGCTTAAATTAAAAAAATACCAATTATGAGTTATTTCATGTATATAAAATCAAATCTGTTCAAAGTACTGGCAATTTATTTATAAAAATATCTCAAAGCACTAGCAATCTCATAAAGATATATTTTTATAAATAAATTGCTAGTACTTTGAACATGATTTTTAAACCTGAGAAAGAGAGAGAGAGAAAGAGAGAGAGGAGAGAGAAGAAGTGGATTTAAAATATTAAAAATAAAATTTTTTATATACTGTACACAAAGTATATTAAATGTTGTAGAGTATATGAAATTTCCATTAGTTTTATATTTTTTCACGGGAAATTTTTAGCTTATTTTTCTATTTCACGCTTAATAAAAATAGGACATTCTATCACATTTTTTTCAAATAAATAATATCGATTTCGAAGTTTCCTGGCAACTTACATATTTTTAATTAAAATGAAATTTGATTTTGTTACGTTATTAACGTTTTGCTTTAAATGAATGTGAAAGAAATACGATCTTATCAGTGATACAACACTTGATTATATGGTATTAATGTTTTTTTCTACGATTAATTAAACGAATTAGCAAACCGCTCATTGAAATAGGTGGCGAGTTAGGCGTAAATCGCGAAGAAGCGGGAGGACAACGACCGAACAATTAGTTTGCATCATGACTGGGAAGAAAGTAAGTCCTCAGGCTGGCTAACGCGATGTCAACAAACTGTCGACTGTAATTTATAGCGCGTGATGAACAATTCTTGATTCTATAGTCGCGAAGTTGAGACACGTCGCTAACTTTCCAAAATAGAATTGAATGTTCAGGCAAGCAATAATGCAACGCAACGCGCGCGACGCGTAAGGAATCTATTGCGAATAATCAAGCCGCTTATAAATTTTGTCATAAAATTAACATTATATTTAATAAGCATCAATTAATATGATAAAATTACATCTTTAATAATATCAATATGTAAATGCGCTATAAGTTTATATTAAAATTTTATATAATGCTAATTTTTTATTAAATATTGATTAATTTGAATATCACAGATGATATCTAATAATCAAATCTTTTTAATTAAGTAGGAATATTTAACAAAGTGCTCTGTCCCATACACAACAACACGCATGTTCAAATAATATTAAATTAATATAATGATTAATATAATTTATACATTGTGTGTATATATATATATATATATATATATATATATATATATATATATATATATATATGTGTATAATATTAATCAAATTCTGCATTGCGAGTTTTATATCGATCGGTTAGAAAGAAATTTTAATCCCAAATTTATTTAGTTATTAAATAAACGCGGTAGTTACGCCAGTTTCAGAGATTCATTTTGCTGCCACCACGCTTTATATTGAAACGATAGCGTTGAAAAAAAAAATGCTGGTTGTGTTAGAAAGAAATAATAACGCCCATTCGGTTTCCAATTCAAAAGTTTCATGGTTTTCCTAGTTTCCCTGGGGTGCGAGAATGCGCATTTAAAAATATCCTTTCTCATACTTCAACGTCTCCTAAGTGCCGCCTAGCTTCGTCGTTACGTCGCAGCGTAACCACGTCCGCATACGTTATTCAAGAAAAGTGCCGTGAGCTGCGCCGGTACCTCCACTGTAATTTGACTTTTTCGCGAGGAGTGTATTTTCTCTCTTTTTTTTTTCAACACCCGTGCCGCTATTATTACTAGCACGAAGAAGCGCATGCGGGAGACAATGGTGCGCAGCGGTGTCGTTTCGTTTGCATGTGCAATATGCTATAGAAAAAGAGGATAATACAGGATTAAAACAAACACTGGCTTTCCTCGTTACTGTCACGTTCGCAGATCACAATCACGTTAAATAGCTCGTGTTAAAATAGGACGTATCTTTAATCAGAGATCATTAAACACAGAATTGAATCGTAATCATTTAAATTATCGAACAGTGATTTCAAATGAATTCAGCTCACGTGCGGAGCTTCATGCTGCTCAATCAGTTAACGTATTTCTTTTTTAATTTCGTAAATTAACAAGTTTTTCGCGTGAGAAACATACGCGGTATAAAATGGAAAATTTCTCGTAAAGGAAAAAAGACTTCTATATTTAGCAGATCTCCCCCATTTCGAAAAATATCTCTGTCTTAATTTTAGATTACGTAACTTTATTTGATCTTGGATTAGGCGACAAAATTCCAATAACGTTTTAACTTAACGCTTAGAGGTAGCATTCTATTTCTTTCCCGCCGACTCAAATACCCTCGCGAATTAATCGTGCGAGGACGTTCATGGATGCTCGCAGACCTCGATCGTGTCTCGCGCGAATCGAAAGGCGAATCGCCTTGGCTCGGCTAATATCACAGATGAAAGTGAATTTACTGGCGCGACGCGTTCATCGGTAAAAGGATGCGCCCGCAAGTTACCTCTCTCTTCGCTGCGAGAGGAGACCTCTTCTCCGCCTCGCGCGCAGCTGAGAAGACGAATAGAGAGGCGTGGGAGATCGTGTCATTCACTACGTAGTGCTTACTACGGTGCTATCGGTACGTCGCATCACGAGAAACGATCGAAAGTTGCGCTCCGTGCAATGGTTACTTTTACGATTCTGGCCGCGGTATGGCACACGTCGTGACCCTCACGGCAATTCGTAAAACGTTCCGCAGATCGTCTAGCCGCATGATACATTGCATCGCCTCGAGGTTTCGTCGAGCGCTTCCGCTATTATTCTTCAGTGTATCCGAAGACTATCTTTTCCCGGCGAAGAAAGATTCGATTTGTCATCTTTTTTCTTTTACACTTTTGAGAGTTTTAATCTCGGAGGCAAAATGATGAGATTCGAATTAAGGCTGCGTGAGAAAGAGGAAGAAAGAGACAGAAACACGATTATCAATTTTAATTTTAATCGATTTTTTAATTGACTACGATTCTCGCCTTTCCCGGTGAAGCTATCCCCGCCTTGACATTGAAACGAACTAGTCTTTTTATATCGCCCTACATTACTTGCCGGGTCGGGAGAAAGTGTCCGATATACTCGAGATTGTGTATCAACTGTTTCGTAAGATTTGCCTCTTTAGGTGCGTCGTATCTGATGAATTTGGGGTGATAAAATTTTGCGTGACTTTTCCATGCTCGAGATTTTACTTTATTTTATAATGGATTATAATATTACCGATATAAGAGGAAAAAGATTCCTGACAGATTAAAAAAGTTGAATATATCTATGACTAATAATAAGAAAAGGAGAAAGCAGTAAAAAAAAAAAATTGGTAAGACTAACTACTTTCGATCGCGAAGAGAAAGATGAAGATTAAAAAGAATAGGATTTCTTTTGTTTTCCGCCTCTTCCCCTGCTTCAGGCATTTCTTTCTCTATCTTTTTATTTGCAAATCAGTTACTTGGTACATTGTTATTTCACATTTTGCATTTCTTATTTTAAGTTTTATAGAAAACGTTAAATCTTTTAAACTTCAGAGCTCAATTTAATATTCAATTTACGCTTTCTAATATTTTTATTTAGAAATTGTAATCGTTTCTATTGTTCAATGGTGCGATTAGAAGTCGGCAAGCTGAATTTGAATCTTCTTGTATACGTAATAATGACGATACGTAATAAACGACACAATTCTGGAGAAGACTCAGATAAGAATCAGAGAGTCGTGACATCGAAAGTTCACATAGTATTAGAACGCGCGCGTCCTGAATGGAATGGCTAGATGTAGCCGCAATATATACAGTATCGTAAGGATTGGTATAACTAAGAACAACTATTACGACAGCGTTTTATCGGTGAATAAACATTTACCTTTAAATATTTGCCGTATCTTCATTGCGCGCGCGCGCGCTGAATTTGCAAAAGCCGGAGGGTAGAAATGAGAGTACGTAGTTTTAAACAAACGCTATTCATGAAACGATAGAATTCTGTGACGAGAATTCAATGCGTGCGTGACCACGCGGGCTTAGCATTATTGCTCTGATAAATTAATGTTTATTTACGGTCGAGAATGTTTTGATAATTTTGAAGTTTGATATAATATGAGAATTTTGATAACCACTTTAACCATAGAGCATCGATAAAAATTTGAAAAATTCAACAAGTTTGGCGTAAAAAGAACAAACATTATTTTAACATAATTATAATTATGCATTATGATTTTTCTTTTATGCAATCGATGGAATATATTAAAAATAATTTGTCCAGAGATAAAACAGAAAGATATTATTAATTTAAGTCATTAATTTTTTCTTGACGATCTTCGAAGATTAACTTCTAATTTATATGTCACTGGAAAAAACGCGATGATTGTGATGACACAAATTGATATAGACATTTATATAATATTTCTTGATTAAATTCGCTTTTACTTATTTCCATTACTTTGCAATTCTAATATTGCTTAAATAATTATACAATCACTTAAGCTGTTCATGCATTTCATATAATTAATGCAGATTAAGTGATTAATTTTATTTGCATATCAATGTAAAATCAGTTATCTTATTTAAAAGTCGTTTACATAATAAAGCCTGTGTTATTTTTGGGCAATCACGTATAGCTTTCTCTACAAGTTTAATCTCAAAGATTGCCTAGTTTGTTCGCCACACAATTTACGCAACTTTTAATTCTCTCGATTTTAAACTCATCCATTTAGACTTGCCTTGTCTGTGTTTGTTCACATAAACTGTTTAAACGATTGAAAGGCACAAAGAAAATCTAAAAATAAAAAGAATGACATAACAACAAAAGCTTTCAAAAAAAAGAAAATGTACGTCATAGAAGAACTTTGTCGTTTTAATATGATATGTAATTATCGAATACTTTTAAATATTGGACACTTAAACGAAAAATTACAATCATACTCGAAGCATCAGAAAACTTCGGGGCGTTCAAGCATCAGAAAACTTAGGGACGTTCAAGCATCAGAAAACTTAAGGGTCGTGAAACTGAAATTTTTTTGGATATGACGTTCCGTTTGCGACAATCTGATAGCTTACGGTCACGCGTTAATCGCGTGCGAACAGGCATCAACCCTTACGCGGGAGGTGATCGGGGGATCGTTTCACGATCGCGGCAATTCACCGTTGATCAACCGGCCCTGAATATCGGCGCCGCGCCGCGCCGGATCGGTGGGGATGGAGATCCTGGCATGAGGTCCGTGCGCCCCACGGACGACTCGTCAGTATCGTGCCGCGACTCCCTCGCGACGAGAGAGAGAGCTCACTCCAAGTTCCTTCGGCCTCGGCTGTACGCTGTTGACTCTTCCCTTTCCTTCTTCTCCTTTTTCTTTTTTCTCTTTCTTTTTCTCTCTTTCTCTCCCTTTTTCTTTTGCCGATCGTTCACGCGAACAAGATCGCGTCCGCGGCGTTCGCACGCGTGCGACGCTTTGCTCCGGCATCGTCTTCCGGAGCCGGCCGCGTGTGTGCTACGACTTTGGAGATTTAGGGGATCAGTCGAGGATCCAGGATAGTATTTTCGCTGCATTTCGGCGATTATTACCGGACCCACTCAAAGCTTAACACCAGGTACGAAGTCATCGTTGTTTTTACAGCGATTAAATCGCATAAATCTGAATAGATATATTCGCGTCACTTTATCATTGATAGTACGATATTTTTCTATTTAAAAAGCTTCGATAAGTATTTATTTTCATCTGTCGTCTATTCTATTTTTCCATCATCCTACATTTAAGACTATCTTTTTCGAAATATGAAAAGCTAAACTAATCGGATTAAGTAAGCAAAAAATAAGGGCGAGTATAGAATAATTAATATATATCTCTGTCTGCCTTTATTTTGGATTATGTAATTTTTTAATAAAATAATCAATATGTTACGCATGAAACAAACAAAAAAATATTCAGATGATTCTAAAATCTGATAAAATCTCATTTTATTAAATCTGGGTTCAAAATGTAGAAAAATTCTACAATTTTGCAGAGTTGAAATTCGGTCCAGGACAATTCTATACAGAACATTTATAATCATCTTTATTCAAACTTTAAAATTCCGTTTGGTTTATCTCAGATTACGAAGTTATCATCGCGACGTTTTATGATTATTTTTATTATTACGTGCCTTTGAACATAGATCAATTTACGATTTTTTACTTAAATATTCTATTGAGTTGTCTGTCAATTTGTTTGTTATTTAACTTAAAAAGTTTCCTCTTTAAGTGGTACATTTTTATTGGAGAACGGATTCCGCGTCTGAAACAGCTGATTATAAAGTACAGTTTGTAAATACCGCACTCGCGCAAAAATGCAGCAGTAAATCCAACCGAAATTTAAAAACGCATACGAGAATTTTCTGACAACGCGTCAAGCTGAAGGGTCATCGTCGGGCCGGGCATTTTCGTAGCAGAAAATATAACGTTGATGCGGATCGATGAAGCATTACTTTACAAGAAGAAGATGTTTAACGAATAATCCTCTTGACTTAAGCAAATTGCATTTTTGGCATTTTACTGTTAGATCTATTTTCAGCGAAATCTATGTGAAATATTTTCAGCTTGTTCTACTACAACTTATTTTATTCAGCTTGTTTAATTAAGCGTGATAAGGTGAAAATTTAACATTTTTGTGCCATAAAAATATAATCGATTGTATGTATTTCTTTTATCAAATGATGGATATAAAGCCGAAAAATATAAATCCATACAGAAAATACATAAATGGATTCAATGTAAAAATCTTTATTATATATAGCTATGATTCTGGCAATTAAATACTACGTTATATGAATCAGATTTTTAATGGAAATTTTGAATAATTTCATTGAGTGTACCCCAATTTTACCGCTTAATTTCGTTACGATTTACCCGACGCTTCTACTATCCCCGAGGGTTATAAACGCATCAGGGGGTTGCCATTGAATCGAACAAACTTTGGCGCGTTTCCACGCGTCGCGTCACCCCGCGCGTGCAACCATTTTTTATTATTCTCGTCGGCACCAGGAAAGGCGCACTTTTTCAAGCGTACATTTAAATAGCGGGGACACTGGGATCCAACATCATAAAAAGCATTTGTCATGCGATGCTTCTCGTTTATTTTCAGCGGATTATTTCCTGTCGTTAACGTTTGCAATATTGTTAAGCGTAATAAAAAGGAATATAAATGAATTATTTGAATTTGAATTTTCCATTTTCACAAGTTTTAATTCAGCGCAGTTTCCGACACAGACAGAACAAAATTCAAAATTCATGTATATATCTCGAAAGTCATGTGAGTTATTAAAAAAAAATAATGCGAAATGTTCAGGATATCATATTAAGTTCCAAAGGAAAAGCTCTGATATGTCAGGCATTTATTATTACTTGTAATGTTCAACATTCGTTGCGCAATATATGGGAAAATATCAGGTATCTTCGGTCCTTCTTTCGTTTTATTGTGCGAAACTGGATATGGAATATTTGTATCGCAAACTAAAATGAAGATCTTAGCGAAGCATTGTGAACGATATCAATGATATTAAGCTTCCGGAGTATCATTATCCGCTTTGCATCCGTCGCTGACAGAGTCGACTCGGTGGAATTATTTACTGAAAGATGGTTGCGCGATGTATAAAGGAAATTTCGCTGCTCCATTATCGCGAGTAGACTGACAGATCCTTCCGAGAGCCTTTAGCTTTCACCGTCAAACTTCGCTTAAGTTGGGTACCATTGTTCTAGTCGATATAATGATGCGATATAATGATATTCTTGCGTTTGTAGTTTATTATTAAATTTTCTTACGAATATTTGATTTACATTAAAGTGAAATTTTGCCTCGAATAAATCTTTCTATGTTGTTTTAAAATACTTTAATTATGTCTATAACGTGAAAAAAAACAGTTGTTAATTATATTATATATGATACTTTAATATATATAATATGTAAATAATATATAATTATATTATTGTGCATATACATATATATATATATATATATATATATATATATATATATATATAATTAATTATTTAAATGATAGAAAAAAATCTTCTATATTTTAACAGACAGAAGTAATGGGCGATAGAACTTGAAAGGTAGTTGCGCGATGTCAGGCAAATTTCATCCCCTTAGGAGATTCTTACATGCGGACGAGACAGACCCAATTTGCGCTATCGCGCCGACAGATCCTTCTGAAAGTCCTTAACTTTAGCCTCTCGACAAGAGGAAACGAGCTTTACATTCACTACTGCTGACATCAAGTTCAAAAACACGTTTGTACTGAATATATTTTTGTATTTTATATTATTTATACAATTATTTAAGAATTTATTTAATAAATAAATAGTAAAATGATTAATCGTATGATAAATAACATTATTTGTTTTTTAAAGTTTATACAATAAACGTAGCAAAACTTTGTTACGTCCGTACGTTAGTTAACGTACATGTAAATCTAATTAGAGTCGAGCCTTTGGTCATGAGAACCAACTTCTTGCTCGATGTCGAACACGATGATAGTAAAGCGGGACGCTCCTAGGTCGAACTCGTCGAGGTCGCCATAATTAATTAATCTTGTCTCTAGCTAATTAATCTGCACTCGCCACTTAGGTGAATGAAGCACGCAGAATGCGATGTCGGACAAAGCGGTGGATCGTTAAGCAATACGTCATAACGTGTGTGTATGACCTATTTTTACACACGAACTTCCAGGCACGCGAAGTGGCCTGTAGAAATCTCGTTCCATCGTTTCTCTCTCTCTCTCTCTTTCTCTTTATCTCTTCTCGTTTTGTCTTGGCCTGACAAAAATATGACGCAAAAGAATCTCACGCTGTGTGGCCAACATCAATGTAATTACACGCGGGTGTAACACGTCGTGTGGCTCGTGACTCGAGCTTGTAGGGGCGCGAGCTTCTTTCGCGAGAGAGAGAATGTGCGACGAAACATTCTTTGCGTTAATAAAGCAATAAAATTTCTTCATCCTGTTAATTTTTGCACGCGCTGTTCCATTTCTGTCTGAGCGAAAGAGGAGCTATTGAATTCCGCTTCTTTCGCACGATCCGCTTGAAGTTTGCGTTCGTCGGAGAATTTTATTAAACAGTCGACTCTCTCTGTGCACAGAACTGTGAACTATTTCGAACTTATCACATTACACTTAAGCTAGCTTTGATAAATATTTAATGGATTTCACGAAAGACAATATCTGTCTTTTCCATTAATTTACTCTTGGTTACTTCTTTCTTTTTACTAAAACAAATATCAAAATAATGATATGTACAAAATGTATCCTTGTACTCTGACTTTAAGATGCAATCTATCTCATTTCGTCAGATAATACGCAAAACGTTCCACTTTCGTAATTGTGTAGTTTTATTTATCGCTCTGCCAGATCTCGCACCTGCTATTCGCGGAACTTATTATTTACAGAGTTACAAAGTTATCTGGTTACAAAAATCAAGAGCAAGGGCTATTGTTTTTACAAAAGTGTAGACACAGATTTGTAAATTGTTCCGCATTAAATTAAAAGTTTAATTAAAAATAAAAGTTTAACATACACACATATACGCACACATATGCAGAAATATCTGAATACATTAGATATCATTTATCAGTATTATCGTCTCTATTTGTCTTTATGATTGTCATTTGGTACAAGTCAAGTTTCCAATTATTATCCCTGATTGATCCTGGCGCGAACTCCATTCGCTGTCAGCACGGCACCAGATCCGGATTAGATCCGGATTACAGTGATTAGTTCTGGATTCGATTGTACCCTAGTTCCGAAATGCGTGATATCTGCAAAAATTGCAAAATTTCAAAAAAGTAATCATAAAGTAATCAACGTCAAATCGGCATTTGATCAAAATCGTGAGAGAAAGCGATCATTCGGAGTTATGATTAACGCGATTAATGAATGAAAATTAATCTGTCGGATGTTCACAACATCAATAAAATCTGCGCGTTTATATCGTATGACATAAGTGATACGCGATACACGTGTGGGGCGAATTGCTAATTTATTATTTTATTGGATTCTGTTTCGACGTGAAAATGTATCGCGACCCACGAAATTCGAGTTTCGAAAATGACAAATCTGACGATACAATCTGCATACAATGGCAAAAAGTTTTTCGACGAACGACCGAAAATACCGTGTAACAAAACAGGGATTATTTCGCAATTTAATAATAATTTCTCTTCGCGTCGAACGCACTGATTTTTACCGCCACGAGCGTCCTTTCAATTTTCGAAATAACGATAACAACGTTGCGATATTATGACCGCGTTATGACGGTGCAATCACAAACGCGCGTTTGATGTAATTTAATATGTAATAGATGGATACTAATTCAGGCCACGACGAGCTCTCGGTTATATCGAGGTTCAATGCATTTTGGAGGGCGCGCAACGCACATAATTCGCCCCACCGAGTGACGTTAATCGTGCGCAATGTAAATGTTCTTGTTCCGCATTATGCGTCGCATTAGGTCCGTTTTGTGACGGAACGTAACGTACATGCACGTAAACACGGCGGAGATTTATTTAATAGCTTTTTTGCCAGACTGATGATTATGACATTGTAATTAAACAGAATGTTACAGTTGGTATATAAAAAAGAATCACGTTTCCGTGTACAACTGCACATGTGCATAATGCAGCAACTTTTTTGCCTCTTCCAAATTACTATTGTCACGACAACGAACAAATATATGGGCGTACGTAAATCCTAATGCATTACGTTTCATGTTAATTTAACGTTGCATCGAGATAAATCACGCGGACGAACATTCGCTCTTTTTTCGGAAGTTCGCTACGGAGTTTGCTTCGGTAACATCGCAATATGGATTTATGTATGTTTGCGACTGCGTACGGTTGCATTTGTACTTAAACTGAAATCGGGAAATGACTCCGAGAGCTGGGACCGGGGCTACATCAAAGTTTCGATATTAACGTAATTCCCAATTTGCCGAAGGTACCGCGCGCAGAACCGTGGACCGTCCGCTAATGCGATAAACGATCTGCCGGACGCCTGGTTTCTGGCTATACTACTAGCAGCGTCCGACCGGTTTCCACATCAAAGCGGTCCCTGCTGCCACTCCCGCGGACAAGTCGCGCGGCCAACGTGAATCCTATTATCGATAAAATGTAATCGCTTTGACGTGGACATCGAATATAATGTCGCACGATCCTTTTCTTTTGCTTCAAATGATCACGATTTAAGGATGCGTAATCATGCGCAAAAAAATAGTGAAACATTACATTTATAATAGTGGACATTTAGCCCGTTGAAGTATCTTTGTCAATTATTTTTTCAGCTTTTACGCTTTGCTTTTTTTAATTTTATCGACTAAGTGCTCGATAAAACGTTTAATTAAAATGTTACTACAGCAAAATTTATGTGATTCAAAACTTTTTAATTTATTTACAGTTCGAGTTTGCAAAACATTTTTAATTTTTAATCACGATTTTTTTAGTAGTTTAGTATTTAAAGATTAAAATCAAGTAATATATGTAATAAATTCATAAGAAAGAAATTTATTAAAATTTTTGCACATTCATGCACAAATAAAGTACGTAACAATTTATAAATCTAACTTGTATGTTACTTTTGCGAAAGTGATTGCCGCCTTAAGGACTTTTCCTGCATTACCAGAAGATTAACGTCTTCCTATTAGGCAGGACGTGAATGAACTGCGGCACTAAATTTATGTTTCAGCTGGTACACACACTATGTATTCTCGTCTAAAAGTACATTTACAGTGTTGCAGAAACGGTGTGCAGGACTTTAACATATTAATGAGAAATTATTATCGTAAATCTCAGAATAAAATTGTGTGTGAATGTTGAATGCAACTCACAATAAAAATTATTCGATATTTGTTGATACAAGATTTATGCGTATTTTTTAAAGTTCGAAAAATATACGCGCTGCGATATGATGTGCCTCGAGATAGCAATTAAAAAGGAAAACTGGCGCCGTTATCGCAGGTATACGAATCGTCTCAGATTTCAATCGGGATACTTGATATTTCGTGCAACTCAAAGGTTTCTGCGAGTACCGAATTTGTGAAATGCGCATATTCGAAATATGGTAGATGATTGAAATGATTATCCACAAATGAAATTTAATAGGTTGTTTGCTATTGGATTCTATAATATTATTCGGATTCTCCAGGATTTCTTTCAAACGGCGTTGTTTTTAACTTTGCGCGAGATACCTTCATATAGAATCTAGAACAGAAAATGTTAGTGAAAGAAATAATATCATATTTTAATCGAATAGATATCGAAGAACATACATATTTTTATCGGGAATTTAATTTTATTTTTTAAAAAAGTTAAATTGTGGATTTATGTTTAAAACAGATATTAAAAACATTGTTTCCCTATTGCTTGCAAATGAATTTTCATCAAAATTTTTTTTGAAATTTAATTAATTTTAATTACTATAATATTTCGTGGAAATATGTTTTGAATTTAAAAAACGTCGTGTAATCTTTAACTAAAAATGGCAGTCGTGATGTTGGCACAGTTTGTGTATTTTTCAGCTCATTAAACTAAAAATCTTCTACGTTTATTAAAAAAATATTGAAAATATTTGGTTGGAAAAGCATTATTGGAAACGTAAACAAAAATTCGCCGTTATTACTTTTTCGAGGTCTTTGAATCTCACGTATTCGACATTCCATGTCGGTACGACTACAGTTGGAATCGATCGACAGCTGTGTACAGATGAGAGTATATCGGTGAATGTTCAAAGTTATTGATCTAATAGCAGCAGAGAGCGTGCTATAGATCCCGTGCACGCTCCGCCGCCGCGAGTCGATGTCGCGCATGCGACCATATCGATATCGATATTATGCCCCGCGGCATGTTGCACGGCACTTACTCTGTACTTTGACAAACAAACTTTATGTGCTATTTTTTACCTCGAATTTGAAAAGTTTGACGATAAACGCCGCCGCGAAAATGCACCGTAGTTCCGAGTCGCGGAATTTCGAGGTTCGCCATGAGTAAGCAATAGCAGCAGAATGCATGCTCTGTGAATTACAAAGAGAGCGTGCATGGATCACAAGAGAGTATATATTTTATTTACGTGATTTATTTATTAAATCGGAAATTTATTTGAAAATAAATTTAATGCATTAATTCCATAAACGGTTCTGTAAATTTCTGTTAACGCCAATTAAATCGATTGCAAATCGGTATTGATGTGTTTCTCGTTATGTTTTCGTAAAATTCATTAATTTAGAATTTAGCTTATTGCCAACGGCGCTTTAATTTCAATTGGCTTATAGGAGGCTTTTAAAAAAAAATTTTAATTTCGAAGAGTAATTGAAATTCTCGATTGGAGTTTTGAGGGCGGAAAAGCGATTTTATATGAATCGTATTATTAAAATATTTATAACATAATGAAGTTATGGAGTGCACTTTGCGTACAGATTGCGTTAATTTGCAAAAAGTAAAATGATATTCTACTCTACAGTGTAAATGAATATCCAATATAAAATCTTCGAATTGCTCGTCTGAAGATTATTCATTCGAGCTTTGAACAAACGTTACCGATTTTTCGATGCATGCGTTTCTTTCCTCACTACTTGTACTCCTCCGCCCTTTCTCAGCTAATCCTGCTGAAATAATTATCGAATTAGCATTACAAAGGAGGAAGGAGGTACGTATGCGTTCTAAGTCAAGATGCCTAGCTTCGCTTCGTTATCTGATTGCCTTTGTTCCGACATCGGACTTCCCTCCTGAGCGACTATCAGAAACGTGAAACTCGTTGTGCTCAGAGAGTCCTCCAAGCTGCTGTCACGTTAATTAAACATACGGTGTAGTATGACTCGCGTATTCGATCTGAACCGTCTTAAAATGTGCCCCAGAAATGTGCGCGCCAAAGAGAAGGAACAATTTCAAACTTAGAAACGAATATTATAATATCTAGAACAAATATTGTAATATCACAATATCTAGACTTGATTGATTTTGCGGTAATTGCCGAGATTTCGAGGAATTACAAGATGTAAAGATTTGTTATTACAGAGACTCTAAAAAGGAAAATCAGAACCTGAAATTTTGAATTTCATTAAGAATCGATAAAAGAGTTAAGCGCAAAGAGATAACTTAGAAGATAACTAATGGGGCGTGAATAAATTAAGACTCGAATTAGATTTTCGTCCGGGATATTAGAATGCAAATTAGTTGCGGGATATTTTCTCCTCGTTACGTGATGTCTCAGATCTATAGCGCGCGCTTTTCCACACACGTCAACAGCCCTTTAACGAATTCAGAATTGATTTTTCAAGAGAATTTTCCCATTTCTCTCCAAGCACAATTTTTAATCTACTGTACGCGAAAATGTAGCAAAATGTGGAAGTTCAAAATTAAACGATAATTAACACGAAAAGCTTTTGGCAATTTCAAAAAAACTTTTCGAAAAATTCTTTTTCAAAGTACGAAATTTTTTTTTATTTTTATTTGCGCGTTTTATAATTCTTAATTTGTTGTTGAACCTTAAAAGAGATATGCAAAAAAGCTTCTTCCCTCGAGTTATACAGCGTGAATAGCTGGGCGTGCTAAAAGGAAATCGTTGTTAGTGCGATATTGAGATTTCCTGGAACTCTTCATCGCACTATTACGGGTTTTTGCGTTTAAATATCGTGAAACAAATGAAAATTTCGAGATCTTATAAAATCTGTATAATATTATGTCGAGGAAATATTATAGTAATATGATAGTTCACCGTTAATTAATTAATTATAAATCAATTATAAACCAACAACTTATTATATAAAACCAATGTGTTTATTATAAGTATTAATAGCTATTTTATATATGTGACATAATTGTTATTCAGCGAGAGTACGTAGACTCCATTTAAATTTTTTTACATTTACATAATTATTAATAATTGCGTTTAGTGGTTTATTTATCAAATGGAAATTTGCGATGCTTGAAAATAAATTAGAATATTCAATGAGCTTACTAGAACGCAAACATATTATTAAACAAATAATTATGTCACTATGATTTTAGTCTACAATTGCATTAATAATTACAATTACGTTAAAATTATGTAGTTTAACTTCAAAAATGTCTAGACATTAAAAATTGCAGTATTAGTGATAATCGTTACGTCAGATGGCACATATGCTGATGATTTCGTAAGTGATACGTTATCGATAGGCAGCATGTCAAAAGTTAATACGTTAACGAAGAAAATTGCAACTAGTGGCTCTGAAAGGATTAAATTTCAGAAGAGATCCCGCGAAGTTATACGTATGAACAGAACAAAATCCTCGAGCGCTATCGCTGCCACGTCGGAACTCGTAGCAGATGATTAGAGTGCATCGGGCGATTTTCGAGGTGAACGCGTGGGAAAGAAAGTCTTTTATTTCATCGAGAAAGCGGGAAAAGCCGTATCATTATATGCGATTATGGCACGTATCTGGCGCAGGTTGACGTCTCGCGTTACCGTTCCTCCTTGTTTGCGCTGGATCAACGGAGCATGTGCGCTTCGTTACACGCAAAGCCAAGCGCCACGCGATATATCTAAGAAGATTATTATACAATCGTGCGCGTTTTCCCCAGATAAGATTCGAGCCAGTCACTTAACCGCGCGATTCAATCAGCTATCGGTGTAAATTCAATCAGATGTCGATCGAATCGATTAAACATTATTGCACGCCATCCTCGCAGAGAACGATGTAACTCTTTTTTGCAGCCGGTCGACCAATTAGTCATTAATTTCGTTATCTCGTGTGGAAAGCGACCGACGTTGCAAAACGTGTGGCGGCAAATTGGGTCACGGGACTAAACTTTGGCCCTCGTATCCTCGCCGCATGCTAAATGCGGCTGTCTCCCATTTCGTACTGTCATTAAGCGTTTGCCTCTCGTAGGCTAGATAAATAACACTCGAAATCAGGGAGTCGCATGTAACGCTAAATGCAAATGCTAAATAGAGATGGGAATGCATAGTGTCGATGAATCTTTGGTTTACTACTCTCGAAACGTAAAATTTAGTAAATGTGAGGATTTTATCTTGTGATTTTTTTTTCAATCCGTTGGCATGACGTTTGTGCACGAAAATTCGAAATTGGTTACATTAGCGCTAAATGAAATGTAAAATAGAAATGAAAATAGAATCACTGCATCGAATCACAGTAAAGCGTCGTGTCCTTTAAAGATCGATGACTCGCAATTTTTCGCTAACCTATTATTTAATTTATTGGCGAAAATACGTATCTTTAAAAAGATTTTAAAATCTTTAACTCGTATTTTTAAGATTCAAAATGTTGAAACGCAAGAAAAAGATGTTGAAATAAAAATGAAAATTTTGTTACTTAATTGTTATGAATTAAAAATGTGTGACATCACGTCGCAAAATGGATTCAACGTGATAATTATATACCTGTTCTAGTTCTTTCACTGTATTAAGTTACTATTCTATTCGCCTTGTGTTTTTATTAATTGCTAATTTCTGCGATGCTACCGTGTACCGTAATTGTAATTATAAGATTATCCAAAAGCCTTATCTCTATGCCATGATGCGGCGATCGCCTTCCCATTGAGGAAGGAGAGAACTGCGATCTCACCGACGACCGAATAATAGCTTCTGGTATTATCTGTCTTTCTGATCCACTGATGCGAATTTTTCTCCGAAGGCGAAACTTTCATAATTTCTTGGTAAGACTTGGTATTTCGAAAAATTTTGTGGCGCGGCCTTCCACCTTCCTTGCCGCGATTGCGTCATTTCCCTTAATTCAAAACATGAGATTACACGAGTCCCCCGCAACTTGCGACACGGTGACTCAATATGAGAAAATGTGATACGCCCTGAGAGCGAAAATTGGCAGTTCGAAAAACAATGACCTTAGACTCACGTAAATGGTGTTCGTCAAAACCGTGATGATATGACAACACGCGCATTCGAAAAATTTACGAAACGTGCAGGTGAAACGCGTTCACGTATGCAGTAGCGTCAATATTTTTTTTTTGTTGATGTAACTTGTTAGAAAAAAATCCAACGATGAATGAAGCATTTTCAGTTTATCACCCATTTAAATGATAATAAATTCAGATTGTGCGTCGAAGCGTTCGCTATCGGGACCAGATAAACGACACTCGCGAAACCAGGTTGCAGTGGCTTTGAATATTTTATTTCTACATTTGCAGTTGGCAAAGTGACCTACGAACGCGGAACTGGAAGAGACGGAAAACGAGAGAGATGTTCTCTTAACTGTAGTATTTTTTTACGCGAGAAAATTGCAATTTAATGTATTTTATAATTTTGAGTTTATTAACGGCTCTTCGAATGAATCGCGATATTGAAATTTATATTGAAATTTATATTACCAGAAAATGATGCATCGCGTAAAAACAAATATGAATGTTTACAATTTTTGCGCCGCAATTTCATATTTTTTTCAATGATGCAACACGCCGTTCTTTAAGTATGTAAGTCAAAGTCTCTCCGTTTTAAAAATTTTCGAAGAAAATCACGGAAAAATTTTTCCTCCGGCTGAAGAATTGAATATTTGATGCGTTCGTAAAGCCGATCGTCCATAATTATTGTGCTCGACGGCTGTTCCGAATCAACATAACTCCTATCCTCTTATTGAGGAGCACGAGGAGACGAGGCAAGGAGGCAGGCCGACGAGGCAGGGAGAGCGCTGGTATTTGCATAATATGGGAATCGCTTCTGAGGCCAAGCCATTGTTCCAAGCGCGTCTATGCGCGTGGTGTAGTATGTGAGAAGATTCGACGAGCGGAAGAACATCCGAATACGTAACCCGGCGATAATAATTACGTTCCTGTTCCACGTAGCGCGCGGTGTGCTGCTTGGGCAACGCTCTCTTCCTTTCTCCCACACCGAATTGACTGCACGGGGGAATTTGCCTGATACTCTACTTGTTTGAAGACCTCGTTTCGCCACCGATTGATCCGGTGATTTGAAAAAGAGAGCCGCAGGGGGGGATCGAAAGGCAGACCACTTCTCGCGGCGAAGAATGGGAGAGCGTTCGTTGACAAGGATTCTGATCAGCCGGAGACAGAAGTTAATGAAACTGGAATGCTTCATTAATTTCTGGACGATCCTTCGTCAATTGCGCCGTTTAAAACTTATACGAATTAAATGTGAAATCCGTGATAAAATCAAGTAATACCCTGATTCATTACATCTAATATCTCTAATCAATAATTCAAGGGAGTCGATTATTTTAAATCAGATGAAATTTTATTCAAAATCATTATTTATTTCAACTTTGCGATTTTTAATATTAATTGTTCTTGTGTAACTAAGTTTTAATATAAATTTATTGTCTCCGTTTTTTAATTCGGATGCTTAAAATTACTCTGTTAATAACGTAGATATTTACATAATGTATTTCAGGCATGCAAATAGTTTCTATTTGCTGGTATTTTGAAGACAAACAAGTGTTTATGATGGCAATCTGTACATGCATACTTGGACATAAGTGTGTTTAGATATGCAAATTAAGATGCAACATGGTATCGATTCTAACAAGCTGCTCAACACAGTTTACGTCGATACTTTCGTTCTGTATTTCACCGATTGTTGTATCGTGTTTGAACATCTCGTGTCATCTATAACCAACTCTTGAATTGTTCAGTGCTCTTTGATGGTTTGTACAGTGATGTTTACTTCAATACGATTGATTCACGAGTTACGTGTCTTGTTCCTGTAGAAATCATTTAATATATCATTTTGTCACAACATTTAAAGCAACGTTAGTCTTAAAAGCTTTAATTAAAAAATTAATTAAATTTTTATTATTTTTTTTTGAACAAATAAAACTGCACCAAAATAACATAATTACACAATACGAAAACAACTCGATAAATTTTTTAACTATTTCAGAGTTGGGTAACTAATCGTTAATAATAAATATAATAACCTGCTATTCGAATTTTTTATACAGAAAAACTTTTTAATTGAGGATGTTTTAGCGGTCAAAAATCTATGAATATTTCCAACAATTAGATATTTCCACAAGAAATTAATTCTACTATATAGAAATTTCTACACACATGTCCATATATTGAAATATCACATTATTTTACATGATTATTTTCATACATGACTTTTTAAAAATTATTAAGATATTTTATTTAATATAATTCTAACAATTTTCTTCGCAATTTTTTATGATATAAAACAGAAAATAGTATAATGTAGAAAAATATATTTTAAATTTTACACAATCTTGGAAACATGTATTATTAAGTAACACAATATGAAACAAATCAAACTTTGATCTTTATTATCTTGTTTGGCTATTTTAGCGCTAATTAATATTAATTTAGCCGATTGTATGACATCTCAGATTCTAGCCGGCGTAAATGCATGGCAAGCCCACGACATCTGGGCTAATAACACAGGGTAATAGAATGGTTGCCAGCACGATACGTCACCGTCAGTAGTGCTAGCTACCGATTACAATCTATTAGCGAAATGGCATCGAGATAGAGATGAAGAGAGAGAGAGAGAGAGAGAGAGAGAGAGAAAGAGAGGAGAGGGAAAGAGAAAGAGAGAGCTATCGATATGGTGGAAATTAAAATACTGTTACGATTACAGGTTTAAGCGAGTCATAAGCGATGGCAGAAGGTCCGCGGATCCCAATTACGGTGACCAGTAGCGCGGTAACGTAACGGCAGCGGTTACGAAAGCGAGTCGGTGATTACGGAACGGGAGGTGCAAGGATCTCTGGATCCCATCGTGACTCGTGGTTGTTGTTGATTCAGGTGATTTCGGCTTGGTCGATTGCTGACCTTTCGCCATGTTATAATCATACGAGTCGCAGCTTTTTACGAGTCTAATCGACACGAGAGCCGGTCTCGTGACGGATCTAGGTATCGTTCCGTAAACTCAGCCTCCCCCTCCCCCGCGAGATCCGCGACACGCGAATTACACGGTGCGCTTGTAAAATTTGGTCGCGCTACGCCGCGCGATGGTATCTTGTCGCCTTGAACGAGAGATCGCTTAAGGCGATTATCTTTTTTCGAACGACGAAATGCCATGCCGATCCCAGTGAAGAAAATGCGGCAGTGCGGCTGCTTCTTCGGTGTTTCGTGTCGGTCCTCCGTGAGGAGGCATAAAGGAAGTAATCACCCGCGCTGATTGCGAAAAACTGCCGACCTGACGTGAGCCTCGTCCTTTTCACGGTTGCTTGCACGCCGCCATCCTCCTCTTTTTTCGCTGTGCATCATGCGAGAACGTAATCGATCTCACTTACATTGTATCGATTAACTCTCTGTGGAGTCGAGTGTTTCGCCTCCAATAAAGAGAGGTTGTACTTATTGAAAACCAGAGACTGACATACCTTTGCCTCTCATTTTTCTTTTGACTTTTATATTATAGCGATTTACAATCTTTAAAGTTAATAAAGATTAAATTATATTTGCAACGAGATAAATTAAAGTTATTTTGTGTACAAGTTTCAAAAAGACACAAAGAAGTCGCGCTGAATAAATAGGCAAAGAAGCACATGTACTAAAGCAAGATATTTCTTTTAAATAGAAAGTAATATTTTTAAATATTTTTTAAATATAATAATGAATAATTTAGAACTATTAATTAATAAGTGATTGAATATATCGATTACATGAATAAATCAAATTATTTTTGATGAAAGTAAACTGTGTACAATCATATGTTAAGTCTCGTCATGGTAATCGCGAATTCTAGTAAAGGATAAACCATTCCTTGCTTTAATTAAATTACGAAATTTATTGATATTATTTTATCGTTAACAGATATATTATTATGTCAAATCAAATTCTCTTATTACTTCCATTACTTATTTCTTTCTCTTTAGTTCCTATGTAAAGTTTGATTTTTTTTACCTATGTAAATACCAGCTCTCAGCAAGTAAACATGCACAAAATATGCAACTTGTTCATTTATTTATAATTTCATCTCGCTATTTTGTTTCTTTTAATTAATTTTTTTTTTTGTTATAATTACTCGAGTTATCACGTGCTTTAATAGAGTCGCTAGCTATCGTGAAAAACAGTGTAAAAATAGGAATGCTGACCCACCGGTATTCTTTCCCAATCGCTATTCAGCGCGGAAGACCAGATGTCGATGATAAGCGAACGAGTGAATCGCGTTGGAGAAACGCATGGACGAACTGAAGTGTAACCTCGTAAACACGGGAGAAATGTGCCGCGACAAAGAAAAGGAAGACGCTCGAAAGTAACGCCACACGGAAACCCGGCGACGTAACAATTATCTCATCCGCGTCATTACTTTCTAAGTTTCTAATTAACCGCGGCGGCACCGTATACGCAGTATCACTTATTAGAAATGTGTTAAATACGGAACGGACCGCCGCTTGGAAACCGCGAAATGTAATTTCTCGCTCAAGAAAATTAGTTTATGCATTTCACTGCAAGAACTTAAATTCTGCGCATTTGTACCGTTAAAAAATTCTCTCCGATCTCCGCTCTACGCTATTTATTTTCACCGTGAATACGTAGCGTTTCTTGCGCTACGGGCAATACGGTTTCTTGATGTTTCTTTTTTTAAAATATTTTTATGAATATTTTCGTGAGTATTTCTAACAGATAATAATTTATGATAAACTGTTTTTTATTAAAAACCAAAAATATATTGCAAGTATTTAAAGCGCCGAAGCTTAATTAAAAAAGAAACTTTTTATTTTTCATTAAATATATTCTAAATAGAATTCACGCTTCGACGTTGAAACAAGCGCCATTGTTTTTTCAATATTTTTTAAAGAGATTCTAAAAGAGATTCTAAAGAGAGAGAAAGTGTACGATTTCTGAGACATTGTATTTACGTGCAACTGTACATTTGCGCGTTGTGCGCGCAACATTAAGTGCTCCATTAATGAGCAACGCTACTGCAGCACGGCTGAAACAGAGCAGCGAACGTCGCACTTTCTCGTCTATTCGCAGATGTTCATCTCAATGTTCTCCGATAACCGGAGATCGAATCGTTCACCGATGTTACGAATGTCGCTTTCTCTCTCTTTCTCCCTCGCCGTAGCGCAGAGAAGGCGAACGCAATCTTCACGACTCCTACGAGTTCGAACGAAGATGAAAACCGATGTAACTTTCGACGTATTTTAATTCTCGATATCGCAGAAAATTTGCTCTACACCCAATTGTGCGACGTTTCCATTATCACGAGGACAGTTTCCCGTGGCTTTAGTACGAAACTTCGAATTCGAGATTACATCGTCGCCGCCGGTTCAAAACGTTCCAAATGTCGACAATGAGTAATGCAATTAGAGCGCTTATACGTGAGCTGGAAGCACGGCGACGATTCGTCAGGAGCGATTGCGGGCCGCAGGCGAATTAAAATAATAATCGGGCGCCTGCGGAGCCGCGGATAATCCGAAATTCCAGGACCGCCCCTAATGACCGGGCCGCTCGTAGTCGTGACTGCGACAAATGGACTCCCCGCTTTGGCGAAAATCCTAGCCGTCGTCTGCCCGGCTAATCGAGACATCACAACACGAGATTACCGGAGATTACGTGCGGTCGTCGATAGTCTTTAATATTTCGAAGTGGTTACTCAACGACGCAGGATGTCTCGCTGATTTCACTCGCTGCTCCGCCGATTTTGCATGCCTTCTGCAAAATTGCGAATAGTGCATTTACTATATGCCATATAGCACAAGTGTCTTTGCGTAAATAATAAATATTTAAAAATATGAATTTTCGGGTAAAAAAATACACTTGTATTTTAATTAAAATTATACATACTTTATTTTTTGATAATTATGCTGATCTATTCCCCGAAGCGATAAAGCAAGTACATTATATAAATTGGTATTCAAACAGATTCTTTGTTTTCAATGAGTTGACATTTTCGAGTTACATAAGATAATATTCGTAACGCGTATATCAAATTTAGGAAAATCTGAGTTACAAAGGAACTAAACATATGCGCTGTTAATGAAATATATTACTTTGTATTTTGTACAAAGTATGCGTGTTTAATTATTCTATATTTAATATATTTAATTTTTTTTAATATATGTATATTTTTTTAAATATACATCACAATAATTTGTTTGTTTGAAGTTTGTATTTACATCCGCAGATGCGAGAGACAAAGACATGAACAACGCGTAATACTTCGCATATATTGCTAGGATAATCTAGCGTGTAATATCTCGACATTTCTTTTCCATTTTTCATTAATAATTAGTTTATTAATTTTCATCAATAATTCAATCGTTGGAATGATGGATTCGGCCGCATGACCCGATCGTTATCTCTTTCCACTAATTGCATATTATTATTTAATTATTGGATACTTTGTTTAATAAATTATGTATGTGTTACACGTGTGATCCTGAAAGAGATGACTGGAGAGAGAAAGATATGTCACTATCACTAAAGACAATCCATTATTTTATATTATGTTTTATTTTATTGCGTCGTAATTTTGTTTCGTTCGCAACAGAACGTTAACTGACCTACACAAACATGTCAATCATTTCTTTTTACGATTACTACAAATGAACCACCTGCTTGCTTTCTACGAGAGCGACTTTTATGTTGTTATTTTATCGATTCGCTGGTGAATGAACGCACGGATGTCAAACGCAGTCGTTCGCGTGACAGAGTTCGTGTGTACGCTTCGCAGTCCCGCAAAATGGCTATGATCCCTATGTTGATATTTCAGTTATTCGACGAAATACGGCTGGGCCGTGAGCACGACTTGCGCTGGAAAACACGAAAGCATTTTCGCTCACGGCAAGGATCGTTCTCAAGGATGATCTCCGCGCTCGCGCACGAGCTGGCTCGTCTCCGTTTGAACGCGAAAAGGTGAAAGTTGAACGAAGCATCGTACTGGAGGCTTTTCATATTTAAAGGTCAACAACTGGCGGTCGACAATAACTGCGACGTTTCTTCCGCTTACGTGGCAATTTTATGCCAATTTCATCGCTACGTGACGGTATCAAGGCGGGGACGTCGGAGGAGCCTTATAATTTTTTAATAAAGCGGCAACGAATTCACCGCGGTGCTGAATAATGTAACGATCCGAATAAAACAGCAGCATTAGAAATGATCCAACGAATTTTTAATTCAAGGCACATTCGCGAAAAGCTTTCAAAGTCTTCGTTGCATTAATATCTGAAAGTTTAAAAGTCTCCTTTCAAAATCATAATTCAAACTGTATTATTTATTACAGCTTTGAAGCATAATAGTTAATTTAAATAGAAAATTCGTATTACGGATGAAAAATTGATAATTATCTATTATTAACAAATTATTTTTTATTATTTTAATTACTATTTCAATTTATTTGTTATTTCAATTCTTCATTATTTCAAAATTTTAATAATTTAAGTTTAATAATTTTAATATCTTGAAATCATATATACACTTTTAATAATTTTAATCCGACCTCTTAATCTTTCTTAATTTAATTCTTACTTTATTATTCTATCTACTAATTTTAGTAACGTCATGAAATTAATTATTGATGAACAGGAGTATGCAGACTGAGAGGAAAATCTCGGAAAGCGGCGCGAAGACAACGCGAAGACGACATAATGAACAGTGTTGAATCGCTCAAATGCCAACCGGCTTTAGAGTCGGCTTTAGCGACTTGGTCGGCGATTTCCTTTTTCTCACTTTCTTTCGCGCAAGTGGTCCATTAATCGCCCCATATCCATTCACTGAAAGGGAAGTCTTAAAAGCATCGCGCGCATGAAAGAAATACATAGTGCATGTACGAAAGCATATGCTTTTCCTGCTATCTCGCACCGACTTCTTTCGCCGGAGAGCGGATTTTATAACGGCCGCATCCCGGTCGCATTCGACTCCGCGTATCTCGCACGATGCTCTCGCGCACTCGTTAATATCGTCGAACGAAAGTAAAAACTTTCATTCGCGCGCTGCTGCTGGTTGATGCTCGTGCGTGCTTCCTAGGAAGAAGATCCCCGGCGGCGTTACGTATTCGATCGTGTACACGCAGCTCGATGCGTATCTACCAGATATCTCGATTTTATGATACGTTTGAATAACGTTCGACATATTTTCGATATGTTACTAGTACGGTTATTCCGCACTCTGTCAGCGACGTTTATAAATATGTCTTAAATCGTTGAAAGATGTGCTTGCTACGGTTACGGCGCGTATCTCAAATGGGGAATACATAATTTTCTGCTCGCATTCATCTTAGAAGCATTCTTTATGGTAACAAGTTTCCTGAATTGCTTCCTTCGAGGATGTGACGCAGTAGTATAGATCTGCATTTTTATACGTACATTAATTTCCACATTAACGTGAAAACTCCGTTATAAATAGACCGAACGCGCGCATCTGCACAACATGAAAATGATCATTTTAAGAAATTATACAATCTTCTTTCCATGAACGTATGATCTATAGGGTCACTCCTTTTATAATCCCGTAGACTTTTATAAATGGCAAGTTCGAGTAGAGGCTGACCGGTTGTTGCTTTACGTCGCTTCAATTTTCTTTTGTTCCCTAATGCAGCTCGTCGAGTCCCTCCTGAGATTTCCAGAGAATTTGACTGATTTGTTACGATTTCCGCAGAATTCCAATGGATCCCCTTGATGCCATCGGAAATATCTCAAATAAATATAGATGTTTAAGGACCAAAAGAGAGAAGATTAGCTTTTGGTCGGTGAAAGTGCGTTATTACGATACTCGTCGTGATCGTGTCGTTGTATTTTACTTAAATTGCATTGGAAATGAGATGCTCATCTGCCGATTTCCACGGTAATTACGAGGTCTCCCCGTAACGAAAATCATAGGCGGCAAAACTATTGTGGCGATTGTGGTGGTAGAAAGACGGGAAAATTATGGGGAATAATTCACATTTCCTATAATCCCGTGTTAATCGGAAATAGCGAAGCTCTCAGAAATGGCATTTCTTGAGCGTTAATAGATGTAAATTGATTCCCGTTCGCGCTCGCGCAACTTTGAAAACAAATGAAAGTGATTTTATTCCATAAAGTGTTTTATCGAAATTTATGATATTATTGACACATATTACTTCTTAAAAATATTGTTCTTAAGACTTTTAAGATTATTATTGACGTTATGTTTTATCGTATGCAACTAGTTAACGATAAGCTTTTATTAAAAATTTATTTTTTAATAAAGCAAAAATGGGGAATTGATAATTATTATTATATACACAGTAAAAAACATTTTGTGTTAAAAACGGTTCTTAGTAAAATTTTTGTGTTGAATTTTTAATATATCTATTGTTAATTTAACACAATATAATTATGTTAGTTGAATATTTTATGTTAAATTGATATTTAACATATTTCTTAGTGTTAAAATAATATAATTTATGAGTAAATGAACAAATAAAAATAATGTAATTTTAAAACATAAAATCTAAGATAAATAAATAAAAAATGAATGTATGTATTAATTTAATATATTATAAATGTTAATTTTATTGAAGAAATGTGCTTCCATAAATTGTCTCCAAATTGTGTCAAAATGTTATATTTTTATATTAATTTTTACATAAAGTTTATGCTATTTTCTAACATATTTATCTTGTCTTAAATTAACATTAATTAATTAAATTTTGATGGACCGTTTAAGACACGTGAAAATTTGTGTTAAATTTAACACAAATTTTCTAGCTGTGTAATAACAGATTATTAATAAAAATTAAAATTAAAACTAGACGGAATAATGAATTATTATATCTGTTATTTTTAAAAATTGCAACATGTACAAAAGATTTCTATATTTTACATGCGTAAAAAATAATAATTAAGGAAGAAATTATTATATAATTAATTATATAATTATCAAAATAAATAAAAAATTAATAATAAATATTTTTTAATACTTAAGTATCATCTTAAACAGGTTAGTTATTAATTAAATTTTGTATATTTTTTTAAATATCTTTTTAATGTTAAACGTGCGTGCACTTTATTAACTAATTAACATCTATTTCTTGATTTTTTTAAATTTAATATTAATAAAATACGAGTTTTTTGCTTAAAAGATAAGTTAAAAATAATTGTTGTTTTTATTTTTTACTTTATTTTTTTATATAACTCAGGACTGACATAATCATTACTGATAGTAAATACACATAGCGTGATACATTGTATTATATATAGAGAATGCAACCATAAGCCGAAATAGCTCAGTTGGGAGAGCGTTAGACTGAAGATCTAAATGTCCCTGGTTCGATCCCGGGTTTCGGCATCTCTTTTTGTTTTGTTAGACGTTATCTATAGAAATATAGAACGAAATCATTTCATCATCATTTCTTAGGCGATAACTTGACATGAGCCGAAATAGCTCAGTTGGGAGAGCGTTAGACTGAAGATCTAAATGTCCCTGGTTCGATCCCGGGTTTCGGCAAGTGTATTTTTTTTTAGATATGATTTATATTATGCGAGAGATGCACTCACAGACTTTATTTTTATCGTCAAGAGATTGTCAGTTAAAAATATTTTATTTTATTTTATTTTTAAATATATATATTTTTGCTCGTAAATATGTTTTACGAATGTTTTAATTAAATTACATTTTCCTTAATATCTATAATTATGTTGTCTAATATGATGTCGGAACGTCGAAGAGGTTCGTAAAAGATCGGATTATCAAGAAACAATTATCTTTTCCTTTAATTAATTTATTTAACCTTTTAGTTAAATGTATTCTTAATATAACTTAAATAATACTGAAATAATGGTTATTAAGTTATTACGTACACGGATCGAAATCCTCTCGATTATCCATAGCTGTCGACCTAGCCGCAGGCTACGATTGTATCATTCGCGTGAGTAAGGACGCGATTATATCGATAATAATGGCTCTCGATGTAAAAGTCAGCGAGCGTAATTCACGATTCAACAACCTGTTCATTGAGTACAAACCGACGAGTTTGCGTATGGTTCGGTATATCTGCATTACACGTACAAATTGCAATTATACACGTTCATCGCACGTTTGTTCATGGTGAGGCAAGATATCTGACACGGCTGACACATTATACATGTCGCAATCCATTGTAAGTTAAAAGTATCGGCGTTAAACCTTTGGCGTTTAATGGATTATTTATTACAGAGTATTTCAAAATCGACATCGCGCCTCTTCCATCACGAATCCCTCGCTGACAACTTTTTCCTAACGAGGACGTTGAAATGACAGATATTTCTTGAAAGATCCTCCCTCTTTCAAATCGCAAACAAATTACAATTTATTGAATATAAAACTCGAGACAATCTCTGAGATTATCGCACGTCAAATTAAATCCGTTGCGAAATGTTGATAGGTGTATCCATCAGTCAATTTTTCGGTTCGAATTAACGTGAGACCGCCCCATACTACCTACTGCTGTTGCATATTTATCGCGACTAATTATACGCCCGTTCTAGATTCGAGCTCTTCGATCTGTCGTTTGTGAACCAGCTTCCTACGCGCACGCGTTTCGCTCTTGAAATTTCAGCGATGCGACTGCCTTCTCTTATATATACGTTTATTACCTCATCGACCGATATCGCCTGCGGGATTCCGAGATGTGGCACGCTTCTGGAACAATTATCTCTTAATTAGATTTCTGTTTCGGGAGCATATATGTTTCATGGAGCTCTCCTACACATCGAATGCGCTATGTTCGTTTCCGTTCCACTTAACATTTCGTCTGTTCCATAGGGAAATACAGTAATCGATACTTCTATATTGATAATTTATACATTTATGAGATCTCTTTTTATTATGCTGAAATTTTTGAGAATAAAAGCAGAATATCATTTAACAATATTATCGTCATATCTTTCTCTCAATAAATTATGTCTTGTTTACAGAGTCTGACGATCTACCACAAACATGTTACGCTTCGTCATTCTTCTAATTCTGTGTAAGTATAGTTCAAATTTTTATCTTTAATTAATATCGCAGTGTATTTTCGATATAAGTCAATATTGAGAAATATTGAAAAATTTATTTATTTCAAATGAGCCTAAGGATAAGATATAGCAATAATTACATGTAATAATTATATAATAATAAAGTATATAGGCATTTCTTTATTTTAGTATAATATATAAAAAATACATATTGTATAATAATAATATAATAATAATATAAAGAAACAAATTTTTTAATTTATTGTTACAAAATATAGAATAATAAAATAGAAAAATTCCTACATACATTGTGTTATTAGAATAGTTTTAATTGAGAGGTTAATTACGTCAAAATCTAACAAAGGATAATTTTCTAAATATAATACAATTTTCTCTTTAAAATTACAAATTTTTAAATATATTTACAAATATCCGGATTATTTAACAGAAAGGCAACGTGCGTATTGACGTTAGTGAAGGCAGCAATGAAAGAACTTCATCGATAAAACAAGTATATTTCACAGCCATGTCCCTCGCGATTCTCGGGCTTCGTTCTTCAACGAATCAATTCACCCACGATGAAACGTAATAAAAATTCCTCCTTTTGAGCTTTCATGCGTTGACATCGTTCTCTTTTTGTCGTTCTTTATCTTTCACGGTCTGGCATTTGGAGGATCGATGGGAATACGGGAATACAATCGGCGAAGCGGCATTTACTAGCGCGTCATCTCGATGGTCGTTGACCATCAACGATGGACAAACGATCGATCTTCACTGCGCCACCGCTGTGTGGGATTACTCAATATTTTTATTTATTATTTCTATCTTATCGTCGCTGTTCATCCGTGCTCATTCTGGCCGATAATTACGGACCAATCGTGTAGCTATATCTCTGGCAGCGTGGGAGCGCCGTGGCATCCTGTCGCGCGCGGATAAAGTCAAGGATTCGCTTCCGCGGCGAAGGTGAATCCAATGTAGGATCGCTCGGGGATTTATGGTCGTTTACTTCTCGCTTCTCTTCTGTGTCGAGGAGCACGACACAATCTGCGGTACAAGAAGATCGATGTTGTTGACTCACCGATCATTCACGAGGCATTTATCACCGCGCTTGTAGCCGCTTTTCACAGCGGAAATATGAAAATTTTATTTTCCTTTCTGCGGAATTCGCGTACAAAAAATTTTAAGAAAACACGCTTCAGCCACGTTTCAGGAAAACAGTACAACCGTAAACAGTAATTGACTGATATGTATTAATGAATTGTATTGATATTTTGAATATCATTGTTAGGAATATAAAATATCTAATTACATTAATAAAATATTTCTTACAATAAGGGGCATTTGCCTGTCAATTTATTAATTTTTTTAATGATCGATTTTAATGTAATTTTATTTTATTACCTTATTTTACATGCAGAAATTTAATTTTATTATAGATGATTAATAATTTTCTGAAATAATGTCAGGTAGTGTAAACGATCATAATCATAAACAAATTTTATGCAAAGAATTAATGAATAATTTATAATTTATAATAATGGAGAAATAAATTTAAAAAGATACAGCAGAAAATATTAAGCCTAATTAATGATTTTTTATGCCGTATTTCTGATTAAGATTGTGAAAAATTTCATACGGCACGTTATTGTTACAAGCTCATATTTATACAATAATTTATAGTGTAATGAAGAGATATATTGGATTAACTAGAGGACTTACTGAATAACGTTTGAGAAACCTCTCAACGTAGTGAAGTAGAAAAGTTTAGAAGACTACTTCGTTGGAAACGCGCAATTCGATATCCGAGACTTAGTGCAAGTATGCGCAGAAAATTTTTCATCGCCGTGAAAGTTCGTCGCTTACCTTCGCGAAACTTTGCACGTTTTCCACGATCTCGTAAAGAATTTCGCGGAGCAAGCTATGACTTCGTCCGTATCACTTTTTGTTCCTCTTTATTACCCTGTCGCATCTGTCTCTTTCTCTTTCTGCATTTTCCAATAACGTTCCGTATGGCTTTATATTCAGCACTATTGCGTTTCTTCTTCGGTTCATCTCAGAGTGTTTGAAACATTGACAGAATCGATTATTATTAATTCAAATTATTATTAATTTCTTATTCGAAAATTTTTTTACTGACGATTAGACATTTCTATGAGGTATTCAAACAGCTTATTTTCAATATTATAATGCTTGGGACGGCGAGAATCGCCTGTAGTTATCTGTTACATTAAATACCGTGCGAACTTCAAATATCGGTACGTCAAACAACATGCAAATAACAAATTGACGATGTCATCGACCTCTGACTCAAGTTTTTACGCTTATGTAACGTGTCATAGGTGTCACGCTTTCTCTTAATCATAAATTCTTTGATGAATTTTTCCCTAGCTCTTTGCGATTGAAAATCATAATTCTTTGCATTCTTGGCAATTTTTAGAAACACGTATTTATAATTAAAATTTAATTTAAAATTTTGTTAAAGATTTTAAAGGTTAATTAATTCGATGAAAAGAAACATGATTACAATTGTAGTCATGCTTGGAATTTTTTAGACCAAATAATTCAGACTAAATAATTTACTAGACAATTATTTTACATTCTGAATAGCAACAAAAATTTTCCAGACCAAAGTGTTATCTGAAACATTTAAGATATAAAATATTAAAATGATATCGTAAAAAGAATTATGAGTACGAAGAGTTATATCAACAAATTTTTCGTTTTATTTTTAATTTTAAGAATTATTTTTTGTATTTTTGATATTCTATGTGTGTCAGTGTTTTTGTGTAATCATCCTTCAAAACGTATTCAAGCACTCTTGAAAAAAATATTCCAATTCTCTTGCTATCGAATATATAAAACGCCATTGCTCTTTGGCAGCGACAAAATAAAATTACTCATGAACTGAAATGAAGTTTGACAAGATCGATGCAATGTTCTCGATATTGATTTAGCTATAGTTCTATTCTACCGCGAATAATTTACGTATGTCGAACGGCAGTGAAAAAAAAAATCGCGACATGTGCAATTCTATCATAATACCCACGGGATTATACGGGCGCATCGACCGTGCGATTCTGCTCGTATGCTTGTCGTTGAGCTTCTTTATTCACCAGCGAAAACAGCCTGGACGATTGCCGCCCCTCGCATATTTTCGCAACGTTGCGTAGCGTGAAAGCAGCTATACAAATGGTTGCCTTAGAACGACTGTAGAACATTCGGATTAGATGACCGCGCTTCGCTGACCTAATTTCCTATAGAGCGAGACGTATGATTATTTAATCCCAACTCTAATCCCCGCTTCCGACTTTCAGGTATCGCTGCTACTTACACGCCTGGCCACTGCGAGACAGGGGTGAGTGCGCTTCTTTCCGTTTTATTTTTTCATATCATTTGTATAAAGTACTAAGAATAAAAGTAGCCGTAGTCTTCTAATAAAAAAAAAATACAAGATATACTATTATCTTTCTTTTAAATTTGATTGAATTGAAATTAATTTGAAGTTAAATCTGAAGTTAATTTTATAACTAATTTTGGAACTCTATGGAACTTTCAATGCTTTAAATTCCATAAAAATATTATTTAATTTATCACGCTGTGATAATTTCAGTACAATCTCTCCGTGATTCTCTAAGTTTAATATTAAGTTCCTGACTTTTCCGTAAAATTGCCACTCGGACGATGAAGTCTTTATATCCATGAATTATCCTCGGTGCTTTCATTCGCTGGACGCGAGGCAAACTCGAGCGGATAGTTTAGAAACACCTTGGAATATTTATCGCGGATTTTCTTAATTCTGTAGAAGTACAAGTGATCAAACGACGCTCTCGTAAATATTCAAGTAGCGCTATAATCTCAAGACCGAGCGGCTCCAATCAGGCGGCACTTTGGACGCCGAAGTTAATTAGCGGCTAAGTAATTAAAGTCCCCGCGACCCTTATTTCAAGCAATGCAATTTAACTTTCGTAGAATTCCGCACGGACGGTGTACGCGCGACGGTTATTGCAACGATTTACGGTTCGCGAGCAATCGATTCGAAAGAGGTAAAGGGCGGTCAGGACGCGCGCTTCAGGGCGAAGCGAAATTTCCAACCGCGGCCGTGGAAACGTACGTTACGTACTCTTTTCTCATCCCTGCAGATGTAACGCGGATTTTAATTTACGGGAGCGCGAGATCTAATTACAGAGTCACGAGTTACGCGCGCGCGAGCGAGCGAATTCCGTTCTTCGGCACCGTGAAAAATCGCTCGAATGAAATTACGATACGCTCCCGCGAGCGTCGCTTTGAAGTCGCTTTTGAAGTCGCCATGAACGTTGCTAATAAATGCCGATAATGGTCAACACTCGCGACGCATCGTTTACCGGTTAACCGTGATTTACGCGACGCGTAGGTGTAGGTAACAGCGACGAACTCCTCTCCGCCCGCGCGCTCTACAACGAAATTTAATCAAACTTTCGTTTCCCGGTGGGATGCGAGTTGCAGTATCGAATTTCATCGTGTGCAGGATAACGCAGTGGCGAATGTTCGTTCGCATTTTGTGCGTCGTATCGTCTCGCGCACGCAAAATCAATAGCGCTTAATGTACTCGTCGCGCTCGTTCAAGCGTACGAATGCATAAATTGATTTCCCTGATTATCAACACCTCACGTATGACGCGTATGTAAAAAAAGAGCAACTGAAAATTTTATGGCGAATTGAGGTGCTGTTTTTTTTTTTAACAGAATAATATCTCCTCTAATAATAGAGAGCTTACGGCTAATTTCCCAAATTCGTTTTCTGCGAATTGCGATTACATTGCTCGGAAAAAAGATATCGCGGATATTGGAACGAAGGGATAACTGATGGCTCGGTTTGGAGTGATCGCTACGTTCTTAATTAGAGTTTCAAACTAGAAATATTGTACTTTTTCTAGACGACTTTACATTAACGTTATCAGTAACATTTGCAATCTTAAATTATGATTGGATTACTAAGATAGTATCTAAAGATGCAAGCATTGGAAGAAAAGTAGTCCAACAAGAGCAAGCTGTAAGACGAGTTGAAAGTAGCGTATCTTCCAAGAGATCTGCGAGAAACTCGTCATCACCAGCGCTTTTCTAAGAGTAGTTCTACATTCTGAGAGCGTATTACGTTGCAGGCATCGCGAGATGTCGAGAATGCGAGACTGCCGGAGTTCCTTACGGAATTGGACCTGTCGAGTCTCGAGGCATCTGAGGAAGACGTCGAAGCGCTGAAGAAAATCGTGAAAAGACTGGCGCCCGAAAAGAACGGCGAGTACCAAGTTTACCAAGGTTCTCTCATAGAACTGTCCTACTAACCTCGAGACTACATCGCTAATCTCTTTTTCTTTTCTGACCTGACTAAAGCGACTCGCTTTTTCTTCCATTGCCAGTCTTCTTCGGTAACGAGGACCTCCTAAAGGAGTGGCTCAAAGGAGCGGGTATTATTACTTAAAGCTTTTTCTTCGTGCATGTTGCGTCTCTTTGATGTAATCGTTCTTATTCGTGCACTAGTCTCCTTTATTATCGTTTGCAGAATAAACTGTTTAAATTCTTTATACTGATAAAAACTGCTTATATAAAATTATCCTTTAAAGAATGGGACTCTTGAAAACTCTTATTTCTAACTTTGTTCCATGCTTATTAATTGCTTATTAATCCCAAAGTTTTGAATGAAATTGTTGATGGCCAAGAAGGCTATAAATACGGATAAAGAAATTATAAACAACGTTTCTTTTGTTCGTATTTTTTGTCCGGGCATAAAAATAATATTTACTTATTCCGAACGTTTCACTCTCCAGCACTTCACGTATTATCTTTTCCCATGTATATATTTACATTGTGCACGTGTATATTTATCTTTCGCATGTAGACATAACATGCAGTCATACGAATTCACTTCTGCAAGTCGTGCCTCTGTGCAAATATTTACCAGAAGCTTCTTCGCGAATTTAGAACATTTCGTACGTTTCGCGATATCGCACTCGTGCAGAAGCGAAAATGAGAGCATCCGACGTCTGTATGTGTTGCTTCTCCAACTGTCTTGCCGAAGCGTCAAATATTACGTAAGACTGTGTAAGCGAAAGTCATTGAGTGCGTGCGACTATCTCGGGACGATCGGACTGCGTTTCTGCTTTCCCACGAGATGCAATTTTTCGTTTTACGATGATTGTGCGCCGGCGCTTTGTGACTTTCCACTGAAGTGACAGACTTTCTACGACAATGCTATTCTACTCAATCTATTTCTTTGAACGTGACGTAATAGCACATTATTACGTCCGATAATTAAATTTTCGAAATTCGACGCGTTTACGCGTATCGACAGATAATCTATCGCTCGTTTATCATCTTGCGCACGTAGCGATATGATGGGGAATTTAAACGATCTTTTCTAGCCTCGGTAGTTATCGGTAGTTTGCGCGAAATTCTTTGTGCACGGAAAAATCGATGGTATAGCTCCAGTGTTGCGATATTCATATTTTAAAAGCGGCGAAAAACGCGGGATGAACGTCAGTGGCGCGTTGATATAACAAGCGCCATAGAAAATTTAATAACACTCCACTTTATACTTAGGCGTGACGGGACAGCCTGGGGTAGATTATCCAGCCCTTACATCGATTCCAACCACTTCATTCAGCTGTCGCGGTCTGAGAGGAGGATATTATGCGGATTTAGAGGCAAATTGCCAAGTAGGTGACATCGATATTACGTGCGATGGCTCGTTTCGAGCAAAAGTCAGTGCGGATTAATGTTCAATCCGACGATTGTTAGTTTCGGATTATCGAAATTCGAACATTTTTAGAATGTCTGTAAAAAATATAAATATAAATGTTAAATAAAAAAGTTTAGGAAATAAAAGAAAATGAAGCTCTCTCTGAAAAAAATGTTCTTTAGTTCATCTTGAAATTCAATATAATTTATGTACAAAATTGTCTTTGAAAAAGTAATTACATTTAATAATGGCACTTGTAGCGTCTCACTTGTAGCATTTTTACAGAAGCTTCTCGGTTAATGAGGCACTTGTCACGAAGCTAAATATAATTTCAGGTATTCCACATCTGCGACAATGGACGTAAGATCTCGTTCCTGTGTCCCAACGGCACTATTTTTCAACAATCGCAACTTATATGCGACTGGTGGTTCAAAGTGGACTGCAGCAAGTCCACGGAGTTGTACGAGCAAAGTGCCGAGCAATTGGCCGAGGAAGAGAAGAAACGTGCGGAGGCGAGAAAGATGAAATCCGAGTTTCATCGCACAACGGAGCAAAACAACGCGGATTACTACGAGAACGTCGACTACGACGGCAGACAAAACGGCAGAACGAATCCGTACGGACAGTCTGCCGCCAAGCAAAATCAAATTCCGGAAAAACAGAATGAATCAAAGTCCAACCAACCGTTTGGGCCGAACAATGTTTTCGAAAACACTCGTGATTCTGATCGCTATTTCCAAGAGAATAACGCGAACGCGTTACGGACTAACGAGAAAACGGTCCAGACACCCGAGAATTATGAACTGCCACCAAAACAGCGACAATATCATGACGGCGGATCGAATTATCAGGCCGTCAATAGGCAGAGAAATCAGCTGGATACACAGACTAGCAAGTTCAACTACGAGCACGGCAATAAGAAGTTCCAGGATGGCCGGCAGAATTATCAGAGCAACACGCAGGATCATTATCAGTCTAATCAGAATACGCGCAACAAAGAGAAGCCGGCGTTCAATAATCCAAAATCGCGAACTTCCACGCGAAACAATCTGTTTGGTTCCAATCAATCGCAAAAAGCTACGCCGACATACATGGAGACAACGACCTTCAGAACTACAACCGCAGCGCCTCCGAGGGAATATCAGCAGTTCGCGGAAAGCGCCGCGTTTGTGTCCAACCGGGGAAATCGCTTCAATTCGGGCAAATTCGACAACACTCGACAATTTTATTATCATTCGTACGATTACCGAGACCATTCCACTACCACTGATTATCGCGGTCATGAGACGACTACTTTAACGCCACAGAGGAACGAAGAGAGTGAAACGGTGTCCTTTACGCCGAAGACAGGCGTCCCACCGTTCCCCGGGCCTACATATACTCCTATCTACAAGCCCAAAACAACGACGTTACCACCTTATGAAACAACGCTGCAGTACACGCCAACCACCGAGACGTCTTACAGGCAAAGTGATATTCCGGAAAGCACATACGCTGATACCGACACCACGACCGTGACATCTTCCTTCGTGGAGGAATACCCAACTACGTCTTTCACTACATACAGTGATCTGCGGACTTCCCCCGCAATAGGAAGAGTGCCACCGGTTTACGGGAATTATCAAAATCAACAATATGTTGATAACAGGGTGACCGAACAGAGAGATACTGATATCTCTTTCGCGACTACGCGACCATACTTGAATACAGAGAGCTATCGGCACAACATCACTTCAACCGTCAATCAGAACGCGTTTCCCTCGTCAACGCCGTTTTACGAAAACTCTCAAACTCATAATTATCAAAATCAGAACAGTATTACAAATATCGAAAGTAAAGGTACAACGGTGGATCCTTGGCGCGCGACTTTGAAAAGCTTCCAGCAGAATTCGATCAGTTCGACTGAGAAGCCATGGAAAAGCACCAACAGTTTTCAGCAAAGTGGATCCACCAGCAAGACTTTGAGCCCTTACGATACCAGTTTCACTTACAAACAGGGAAAAGTGCTATCAACTTTAGGCCCATACGTACCTTTCACTAAAAATTATGTTTACTCCACCACACCAACGCCAAAACCGCCGACTACTGTACCGACATATAGCTCCACCCTGACAAATTATCGCATCACGGCGAGTAATCTGATACCCAAGATGAAATCGTCGTCTTTGATAACGAGCAGGTCCAAAGACAGAGCGACCTATTTACCCGAAGCTGGCAGCAAACCACCACCAACTTTGGAAGCTAGACCGTACGCCGAACGGGAACACGTGCTTAGTATGTTGCATTCTCTGCAAGGTCTAGAAAATAATGCTGAAAATCTGAGCGAAATCGGCGCGAAGGATGGAAACAGTCGAAACGGGTTCTCCGTACCCGGTCCATCTACTTTGCATTCCTTAGCTCTGTATTTTGCCACAGCTGGCGATAATCTCGGCTCCAATGAGACCATCGAATCTACCGCAAGTGTCGAAGAAGTCGAGGATAGAGAAAGGAGTCACTTGCATAATGCATCTGTCGAATTACCGACTAGCATTCTCACACAACACACTATCTCCTCGTATGTTGAGTTGTTCAATCTGAATAATGCGCTCGAAGGAAACGCCACGATGACCGAATTTACGTCGGAAGCCGATGACATTGGCGGTGAGATAGACGACGATCTAGAGATCGAACAGAGCGAGGGTCCAGTGAACGGGGCGAAGAGATCAAACAACACCAAACTGCGCGAACTGGCTCAGGTCTTTACTCATGCTCTATCGGCGTATCTACAGGATCCGGATACCTTCAAGAAGGTACTCACAGAGATCAGGCCCACGCAACCATCAGTGACAACAACCGATGGCGGTCAATTCGAAATAACGACATTATATCCGACTACTGCGGAAGAGTACGCATCGGTGACCAAGGAAAAAGATGAAGTTTTAGATTTTTCGGACGATACGGACGTTACTAGAAGGCGCAAACCATCTACCATATTCCCCACTACCTTACAGCCACATGTCACCACCGATAGATCATCTTCAACTTATTATACGACGCCGTATAATGAGTATGAAACGACTTCGGAGAGCCAGACGCGAAGGCCAATTTACTATCCGAGCACGACGTTATTACCGCCCAGTGCTTCGTCATATGATTCGGAGGATTACGTTGATTCATCGACGCAGAGTGGTAATACATTTGCCTTCGAAGTGAATCGCGTTTTCACTACCACTATGAACGATATTCAAAATTACGATAGTGATACGACCGATCTATCACCGGTTTACGACAATTATTTCCCATTGGACGAGGACAGGAATCGAAATAAGATCGGTGGCTTTCATAATAATACAGCAGGAACCTTCCAACCTTACGGTAAAAATGTCAAACCGATCGGCGCTACGCCTATAAGTAATTACGTGGCATCGTCGACGATAGCGCCTTTTCAGAATCCTGGAAGAGGAACGACTTTACCCAGCTGGAGTAGAGGCTCGGCTGGTGACAAACCTGTTCAAAATCTTACACCGCCTCATTATTCTTATCAACGTTTCGGTAATGTAAAAAGTTTCGAGGTGTCGAACAGCATTCTGCCGAATCAGATAGTGCGCTCAACGACACCTTTGTCGAGAGGCAAATCCACTTATGAGACCGCCAGCAGCACCGTTCAGCCATTCAGAATACGTTACTACGAATCAACAACAGCACCGTCCGAATCTCTCGCCACAGCTCGTAGTTCGTACGCAAAGTACAGGAACAATTACAAATTGGAAGACAATCGTATAGAAAGCACTCGCAAGCCCACGACGACAACAGTGGCAACAAAAATTCGAGACGACGTCGGGACATTGGATCCCGTCACTGCGACTATCAGCGAAGCTACACCGTATACCGCTACCGTTATTCGCGCTACTTCTAATAAGCCGGCGAACGCATCAACCTCGCGTCGGCATTCTAACTCGTTGAACAATGATCATTGGACTTCTTCACCTATGGTCACTCAGCTCTGGGAGACGACGGTGTTCGTAGATCCTCGACACATTAATCACGGTCTAGAATCGAACGTTGGCACCACTCAGTCGTCCGACCCGACTAACGCTAGTAGCGAAGAATCGGAATCCACTATGACGGGGAGCACCGTGAGATCGCCGACGTTATCCGATGTTGTAGATCTCGACGTGACGACGGAACCACGGACCACGAGCACACCAAGTCCTTGGCAATGGGCGACGAGCGACAACGATCCACCTGTGACGTTTACTCTACTGCCAACGACTTTCGCCGCGGAGAACACGGCGACGCCAACTCCGATCATTACGACGCGGTCTAGCATAACGACCACGATTACTTCCTCGGTGACGTCGACTAATGCCGTCACCCGGGACAACCTAGCGTCCACTTTGTTACCACTCGTGACAGGCAACGCGTTAAATGCTACCGAGAACGAAGTGATTAAGGCGCACGAGATGTTCGGTAAGCTGAACGAAACGAGCTCGAACATGCTGATGCGAGTGATGAAGCAGGCTGATAGCAACGCGACGGTAAGACAATTGGTGTTATTGCTGATAAGCCATTGCAATGGGCCCAGAAACAAGACGACGGAACAGGAAAAGGAGCAACTGTTAGACGCTCTTTTGAGGATGCCTGTTAACGAGTTTAGTTCTGAAGAATCACGAGAAATTGTTGCTGGTATCAACAGATTTAATCTTTCGAGTCGTACGTATTACACTGCATTAAATAATAATAATATTTATTTAAAAAATTTTATAAAAATATTTTATGAAATTAATATTAATTTTAATTCGGCGCTCTAATCATCGTTAAATATGACTTTAAAATGATAAGGATGTTTGCATAAACACTAAACTTTAAGAATAGTGAATATATTTATTACTGTCGATTAATTTCAATCATATATAATTGTTATAATTGTTATAATAAATTATTCTGAGATGTAAGCAATTACACGATCTTTGTTCATTAAAGAACATTATTTGTTTTTTAGACATTAACATTATTTCCAGCGTAATGAAATTGATTTCATTAATCGCTTTAACGCGCGCGAGATAGCATTATAAAAACAATATCTTTGAAAAGATATCAATATCTTTGAAATATCTTTGAAAAGACAAAAATTTATTTTAAAAAAATAAATAATATCAAGATGCAAAATATTTTTTTCTTTTATGATTTTTTTTAAATTGATCTTACCTTCTTTATTACACATTATTTTTAAAATGCTTTGCTTACACAATACATTTATGAAATAAAACATTATTTATCTTTTCAGTAAAATTTTTTATTTCTTTAATATGTATATAATAGTTCTTATTCTTACGATGTAATATTGTTCACTTTAAAAATACAATATTGCCTATTTTACAAAAAAATAGTATTACATATTTCTTTAGCTTATACTTTATTATTTGTTAGACAGATTAACTTTTTATTTATCACTTTGTAGCTAAACCACGAGCAGCTACTTTGTCAAACGTTTCCACAATGAGGACTCCTCGAGCGTCGTCCGTGAGACCTACGCCGTCTGCACCATCCATCACAACGTTTCGCAGTAGGACGGGACGAAAATTCCGTACGACCACCGAGAGTGCCAACGTCTTTGCTAGAAGATCGGACGATGCTGTCTCAGAGACGAATTCCTTATCGGAGAACGAGGCCACCGCTTCTGACAGTCGAGCCATCGAGCTCCTCAGGTCGCTTTACACGATAGCCGCTAAGTGGGGCTGAGAAGCCGCACAATCGACGACCGATCGGAACTACGCGCGCGTCGGAAGACTCGCGAGATGAAGATCTCGCTGGAGTACTAGAAGACGTTCACCTTTAGATACGTCGGAATAGATCGTTGCTGTCACTCATCGCCGTGTCACTCCGCCTAAATTCGAAGCTTCAAACGGTGAATCGGTTTTGATCTCGGCCCATGAATCGCCATCCATGAACAAACAAGAATCTGCTCTACGAGCGTTTCTTTAGGAGAGACATCATACTTCTTGTCGAATGTTGTCTTGTCATCATCGGAAGTTGGCAACATTGAGTTTATATTCTAGAGTTCTTACATTATTAAACTTGATTGCTATATCATTACACTTTGCGTGCAGTGTACTTTGCATTCGGAAAATTAGGTTTGAAGTCGAGAACTTCTTCGAACTTGGATAACGCCGCTATATATACGATGTTCGATTTAACTTAGGACCGAGATTGACACCTGTGCTCGCGGATATTAAGCAAGTTGTGCAACGATCGATTTCGGAAATGTAAATCTGAGTCGCGGCTGCTTGATATTCGTGACCGAGAGTAATTCATCTTGGTTGATATGCGGAGTCCCGATCGATCATCGATCGACAAGATCGCAATATAATAATTAGCCGGCCTGTAGTCCGACGTTAAGATTATGTATTGCTCGCCGTCCTTTTTATTAAGAATAAAACATCGATCGCCTCGAAACATCGGCAACTATTACTTGAAGAAAAAAAAGAAACGCCTGCCATACTTCATCCCTCCTGTTCAGCGACTTTACGTGAACACTATACTCAACTTTACTCTCTTCTCTCTATAATCAAAGAAGTTCGCAAGGTAATTTTACACAGTTTACTTGTGTTTATCATGCAATACAACAAAGTTTCTCTAAATGTTTCTTCCTTATATAATTTTATAAGTCCTTAACTAGCTGTTGTGTTACATCGTACAATCATCAAAGTACTGTCCGTAGTGTCTGTGTTTAGAAAAATCAATTTTATTGAAAAACAATTTGACACAAAATTTTATATAATTTTTTGATTTAAATCAACCGAATGTGGGCAGACATGATTAGGTATTTGAAACGAGAAGCGAATTTTAATTATTGATGTAGAATATGAGAGAGAGCTTCTTTATTATTCCATTAATTTTTTTATATTCCTAGTATGTGTAAAACTGATTGTCTTGCATGCTAACGTAAAAAGGTGGTAAATACATTTTAACACGTTCGCACTCATCTCGTAATGTTACCAGATACATCGTCAAATTGCAACTCGTCTTCGTTAAATTGCATGCAAAATTGGCGGAATGTGATGGCACGTGGTGAATTGCACCATGTACGCTTATAGTTATCCGTACCGGTCGGACTCTACGTGACACAATTTCAATACCCTTTCCCTGCGTATTTTGCCCCGAGGTCACTATCATCCTCTTTCAAAATATGTGTTAATTCCTAGGTGGTTAATTTCTGCCGGCAGCATTGAATTGACATTCGGTGGAACGTACTTTCGTATTTCCATTCCAGCCGAAAACTGACCGTCGAACTATTCAGTATTACAAAAAGACTCCCTAGAGAAGGGATCCGCCCAGTTTTCCGGCGGATCACGTGAAATTATTTATTCGCTGTGTTGCGATTCCTACGTACCTACGGCTAACAGTAAGTTATTCATATCTTGAAATTACGGTGTTGGTAAAGTTCTCTTTTGGGCAGTTTCGAGGTCGGCGATGCGCTTCCGTTGCGATCCCGAAACGTCCAAATGGGGTTTCTAGGTCATTATTTAAGCGATTTAGCGTATAGTTGTGTATCAACTTTATGTAATATACCTTTGTACAGTATGTGAATAAATATATACAGGGTTTTGTTTAGCTGTGTCCTACCTGTCACGTATGTTCCTTGTAGTATTTTCATATACTTTAGATTTTTAATAATCCCTTTCATTCTAGAATACTATTTGGGTACATATATGGCAATTCACTACTAAAATTGTTAAAAAAAGGTACATGTATGGTATGTTATATTAATTACATTGATATGTTCTAAATAATTTATTATATTTATATATTATAAAATAAGATAAATTTAATATACATATGTATTAAATTTATCTTATTTTTGAATGGTACTTCGAAGATGTGGATTTATATTAAAACGTTTAATTATAAAAATTACAATATGATTATATAAATTAAAATATTTTTATGTTACACGTAGATTATTTGTGAAGTAACATTATTATACTAACATTAAATATAGTAACATTAAATATAGTAACATTAAATTAATAACAAGTACAATTAGTAACTTTATAACACCTTCTGTTTTCAAAAACTTTATATTTTTAATGGATAATTTGTTATGAAAATTTAAATTTGCTGAAGAGAAAACGTCATTACTGTCGAAAGTAGAACGCGAGTTATAAATTTTTAGAGAAGCTTACGCTTGATATATGTAAATCGCTACTGATGTCAGCGCGGCAACATGTTAATAACTCATGCAGACTAATGAGACTCATTAATGTTTTTGTGGCGAGTGCTCGGAAGAACGAATATGAGGAAACGACTACGGTCAACGATTGCACAAACACTCAGAAAACGGGGAGGCTTCCTCTTTGTCTTCCTTGTCGCGTATATACCTCGACATCCGGTGATTCGTATACGCGTGCGCATGTTCGTGAATGTATATTTTCTGAAATCCCGCTGCCCGCGAATACAAAGGCTCGGATGCCCCAGATGCTCGGATTTAAAAATGAATTGACGCCATTTCGCAATTGATAGATATGGACTTAATGGCGTCGTAAAAGAATAACGAGATTTTCGTAACGCGTCATAAAACGCCCGAGAGAATACGCATACAATTTCAATCGACCTAATGAAGAAACGCAAGAGAAGCGATCGTGGCGAAGACTCGCACTCGGGTCGGAGGCCATTGCATACATTGTAAATGGCTGATTAATATTTCTAAAGAACGTATACTTACCGTAGATCTTAAGCGTCATAAGCAGGATGTCGGATCTTCTATATTACACATGGGACGTTACAAAATTACTCTACAAGGACGATACTTTTTCGCGTTACGCTTGATCGCTCGATCGCCCCGTAACTGTTGCCAGAAGCGATAGATCGTAAAATTAAAAAAAAAAGTATATAGAGATGTAGTTAACTGGGAAAAATACTTCTACAAATATTTTCTTCGTATAAATAAAGTAAATGTTATTTAAATTCTTTTTCGAATTTTCGTAGCTATGTGCTAAAATTCTTTTCAGCACATTCTACGGATGGTATACCAGATATTTTTCTAAAAATATTTGCAGTCTTTAAATTAATTTTTGTCATAAAAATAATTATTCGAAAATTTCAGGTCTTTGATCAATTATTTTTTTATGTTAATTTGGTAATTTAGGACAAAAATTTTTTGGCGATAATCGCAAATGTAAATCAATATGAAAGAACTGTATCTAATTGTAAGTTGGCCAACTTTTCAGGCATGGAATCTTTCGGATTCAAATACCTCGTGGCGCAACTTTTGCCTTCGCTACAATGCGAATGGACATCCGCCCACAGCAAGAGCGAGATCGATTCGCCGCCTCGACGCAACATATTCAAATTAATGTCCGGAGATCGGTATCCGAATAAAGAGTTACAAGAGGCAGGAAGAAGATTGTTACTCCTTCAACATCTTGCTTTTTCCGCAAATGTAAATGAAACTATCCGATAATTATACTTAAGCGAACATCATATTCACTTGTAGAAGCGTTTAACACGATGTAAAACTGTACAGGATATCGTAGAAACTACCTTATTCGCACATTTATAGTGCTTTCCTTTACTTTCATAAAAGTCTATTTTTTTCTTTTTTTTTTTCTTTTGAAGTTAAGTGCATTATGATATGTTACGTTAGAGATTTATTTACATAACTATAGCCTGTCGAGATTATCTTTAAAAATCTGTTAGGGACAGACCGTTTAGACGTCGCAAATGCACTTAAACGCTGCAAGGGACGTGCATTCAGATACTTGGCGCAAGATCCAAGTATCAAGTAATAATAGTCACTATCGGTACAGTAATTTCATGTAATGGGAGATAACGTCGTGCGCGAATCTCAATGTCTAACGACGGTAAATCACAAGTCGATTCTCGGCGACATTGCAGGAAAAAAATTCCATATAAAATGAGCAGAACTGGATCGATATATAATCTGAGTTTGTCGCGCGACAGATTTGGAAATCTATCTGGATAGAGAAGGCCAAGATTATCTATTTCTCTTGGAACGATGTTGACTCGTATCTACATTATACGTCGACCTAGTCCTTTTTCAGTTAAAACTTACGTAAGCATTTGGCTGCGTAACAAATATGTACGCTTTTGTGAAACCTAAATATTATTAAGTATTGTTTAATTCTTTTTTTCCTAGAAGTTAATATTAATTTTAAGAAATATAATTTTATTATTCGGCACCTTTTCCTCGAGAATCAAATTCTCCAATGGAAATTCTATTCTACTCATATTTTCATTTCGCATTGTTGTGCGTTTTTAATTGCTATCATAATCAGAAAGCTACCAAAAAAAATCTTATATTGCTTATAACAATTTAAACTGTGCGTTTCGGATGTCGATCAAAGATGATATAAAAAAGCTTTACCCATTTCTTAAGTTTGCCGCATTTTGGGTCTTTTTTTGCTGACAAAGACTCGAATAAATTATTAAAATAAATCTCGATAGATTTTTTTTCGACATTCGGACGGCTTTCAGATGATTCTCATTGTACAGCCCGAACGGGACATCTGGAATCGAGGCCGGTCCGATTCCGAACGTGGATCTCCCGTCTGTACAATTATCTTCGCGCTCTACTGGTGAGGCGGTAAAAGGTCGCGGTTGATGCAATCGGCCACGATGTACTCTGCAGAGTACGTGGTTAGATTACGGCGTGTTGGCCAATTGCCAGAACTCAATTAAGGCTTTTTAGTTTTACGAGCGCTTATCGGCCGCTCGGAACGTCAAGTAGCGTGTGGATTATGTGTGTTTAAATATGGATCGTTGTCTCGAGCATTAAATGCTCATACGAACGCACATACTTACATGTGAGAAATGTCAACAGTTATAATACTATTACCGCATATATTGTTTATTGTACATTATCTAAAGAAAATAGGGAAAAAACAGTAAGCAGCTCTCTCTCTCTCTCTCTAGAGATATTAAGAAATTTTTCTACGAAGGAAGGGAACGCAAGGTGTTTGAACTATTTCATTTTTTACATTTTAAATTATTTCATTGTTTTCAAAGATCTCTCGAGTTCTCTTTATACTATAAATAGTATTTACATGTATTGCCCTAAAGATACTAAAGCTCGACTAATTTTTCATTTAACATTCTCATGTTCTCGCACTCATCGCGTGTTAAGTGAACCAAAAGGTTAGAGCTTGCTAACCGGCTATTACAGTTGAGGATAATAATTTTTAGATAGAAAGATTATGATTTACATTCCTAACGATCACGAAGGAATTTTTATCAGTATTTTACTAGGGAGACATATTCACTTTTAAAATAGTTGAAAAATTGCCATGACAAATAACGCTAATCGTTTTTCTTCCGCAAAACTATGAACGTTCACACCAAGATATTTGTTTTCTTTTCAGAAAAATATACAACTGGGGAAGTTTGCGTTTCTCTGCAAATCACCTCGTATGTTATGCCTTTTTTTTTTACTTATATATACCAGATCGTTTAAAAAATGAATTATAGATGATTTTATAGTAAAGAGCTTTATCAACTTATGATAAATTTAATTCTAATTATGTATTTGCGTAACCGAGAAACATATCAAAATATTAATAACGATAATCCGACAGCTCAATTATGCGCTTAAATGATACACTTCGCAATGGACCACGTGCCATTTCTCCGGAAAACGAACTACCGAACACTTTCACCGCGTCAGTCGTTGCATACCGATTCGGATCGCTGCTTCATTTTAACACTGATGACACAGTGTGTTACCGAATCTCGAGCAATCTCACCGTAGGTAGAAAAAAGAGGGCAATGATGTCAGAGGTCACGCGCGGATGAGGTAACGGCGCAAGGCGATAATTAATCCGTGATCATCGAGTCGCTCTTTCTCGATCGCTTTCGTTAAATATGGATGCCGGACGATTTATCTACTTTGCGAATCGATAAGCGAAATGAGCTTATTCCGCGAGTTAGCGCATTCCCGGCTTCCTTCCTGATTACATCTCGCGAATCTGAACGAGGTATATATTTCGTATACATTTACGCCACGTATGTTTAATGCCGAATATACGCCTATCTTATTCTCGGCCTATGGATAATCCAAGGCTGGGCATTCACGTCTTCTGACACTGTGAGAAACGTTCCGAGCACTCGGTTTGCTCAATATAAGTTAAATAGAGAAAGCTAACGTAATAACATAAACATCGCAACGTAACGAGTAAAATTTTATTTGTAACTTCAAAAATACACAATAGAACACGGGCTCTTACGAGCACGATCTTTTATTCATTAAATCAACAACTGGCTGCAAACAATTACATCAACGACGTTCTCAATTTAATAGAAGATAAGCGTCTATAGTTCCACAGAGAGAGATAAACGTGATCGAACGTTCATCTCGTCTTAATAATCAGATTAAAAGTCTCCCTATTTGCATCGGGAAATAAATCAAGTCACAGCCGACTTCATTTCTGTAGTAATGAAATTAGATGCTCCCGACGAACGCATGAAAGAATAAACATCATCCGACATCCCTTTCTCTTGAATGTGATTAAAAAAGAGAATCCTTCCATGCGCATCCTCCGGCATTATCCTACGTCCGCGTCATAATTTATGCGAACAACAACGCGGCGATCCCGACGTTGCCCCCATCGATCATCCTGATGTCTGCTGAAGACATCAGGAGAGGAGGTGGCATCTCGAGGCTACAGCGCCGAGGTTGCTGCATCCAATTCGAACGAACGAGCCATGGCGCATCGCGCACACACCTCCTCTAGAGGCCTATTACGACCGCTGAAGCACCACGCGCGCGACTTTCTCCCCAATTCCTCTGCATTCCGTCGTAGATCGCGCTCGTTAACTACGGTCTCGTCTCCGTGCGGATGAGCCTCTGTTGAATCCACCGAGATAGAGTGCCTGGGTTCCGCGACCGCGCACCGGGCGCGTACCACTTTAAATGGAAAGTATGTCAACCGCTCGCGCTCGCGAGAGGAGAGGATGAGTCCGCGATCAGATTATCCGATAATCATATCGGATAAGCGTCTTTGTTGGCGACAGCGTCCGGGCGAGAGCAATCACGCGTCTAGGCGCGAGCCGTCATCGAGAGTGTCGGAGGATGACAGCGAGAGTACTCAATCGAAGATTCTTCGATCGATGTGAATTTATTCACGCGCGGTAGACTGAAGATAACAGCTTCGTGATGTATTTATAACATTTGCTTGAGGGATAAATTCGTTTTTATCCATTATTGCGAAAATAGATCATTTGTGACAAATTGAATTTATGAATGCGAAAGATGCAAATAGGAAACCAATTTAGTGTTTTTTCTATTTTAGACTTCAGACATTCAAGATTTGGATACTAAAGTATTTAATTTACAATATACGAGTCTTGCATTTTATTTTATTTTTTATTTATATTTATATATTTAAAATTTATAAAATATATATTTAATTTTTGCTGGAACTACAGAATGCAAATATATTTCTTAGGAAATTTAGAGAGACAAAGAAATTTTATACGTCAACAAAAATTTGAGATTTAGATACTGAAGTATTCAATTTATAGTATGTGATAAGTGCATTTAATTTTGATTTATTTATAATTAAGATTTATTTAAAATTATTCAAAATTTAATTTTGGCTGGAATTACTGCAAATATTCCTGAGGAAACTTAGAGAAACAATACATACTTTCTAGCTCTTGCTCTTTAAGGCAAGTCTAAGAATTAGATTTACCGAAAGATAACTATAATACCACATTCAGCGAATCCGTAGAACACGCACGCAATCGCATGATTTAAGATCATAGGTTAATTTTATTAGTAACGTTGTACACGACGTTTACGATTTACGCTGCTACTGTATCATTTATTTCGGGATACGTGAGCGCGGTGCATCTATTCATCAAACTTAATAGCGATTATTCATTATCTGGAAAAAACAATCGAGAACTTCTTCTGATGCATTTTTGCGTTCACACATATCAAGATATAATCATAACTGATCGTACCGTGATACATAAACGACAAAAAGTCGCGTTTGATTGGCAACGAGAAATGATCAGCTAACGTCCGATGAGTAGAGTTATATCATCGTCGTATGCAATCATAGCTGGAATTTCTCTTATTAAATCACATTTCTGTATTATGAATTCCGAATGTCATATTCACAGCGCCACGGTAATCGATAATTCCCGTTGTCGTAACTCGGGGAAAAGTGAAATCATAGGTTTGCACTGTATGGAGAGAAGTGATATTGCATCGGTGCATTATTACTATATACGTGCTGTTATGCGATTGAGCGCTGCTTCGCATTGTCGTATATTGTCGTTCGTTCGTAAGACAAGTTTTGCTATTAAGAACGATTCGTGGGATACAGGAATTTATTTTATGTGCCGCGGATATCGAGGTCTTTTGCGCCTTTTACGATCCTTTTGTTCCCTAATGATTGGCAGTCGCGACACGCGATTATACAGTCATGCGATTTACGCAATATTTTACATCTATTTTAAATAAAAAAGTTTTATTCCTGAGAAGAAAGAGATCGAGATTTGCTTTGCAATTTCTTTTTAATGTTCCATTCTTTGTTCTGCAAACACTTGCAATGTGCGGCAACTAGTAATCGATATTCAATTATCCGTGAAAATTGAGTTTATAATTAACAAAATTTGTAGAAGGAATATATGTATCTTGAATATACTTGTATCTTAGATTATATTTTATCTTTTTTATATATAATTTTTACTTTAAATAATTTTTTTTATAATTTGTTTAAGAGCATCTCATAATATTGAAAATTAATTTTAATAATTACAACTCCAAAGTTTTCAAGTTTGCAATTATAAAATAAAAAATTATTCGAAAGAGATTGTAAAGATACACAAATTATTGACTTTTTGAATTTATTTTCTCGTGTATCTTGTGTGTATATAAAAAGGTTATATTGTTCTTTCAGAGAAGAGATAAAAATTCCAAATTTAATAAATTTAAATATTAAATTTAATAAATATTTTGAAAATCAAACATAATTCTATATTAAATGGCACCTCTTTTATTCAGAATGATTTCGTGTATGTCGATTTTTTTTTATTAAACACACTCCTCAATCATAACGCAAATATTTAAAGATTAATGAAGACTGTTTCCCCAGCCGCAATAAAACCTGCAGGACTAATCGATACAAACGCTCCCTCTTACTCTTAATAATAGTGATTTATCGCACGTCGACGTATATGCGTGTAGATATTCATAATGAGTCCGTGATCTTTATAATATCCGAGTAAGTCACGATTATCGTTCTCGATTAATACTCTCGCAGAATCTTGCATTTCATCGAATGTAATTATACCATAATTTGTAAATACGTCGACAGATTTAAAAAACATACGGAAGAAACATACGGAATGAATTTTAATGTGAAAATCTTATACATTCACGTTTATTTATTACAAGTCGTAGTGTTTAACGAGGCATGCGTTAAACGAGCGTTAAACGAGGCATTCTTAAGATACGTATTCCATAATCGATCGCCTTGTTTTGTAATAATGAAACTCGATTTCACGCTGTCTCATTTTAACCATCGTATTCTATTGGAAACTTTTAATCGAACAATTCTGAACATGTGTCATTGCTGAGTTTGCTCACCCTGATTGCGTTTCTCTAAACAATCTAGTGGTAATCGTTGATTCGCGGTTCTAATTCTTCGAACACGAAAGCTCATTGCACGATATGACGCAATCCATTCGCTTGCTGTCTCATAATGAGCGCGATGAGCGCAAATTTGATGAAAACGAACTACGGATCGATGGTCGCATTTAACTACCAGCGGAACGACTTGTTCGCGCACCACTGCATTTTTCGCGTTTGATCGCGTATGAATGGTCCATGTAATAAATCAGATAATAAGCGATTGTGCAAGTGCGGTATGATAGTCATTAAAAGACCATTAGCCCGCACTCTTCATACGTGCCGATGTGCTATCTTCCACGTTCGAGTATCATCGATGATCGATGTCGCCAGCATTTACATATAGGGTACATTAAGAAAGTTCTGAGATTTTTTTTTTAATTTCCTGCATAGCTCTTGACACATCGCGGCTTCTTTTCTTAAAATTATTTTTAACACGAACGTAGTCAAAGTTAATAACTCAGCGGTTAGTATGAGAAATAATGGCGTTATTTCTAACATTCATCTTTTCCAAGTCGGATGAAATTTACTGCATTCCACAAGATCCTTTACTTGAGAGGAAACATATAGTTTTTCTTTAAAGTATTGTTGTCTGCAAAAGGTGAGAAATTTCTTTGTATCTTCTTTCAAATTTAACGAATTTATTTTTAGACAAAATATAAGGATTAGATTACATTCTAATAATTTAAAAATTAATTACAGATCTTAAAAAATATTTGAGAAAAAATAAAATTAAAAGAGTTAAATATTTTTTATTTTAAGTATAAAATTAAACTTTTGTTGACTTAATCAGAATTCAAAATATGTCAATTATTCAAGATGTAAATTTGCTAACAGGCTTTGATTTCAACGTTACTAATTGCGTAATTAAACGATTTACTGAGTATTCGTTAAGAAAAAATCGATTACGTACTCGTTGACGTGCCTAATAAATTACTATTATTTAAGGTAAAAACGAGCGTCGATTAATAGTCTTGCACATTTCATCTCGAGTGAGGAAGCATTTATCATTAACCTTTGAATATCCGTCTTACGATTGCGAACATCGATGGAACATTGGTCCAAGCACGAATAGTCTTTTAATAAAAGAATCTGTAGATGAGGAAAAAAAGAAGAATTTTATAAGAGTATTAAGGATGTACGGGTTGAGGACAGTTTGTATATCCATCTTCCTATATCTGTTCCACTTGAAGTATTGGAAGAGCGGCGCATTTAAAATCGCCGAGTCTGCAATCTACGTTAAAGTGTCCCGTTCCCTAGATTGCATAGAACCCGGGATCAATAATGGCCTGTCTTGATAAGAAGGGACTGCACGGGCGTTTCAGAGAGAACGGGAAGCGAGTACCGCACAAGTACCGTGTGCTTTCTTCCTTTGTTACGTCCCGAGTTACGCGGACGTTGCCACTGTTTGTGTCGCCGATATCGATTCTTGCTATATATCATATGCACATTCCCGCTTACGTTAGACGTTAACGGCCAAACAATATTCTTTCAGTCTCGCGACTATCTTGCGGGAGTCATCGACTCCTGTAAATTTTCTCGGTATCCGTATGCTAAGTACCTGTCGGTTTTTTTCTCCCTCTCGCCGCCAACGTGAACGATGACTTCTGCGGCTCGAGAGTCTCACGTAAGACGTTAGTCACGCTCGCAAGGCTGACACATCGATCGAATGGTTCGTCCCAGTTTCGCAAAGATCGGATCATGTGATGGTTGTTTCTACGTATGCACATCCGCCAGGGTGCCGCTCGCGCTTTCTTCTGTCATCGACTCTCATCTAATGTAACAGAGAAAGCGCTCTGTCGTAATATCATCGTCTAATCGCATGGATGCCTCCATTTAAGTTCCTGGTTTGGTAGGTGGCAGACGACCGATTGCCCAGTGCATTTATTATTGCGAGCGCGCTTCGTTACTGAGGGATTGGGGAAGATTACGTTCCGAATGCTTCGCAATCAGTAAAGCCGCATTGGGCCAACAATGCTACAGGAAGAGTTTCGATCGGATGATACAGGGTCATAGTTCGATCGTGGCAATAAGTAATTTACATGAGCAAGCAAGCTTAAGTCAAGTTTCAGTCAGATTCAATTAGGTCATCGGAGTGGGCCTCTTCAAGAAAAGGTTGGAGTAACTTTTTTTAGGATGTTCCAATGAGTAAAGGCATGTTTTAAAAAATGTAAATTAATTTAACAACAAATTTAAAGATATATTGATAGAAATGTATCTTTAAATTTGTTTACAAGTGATTAAGATAAATAACACGAATCTTTTATTAGCCAAATAGACATAACGCGATTTACACATATTTTTCTTCTCTTTCTTAGCTAACATTATATTAAACGTGCTCTTAGATGCTACAGTTTTCTTATTTCTGTATTAAGTCTCTTGTTCGCTCCGAGGTCGCGACCCATTAAGAAATGCCATTAAAGTGTGAATCAAGCCGATTCGAGCCACACAGCGAGTGGCTGACCGACGCCGAAAGGTGTAAGTAACGTTTGCTCAATCCATTATTATTCATCCGACAGACAGAATCATCTTTCGACTCCTCTTCAAATCGACCGATGGATTCTTCATGCGAATCAAATCCACTGGTCGTTCGACTCGCGATAAATGTCGCGTCATACGCTGCATGGCGCATCGTGTTATTCGCGGAAGTCAAATTATACGCTTCGACAATGCGTCTATAAACATGTATATGCCGCGATCGACCATGACAATGACACTTACTGACCCCACGAACCGGTTGCGCGTCGTGCCTTGCATTGCGCGACGTTTAGAGTTGCACGCACCCGATTGAAACCCGTTTGCCTTTCCGATCGTGCTTCGTCATAATGTTGCCACTCATTGTAAATGCATTCTGAGGAGATACAAGATTGCTCTATTGTGATCGCACGTGTCAGTTTCAGCACTTATCCTAGATTAATGCTACAATTTTGTACAGGGACTATATTTTGTTAATCGTGGAGAATCTTTCCTAGAAAAATTAAGTATGAAAACACTATTTTTTAAAAAAATCATAATGGTCCTCAAACTTTCCTAAAGAATTTATAAAGCGTGGCTATCATTACGCATGATTACTGGACAGTTCGTATGATATTTTGCAACGGCGGTACATTTTGCGCGTTTTATTTATCGCATAAATCGTAAAAAGAGAGAATGTCGATTCTCGTAACGGCACCATAAGGCGAACGTTGTTCGGTCTGCGATTCGTAAAATTTACAAAGGCAAGCATGTTGCCTTAACCGAAGATCCCGCAACACGTGGTCATTTGCAATTTACAATCTACAGAAATTGCATAAATCGCCTTGCGATATTGGCTACGCCATCTGCTGCCCGCCGTTTTTCGTCCTATTTTCTGTGACAGCGAGTTTCATCGTTCGTATCGTATCACGCGGAGATGCAATAGTACAGTCGGTAGTTGAAGAGCTGACAAATTTCGTCATCTTTCGCTGCATTTCTGTCGACGTGCCCATCGAACGATATCCCTGCTAAGGAACATACGCGCATCTCAGCAATCAATAAATCACAAAAAAAAAAATTACGTTTTAAATGTGCATACGGCTATTATGCAGCAGACATCGAATCTTAAAAGCTGAAATTTGTCATTAACGAAGCTAATATTTTTCATCAAAAGACACTAGCGATATCCTGCGATTTAAATCTTCTTAATAAAGTATTTGATTTCCGTTTCACAATTTTTATCTCTAAGCAGAGTTGATTTTGAATCATTATTCTCTACGAGATTTTGCTTTTCTCTGTGAAAATGTTTCATTTACCTTGTTCAGTTTCAGCCAATTAACTTATTTTATATTACGGAACATTTTTACAAAGTAACAGATTGTGCTGTGTTGAAAAAACATCATGTAAATTGCGTGTAAAACTTCACTGTATTCTACGTGATATAATCATCTTTGAATAGAATTTTCTTCGCTTGACTGATTCGTTAGTTATCCCCATTATGCATAGGTAAAGCTCAATTACGCACGCCAATTAACTACACATACGGTAAAGTTGGCCGAGAGAGTAACGAAGGTAGAAAGGTATATACATCTATTTCTACTTTCCCGCAACAAAAATAGTCGACGCTGCGTGTCTACGGAATCGGTACCAGCTGCAAAAGGTCGGGTTGCAAGTCAGATCTGTTAACAGGTAATCCGTCACTATCACTCTGATGATCTACTTTTCGAGCAAGATGGTCCGCGTGCCATTCAAGGTTGGCTTGTGTAACGGACCGGTAATTTCCAGGCTGCGCGTGGCGTCTTCCCATTAATTTCTACATTTTTCACACGACCATCGCCTTGCTGTTGCACCAAATAAGTACAAGCAAGACCGTCCGCGGATACGTATATTGCGCGGGACCTTCGTGGCGCGCTGACGAAACAATATTCGCGTTTCGTCGTGAACTCATCCATTATGTATTCATGAAAAGTGACTCATAATGTATTACGTTATACATTTTCAATTTGCATCGTGCTTTTATTTTGTAGCCCTTTGATTATTTCTTAATGTCTTAGGAAGAAAGAGATTTATTCTTATTATAGAAAGAGATTATTTATTCTCGGCTTATACCGTCATATTTCGTTATCAGAAAATACTTCTATTTTATGAAAAAATAGCAAATATTTTATAACGAAAAAACATAGTTATAGTTAAGATTTACTATTAATGATTATAAGATTTTTAAGGCAATAATAATTATTAAAAATTGTATTTCTCAGTCAATACTAATTAAGGTTTAGCAAAAATTTACTATTCCGCATTCAATTTTCGTCTAAAATTATTAAAAAAAAAATGTTTCAGTGACGAATTAAAATAATTCATGCAATTTATTGTTTAATTCAGATACAAATCTATGATACATCATAGCGCTGCGACGCGAGAGATTATTAGATTTTTCGTGTCTAGTTTTTGTTATTAAGTCAATTACACAAACGATTGCTGTATGCAATACGCAGTGCGTTTACGATATGCAGCAGCGCATACAAATTACGTCTCTAATTTGCACGCGTTGTTAATTAGCCATTGACCTTTGTTATCTTGCCCGAAGCTAGTCGTTTTCAGACCAAAGTTTAATTGGCTTTGCGTATAATTCCTTTCATTACAAACTGCAGCAGCGAATGCCTGATTATTCGCGCGATACTAACCGGCTGCAATTGCCTGTACTCTGTTACTGCAGGCGATCCTGATGCATATCCCGCGATTTATGCGCGTCTATTTCTATCGCACCTGATACTCCACGCGCTATGATTAAGTGTCATTTTTCCCGTCTCTCTCTCTCTTTCTCTCTCTTTCTTTCTCTCTCTCTCTCTCTCTCTCTCTTAACGAAATGATGGCGCATCGCGTCGCTGAAACAATCCGAGAACGATGTGAATAGCAGGATGAGTACGACCCAGTTAGCCATGTCAACCAATTTAAAACGCGTGAACAAGCAGCGGGTCTTTCGCAACTCATTTATCTAATGTAACGTCATTGTCATGAGAATCCGCAAAATGATTTGTCCGTTGAATGACTCGATTCGCTTGACATCTCACAGAAGATAAGAGACGGCGCATTGCGAAATACACGCAACTATAAATCGCGAAACGATGATCGCATGTAGCCCGCGTATATACGAATTTATGTAACCTTCCCCCGACGCGAACAATTTGAAATGACTAATTATAGTAATGAGGGGAAAGGGAAAGGCAATATGTAGTAACGCACGCGTGTTTTACCCATCTTGCGCGGGTTTCAGTAACCCGCGGGATCTGTAGTGAATAGAGACAACATAAATCTTGCAAAGGTATTTCCTTTATTTCGCGCATAAAATATACATAATGGCATCCCACGTAGGAGTCTCAAACCATTGTTATAAAAATATAAGTATATGTATATATAATTATGTCATGCGTTGCTTAACTATATATGACAATGATACACGAAAGAAATCGGACTCTCACTGTTTCATTATTTTTGGAATACGTGACAATTATCGAAACAATAATTATGCTACTTCCACATTAAAGATGACGTCCAAAATACTTACTGAAGTTATTGAAGACATTCTTAAAAAAATATCCTTAACGCAGATTTACATTGTTACAATTTGTTTTTAAAATATTCGCTCTGTTGCAATTTTACAAATATAAACATGCAGTTCGCATTACATTAAGAAAATATGTCGCATCGTAAAAATTATATCCTGTATGTTTTACAATCAATCATATTGTATTTGATAAATATAATAATTAACTGTGTTAAAAGTGTTATTATATGACACTTCATAAGACAAGGTTGTCTTAAAATATAAAAACCATGCACCTCGTTATCATTTCACGTATTTTATTACATTTTATTGAAATTCTTATTTATAATTGATGAATTATAATCGCATAAACATCTAAGTGTCAATGACATCCGCATGACGTCCGATTGATCTCCTTTGATAGTAATTAAGATTGTAAGTGGTATGATTCATATTTTTATTAAAGCTGAATAAATAAATATGTCGCATTTTAATACTTACAAAGTGCATATATTTCATCAACGTTTTCGCTGGTTTTGATAAAGAGTAATCGATAAGATCAGGTTATAATAATTTTAATTTTAATAACAATCGCATACCGGTAATCGATATTATTAATAATAGCACTAATTATTATTTTTGCTTCTGTGTAAAGATACAAAAGAATGAATTAAAGTTTATTTAATAACAATAAAAATTATTAATATTTCTAATTTAATTAGTGAAACTTGATTACACATGACGGTGAATACAACCAGCGTACAGGTCTTAATATTATTTACTCATGATTTTATCGTAAGATTTCCGTTACTTCTTTTTAACGATTTAAAACATTAAAAACACTTTTGTATAGATTAATCTATTATTTATTAATTACTTCAATATAATAATAAATAGTAAATATATTTAAAAAACGAATTATATTATCAAATATTTTAAATTTTAATAAAAATTTAATATTCAAATTTTTATAATTTGATAAAATAATATTTTTTATATGCTTTATTAGTAAAATATAAAAAATATTTTGTAATATATTAAGATAAAATCGAAATATATATGTATATATTTTATTATATTTTATTATATGTATATATATTTTATTATATTTTGGATATAATAAAAATATATATATAAATTTTAATATATAAATATATATCTTTTTTTATATAAATATATTTTACTAGTAAAGCTAAATCTGAAATACATACAAATGATGATATAAACTGCATTAATTACATATGTGGAAATCTTAGAAAAAATGAGTTAAGCAGAATAATCGAATTTCCTATATGTAAAAGTAAATGCAATACGAATAATCGATATCGCAAGTATAGAGGCTCATATTTACACGTATCATCCGGCATTAACAACGGTGGGAATCGTCGTTAGATGCCAATTGAAAGTTTAGCTTCTTGCTTATCCAATCCGCGGCGGCAAGTACTCACGATCTGGCTTCGCAGGGCCTTGTGGCGGGAACGGCGAACCTGTCTCGGGTTTTCCAGGAATACTTCCTGGCCCAGTTGGGAATGCTGGACCGCTTGGTCTACCGCTGGGATATCCACTTGGGCCACTAGGTCCTTGCGGACGACCACCCGGTGCACTCGGGAAGCCACTTGGACCTTGCGGACCTACTGGTCCTGGGTATCCTGGAGATGGTCCACTTGGTCCCGGGTAGCCCGGACTAGGTCCTTGAGGTCTCGTCGATGGTCCAGTAGGGCCGGAAGGTCCTTGAGGTCTTCCGGGATATCCAGGTCCGCCTGGTCCTTGAGGTCCTTGAGGTCCCGATGGCCTTGACGGCGGACCTAAATATCCAGGTCCTGGTCGACCAGATGGACCTTGAGGTCCCGGACCGGATGGAGCTCCCGGTCGTCCAGGAAAACTTGGAGTTGTTGGTCCTTGAGGACCGCCTGGATAACCGCTTGGTACTGATGGACCTTGAGGCCCTGAAGGACCTTGAGGTCCTCCTGGATAACCGCTTGGTCCTGATGGACCTTGAGGTACTGAAGGACCTTGAGGTTCTCCTGGATAACTTGGGCCACCAGGACGTTGCGGACCTCCTGGGCCATAACTTGGACCACTTGGGCCACTAGGAGCGCCTGGACCTGGATAAGTACTAGGTCCTGAAGGTCCTTGACCTTGTGCTCCCATTATAGTATTGTCATAAATATTTTCATTTAAATAGTAAAGGCTTGGCGCGGAATTGCAGTCGAATTGATTCCACCATACACAAACGAAAAATTGCTGATGGAAAATTGTTCCGTTCGGACAAAGAAAATCATAGGTTTTATTGTTGGCACATATGTGAAAAACTTGGCACTGGGCTTCCACGTCGGCATAGTAACCAGGAAATTGTTGGGCATCGCAACGGAAACTAGTCTCCGGAATTTCACTGTATATAGGATAATCGCGACCAGGCTCGCCTGGAATAGCTGAATAATCACCTTCGTCGTATGTTCCTTCTTCATGCGTGTATTCTCCTGGTCCTCCAGGTCCACCAGGACCTACCGGATGACCAGTACCCGGGAATTCTCCTGGCCCTTGCGTTCCTGGTCCACTTGGGAATCCTCCTGGTCCTTGCGGACCTGGGCTGCTCGGATAGCCTCCTGGTCCTTGCGGACCTGGACCACCCGGAAAGCCTCCTGGTTTTTGTGTTTCTGGTCCACTTGGATAACCTTCTGGTCCTTGTGGGCCTGGGCCACCCGGAAATCCTCCTGGTCTTTGTGCTCCTGGTCTACTAGGATAGCCGCCGGTAGATATTCCGCCTTGCTGACTTCCAGGTCCTGGAAAACCTCCTGGTCCTGGATATCCACCTGGTCCTTGAGGACCTGGACCACCGCCAGGTCTTTGAATATCTCCAGCTCCTGGCCCCGCACTAGGATATCCCGGGCCACTAGGTTTCTGTGGCCCACTGGGATAGCCTCCAGGAATTTGTTCACCGCTTGGTCCACCTGGTCGACCACTAGGATATCCAGGACCTTCGGGTTTTCCGGGCTCACCACTCGGATATCCGGAAGGTCTTTGTCCTGGAAACCCACCCGGTGGTTGCCCAGGTCTACCACTAGGATATCCACCGCTTGGCCCTGTTGGAAACCCTTCTGGTCGTCCACTCGGTGCTCTACTAGGACCTGGTCTTCCCGTTGGTTCACCGCTTGGAAATGGAACTGATGGTCGTCCACTAGGATATCCACCAAAAGGTCCTTGATCCGATGGAAAGCTAGGCTGTTGCCCTCCTGGTTGGGCACCGCCTGGACGTCCTGGAAACCTTGATGGTCCACCTGGTCTTTCAGGTTGTCCTCCTGGTCCTTCAGGTGCTCCTGGACCAGATGGATATCCTCCGGGAGCACTTGGAAATCCTGGTTTTGTGCCGGCTCCTCCGCCTGAAGTACCTGGTATAAGCTGGTTTGTCGGCTTAGGATAATTATATCCCTCGTCAGCCTGTAATGTTAATTATGATGTATAGAGAATCGAAATAGAATCGTAATAGAATCGATGAGAGAGTCATAATTCTTCGTTAAAAAACAAGAAAAAAATATAAAATAACAATTTAGTATAACATATATACATATAACTTTTTCTTAGTAAAAAATTAATTTGAAAAATGTTAAGCTTATTATTGAGATATTTTATACTGAAGTTAATTAATATTTTAATTGATATTAATGATGCAAATAATATTTACTCATGTATATTCGATTCAAATATATTTATTATATTTGGCATTGCTTTAACTCGTTCGTTGAGATCACGATATCCTTGAACGCGATTAATTATATTGGATTTATGGATTCCGACATCGTTAAAATCGTGTTCATAGAAAAGTCCGAAGGAGCGTCTTCTCGAATGTATTCTCGATCATTGTGATCGTTATGAAGTTACAACAGTTACAGTCACGATCGATTAATATGAGAAGTGCTTAAACTTGCGCAACCGAAAATGCTGTTTCATCAGGTGGGAAAGAAGGAGTGTTGATAGCGAAAAATTGAAATGACGCATCGCGCTGATTTATATCCACTTTAATGTACCGCTTTTCTGATGGAGATTAAAGAAAGTGAAAACAGTTTAAGTTTACTAATAAATTAATCATAAAAAAATTTCTAATTACGTTAAAAGATACTATTAGCTTAAGTTTCCTTCTTTAATGACATAATCTGTGTCTAAGAATTACTTACCAGAGCTGTACGAGTGACAGCCAGCAAGGCTGAAACAAACAAGACACGATATTATTTTTGATCAAGTACCTTGACAAATTGCTTTCTTTATTTGATGCAGTTGTTACAACAAGCTCGTTACAAATCCATGAAAGAAAAAATTTTTATTATGACATCAATTATCTCGAGTGCTAACAGCCATGTGTTGCCGGCACGCCGCCTCCAGTAACCGTCGCAATTCGTCGCGAGAGATTGCGTGCGAGTCTCACAGAAGAGAAATGTGTCTTGAAAAATCTCTGACATAACTTCCCGTCTAATTAATTAAGGAGCATTGTCGGAGCACGCTTAGAGCGTAGGCGCGGAGAAGCTACGGGTTCTTCGCACGCTTGGCTGTACGTAAATCGCATCAAAAAAAAAATGAAGAGGAATAAACACAGAAGAAAGGACCGCTCGTGCAGGAGAAAGAGAGAGAGAGAAGAGAAGCGAGCAGTATGAACGAGCTGCAGAAGTGCGTGTAGTGTGTTACACGAGAATTGTGAAGACAGTGTACGCGTTTTCGCAATGACACCATGCCGGTCCGCGGATCACGCAAGCTACTTGTTAAGCAGATACAAAACTCTGGTTCTTGGGCATGCGAAAAGATTCAGATGATGATTTCTCTCAAGCTTTATGGAGTTCTCAGTTAATAGTTATTTATCTCGATTACATTCAGGAAAAACATCGATCAGAAAAAAAAAGCTTTGAATATATACATATTTTTTTAAAGTTTTTAATAAATCTTGCAAATGATAAAGCTTTTAAATCTCGTAAATGAATATGCTTTATTAAAATATTGCTTAATCTTTCGCAACATAGCGACACCAAACAGTTATTGAAAATTGCTTCAATGAATGTTTTGTATTGTACAAGTAGTAAAACGCATTATGAAAATCTTAATTAGCTTTTTCTATAATCGCGATGAATAACTATAATTATCAAATGATTTGATGCCTTCAGGCGTTGATATCGATAAATTAAGATCTAATAATGATTTTATTTTGACGTAACTAATAGACTAATAAGTAACTTAACAAATATGATTGACATGACTTCTACAGCTTAAAGATCGCTGTTATAAGTCATCTAGAAAATTAACTTTTGCCGCGCTAAATATGAATTTCCGAATCTAATAATGTAACCGAGATTTAATTGTAAAATTTTGTATTTTAATATTATAAAGTTTATAATTATAAAGTTTTGTATTTTTTATTATTTAAATGAATTAATTTTTTATCAACAGAAGTAATTGCAATAAGTGATAATTTAGAATTAGTCAATGTCAAGTAATTCATAAATCTTATATTAAATCGCTAATAAATTTTATTTTAAAATCAGTTACGCATAGAAAATATAAACGGAAAATTTTACGACGACGCTTTCTCCTCGGTGATTTCCGGTTTTAATGAACAGAATTAAACACGACTAAAGGCACAAGAAACTGTTTAAATAATTATAATTGTCGTGAGAATCTTCGTGCAGAAACCTTCTTCATTTGTTATTTATTTTCACACCACGCATAATTTGGCCAAAAGACTATTTTGAGCAACAATATCTCGGTACCATTATTCGCACATCTTCCTGTTGTCGGTTGATAGCTTCGGTTTTGGTTACCCCGAAACAATAGTGCGGAGATCAAGATGCGGCCGAACTTTGCGTGATCTACGAAGATAATCCGAGCACGATACTCGATGCATCGTTCGAGAGGATCTTTGACCGTTACGTAGTTACACTAGTATTGCACGATCGTCAGAGTATTGACGTAACTTGCCCGAAGGGAAGCCGTGGCGGAAACGACTTAACCCGTTTTCGATTATGTTTTAGAATTCTTTTTATCTGGCATTTCCGTCCAAAAAAGTACTATACATTTAATTCGTATCAACGTTAGACAATTATAGTTAAAATTTTTGTTTTAATTATTTTTTTTCAGTAATTACTATAATTCAATTATAACTGCGATAATTTATATTTGATTTGACTGTAAAATTAGAAAAGTTTGGCTTGTTTCCGAATTATTCTCTTTTCTTTGGCTTTCCAAGTGCTTGGCTTTCTCGTAGATTTACGATCTTGAACGGTTCCTGTTTTTAAGATTCGTAAGAAGCAAAGCGATATAAGTTACGCTAACACGGTACGCTGCATACACTTGACCTTTATTTTAAGTGCGGATGATCGTAAGCGTAAAAGGTAATTCCGTAGTACGTAAAAGTGCGTTGGAACAATACCAGCCTACGGCGCGCTGGCTTATCTCTAACTCGTTTTAATTAGAGGATGTTACGAAAAAGTATAGTAGACCTTGCGTGAAGGTTCTATCGAAATTTAAAATTCATTTGGGCCTTAATATCGTAACCGAGTCGTAGAAGACGTATTTATTATAGAATTTTAATAAATTCCATTAAATATTATTCGATAAAATAATCGTTTCAAGAAATAAAGCTTTTTAGCTTATAATAACAATAGCTTATATTTAACAGTTAATACACATTTCTTGGTGTATTTATTTGATATAAATTATAATTATAACAATTATGACTTATATTCATAATTTGTTTTTATGATCCGAAATTACACATAGAGAGAGAGAGAGAGAGAGAGAGAGAGAGAGAGAGAGAGAGAAAATTGAATAAATAAATGTTAAATATTACTCTTACATTGTGCAAAATACCGAAATCAGATTCTTCTTTTGTTATTATTGAATATGCGAAATTACCTATAAAACTTATAAAATTATAAAAATTAAAAGTGTTATAAAATTTATTTAGAAAATTTTCATTTTGTCACGTTCGCGACTGTGATGATCGCCCATGAAGTTTCCCCTCTCTTTTTATATTTTTCTGCTGTGATTTGCAGTCATCATACGGACAAGAGACATTGTCAAAGAATGCCATACTGGTTGCGCGTAATGGCGCGTATGAGAACTTATACGGTACGATAATTCGATGAACAGAAGGTAAAGTTGGTATAGGATTGCTTAACAATTGCTTGGAGACTTTTCATCTCCTTCGATTATCGAGACGAAGGTTATACTTGACGTTGGGACACGTCACAAATTGCGAACTTTCTTTTCTCTGTCCACGACACTGCAATCTCTGCTAATCTTTCTGTTTTCTCCAGAGGAAAACCGACAGATATTGCTGCGTGGTTTCTTGCGTCGCTTTTTGTTAACTCTTCCCATGTGCTTATTTGATGACGTGCTAACGTAACAACCCGATTACTACATTAGGTGATTACATGAGCCATGTAAAGCCATGCGATAAACTCAGTGTCTTGAATTAATGTCACTTTTATCTTACCGATCCAGAGCAAGCGTAGCCGCATGTTTGCTGGTGCAAGCACCCTCAAAGAGTGGACGAGTCTGAAAAGATAATGCAATCGTCTATAAATAAATTTTATTTGAGATATATTTTGCTATTTGTTACTAAAATATAATTACTTTTGCTAAGATGCATAACATTTCTGGGAAAAATGCTTTTGAATCATAAACTGTTTTTTAAATAAATAAATTTTATTTGAGATGCTATTTTGTTAAAAATGTAATTTATTTCTTTAAAATATATATAATATTTTTGCTAAAAATGTTTTTAAATCATAAAATGTTTTTTTTATATGCTATTATTATAAAATGCACTATAATAAAAAATAATGAAATTTTAATATATTTAATACATTGCAGATCGACAAGTAAATAACACAAATAAGGGAAAAAGTACTTTTATTTTCTTTTATTCAAAGCGAATCTTAGTGCTTGATAATATTTTCGTATAAATTTGAAATATATTTTTCAATTTTATAAACTGCGCGCCGATGTGGCCGTGAGCGTCTTTCCAATTCAACCACTAAGGTTGTGGTAATATTTATCGCAATAACTAGTAAATAATAACGAAGAGACATCATTTTTCAAGGCGACGTGTACATACAATAATAAGTGGAAAAACAGACTGACTGCTATTTTAGCTTCAATTTAGGATTACGTTTCAAGTTTGACAATCATGTCACGTGTTTAAGATGCTTATTAACATCATAATTAAAACTAACAATTAATTTAATTTGTGATATTACTATTCTATCTGAAAATGAACTGAAAAATAAACTGTAAAATGTATCTAAAATTTATATAAAAATATGATTAAGCACTACTTCAACCGAAAGAAAGATCCACTTCAACCGAATAAAGGCACTTTTTCCCTTATTTGCGGTATTAATATTTTTTTTATCTTTCTAAAATATAAAATCTGTTTCCATATAATATATAGAAATTTTGTAAAAATCTTAAGTACAGAAATTTAATGTGATAGCGTTGCAATCCTAAAAAAAAAAAATTTTTGATATTTTTTTGATATTTCTCGCTTTATAAATTTACACAATATTACATATTAATACTTGATCGAGTATATACGCATGTTCTGCTATTATAACTTACTGCGTCCATTTCTATACACGAGGAGGTTAATTAAATGAGGGGTATTAAACTTAATATATTTACAAGAAAATGGAACTCGAAGATGCGCTTGAATGGAAATCACTGACCGTGTTGCTTTAATACACTGCGTTCGATTCCTGAGCATTCCGCGGAAGTTCGGAACCTTCGTCGGTTCATTCGTGCGTGTTATCGGTGCCACGTTGGGATACGCGCACAGATGCATTAGAGAGGAAAAATGCAATAACGAACTTAGTTCTCGGGGCGAACACTGATCGAAACGAGAAAAAAAAATCCAATTCATGCGAGATAGACGCGAGAACTCGCAGAACCGGGCAAAAGCGCGATCGTGGGTGTCATTAGGGGGATGAAATGGTGTCGTGGACTCACCCGACCGATCCGTATGTACAAAACACTCCGCAGTGCTGAGGTAAGTCAAGACAGTGACTGATGGTGCAAGTAACTTCATCGGCATATATATCCTTGGGTAGCACCCCGAGTGCTGATACGCCCCCACCAGGGATGAGCCCCAGCGCTCATCCTTCGACCTCCTCCAGATCGAGCCCCCTTTTTCCTCTATTCTTCGGGATGCAAGGTGGGGAAGCACGCGAAACTGCGAATAGCGATGGGATGGATTCTATCGCGCTTGCACTTCTGAAAGACGCACATTGCTTCCGCACTGATTTTTTTTGTTCGTCAAATTTTAAGAGATGTATAACTTATATGTTGCGATTATAATATAATTTATTCAGATAATTTTTGTACTAATGATAATTGATTTAGAAGAAATAAAAATCTAAGAATACAACATTTCATATTAATAAGCAATTATAAATACTTTCGTATATATATTTTAATAATAATTTATGTATATATAAATATTTAATATGACATGTGTGTATTTTATATAATCTTTCATATACGAGAGATCTATCTTATAAATAAAACAGGAACCATGTCTAAAACCAAGAGAAGCGTCTGGACCTCTTCGACCCCGGGTGATTACCTAAAGTAAATATCGACAGGTTGGGCCCGAAATAGAGGGAACGGATCTAGCGCAAGCCCATTACTATCCATAAGCTGTGCGCTATCCGTGGAACGACCTCACGACGTAAGTGACCCGCTGCGGAGCCGAAGAAGGCCTCCTCCAGAGGGGGGGTCCTGACGGGAGATCTCGCGGAGATGAGCAGCTCGTGGGAGGCCGGGGTTAGTGAAAGTGAAATACTGCAAGTAGAGTAACATCTTACCGGAGTGCCGTGTATTTCGCGTTGCTCTAGTCGACGGTGAGGATCGCTTTAGAGAAAGAAGATCGCGATGTCTCTGCATCTGGATCTTATATTTAGATAAAATAGACGTACGCTGCTGCCGCGATTACCCTTTGCTTATTAAAGTACAGACAGAATTTATATCATCTTTCATTAGCAAATATAATTGAACATACAGAACATAACATAATTAAAAAGGAAGCAAAAGAAATTAATTAATAAAAAGATATACTTTTTCTTTTTATTTTCAACAAATATTTCTATTTAAATATGTGGCAAAATTATAAAAAATTATTATTTATATAATCTTAATTAATTAAGAGAGGAAAATAAAAAATAAAAGTAAAGTAAAATAAAAAATAAAAGTAAAAAACTATGAGATACAGGCACAAAAAAATTTTCTAAATTTTGATTTATTACGTTTGTTAATGTGTATACATAATTTTTTATTGTAATACAAAATATATAGATTTGTAGTTTTTCTATAAAAAAATTTTTATCATTTTCGCAAGTGATTGTGGAGCAATTGCGTTTATAAAGCTATGATTATTTCTAATTCTGAATCTTTGTTTGAGATCAAAGAGAAGTGATTCTTAATAAATAATGCATGATATCGAAAAACTGTAGAGAATAATACCCTTCGGTACATACATATAGAAGAGCACAAATGCTTTCGAAACGTAAAGCCTCTTGCTTTATTTTCCAGTCGAGGCTATCCGGAATGATTAGAAGGACAGTAGAGTAGATTGTATTGATTTTGTCGTTCTTTGACAGAGAAAGGCGAACTGGATTTAACAAAAGCACTTCGCTAAGAGTATCCTGTATATAATGTGCCAAAAGAGATTCCGTCATATAATACAGAAAGAAAATCTAAATAAACCTTAATTTTTAAAAAATTGATATTAACGTTATTAATACTATTAGCAAAAAATGTTATAATTTTTTGAGAAATTTTTCAGACAAATAATTTTCCTTTTTATTCGATATTTTATTTGACAAATTGCCTTATACAAATGATAATTTTAAAAACGTTTTCTGGGTTGATGATCGATTCGATTGATTATCTCTTTGCTGAATCTTCACGATGATTTACTTACAATACAATTTTGTAAAAAAGTCACTCTAATGACACAGCGCTCCGTCGCTGCCAAAGGACAAGTGATTCCATTTGTTCTTTGACAGCGTTCTTCGCTCGCCCCGTTTCGGATTCATAATCAGTCTGCGTCATCGCGTAATCATCATCGAACGTACGTAGTGACACGACCTGTCTTCGTACGTTCTCCTCTATGGTGCTTTCACCGCAAAGTGCGAGTTATTGCATCGCGTGGGCGGTATAAAGGCAGTCGACGCGTAACTCACGCTGGATGGGACAAAAGCAGGCGCCGATATCGACTTCTCGCTTCATACATACACGTTGCGATACTGCGAAATTCCTATTCACTCGATTTCTGCTTAATCCTCTCGCATGGTGCCGTCCACATTCGCGATCACATACACACGCGTTGGCGCAAAGTCAGCGGCAATCAGAGTCGGTCGCGATAAGTCCTGGGGCGAGGATGCATAGCATCGATGCAGCTATTTGCTAAGTTATCATATGGACGGACGGATGGATGAGATTTCAGTTTGCAAAACCCCCTCGAGAATACTAAACGTAAGCCCCTAAGGCGAATGTTTCCCCGCTCGTTTCTTCCACCTCTCGATATCCCCTTTGTTCCATGAAAACTAATTTAGTTACATTAAACATTGCACACATTCGTAGATCTAGAGATTTTTAGTACATTAAATGTTTATAAATTAATTTATAATCTATATTTATTAATCTTTCTCTATTATATAATCTATATCTATATTTATTTAATAATACTTCTGGTCACGTTAAGAGATTCTAAATAATAAAAATCTCTATCAAAAGTCACGATTTTGCTTAGATTTCGAAAAACCTTAGAAGAAATAAATTTTAAAATTCAAAAAAAATTACGAAGATCAGTATCTTCATTTTCATAAGATAGGGCAACTTGCGATATCCATCAATGATCCTAGTGTCCAATATAGAAAGGCTCCGACTATAATTATATTAGCGTTTCTGCTGAAATCCATCAGCGATTTAATACGATTGCGATAATCGTTTACGCATTGCAAAATCATCCATTCCTCTAGAACTAATCGCTAATGAAGTCTAACGATTGGCTGTATTCATCTGTTTTATGAATACTTTAAGAATTTTTATAAAATCCGCAGCAATTAGAATAAACATGGAAATAACGTTATAGAAGAAAAAACTGATTACGATTATAATAGCAGTGTCCAATGCATTCGTCACTCGCCACTATGACGAATAAGTTCTCACATTGTGATGCATCTATGAATACATGAAAATTAATTATGATATTTTTCAAATTATTTCCACGAATAACGCGAATATGACAATTATATGTTTACAATCCAATATTTCAAAGCATACGTCTAATTTTAAAACTAAAAAGAGAGAGAGAGAGAAAGAGGGATTCTTAAAATATCCCACTTAAATAAGAAGAAGTCCTTGATAATGATGTTATTTTAAATACTCTTCAGTATATTATTTATTAATAAAATAAGTAGTTTAAAATATATACAATATGATTTCCCAACTTGGCGCTTCTTCTGTCGATTCTATTTTGAAATGATAAGGTAAATGTGGCGAAAGAAATCTATAAGTACGATTAGTACAATTTCCATATAACTTTCAAGGCGGTGCAATGCTTCCGTGATAATTACATCAAATTTGTTCTCACGAGCGCGAGACTTCAACTGCGCTTTCCGCGCCGTACTTGGTTCCCTCGTAAAACATGCTCGGAATTCACTTACCGTATTATATATAACGTCGACAATTGTCTCACGATCCGGCGGGATCTTTCAAGTGAGAAGAAACAGTTCAGTCATTTTGTTCTATCGATAAATAATTTTTGTTAATAAAAAAAAACGGGGTAATGATCTGCGTTACATAATTTCAAAGTGATGCACTGCAACAAATTGATCACATTAATGTTTGAAAGAATTATGATTACGATATAATCGTGAGAAAAGTCCGATATAGCAAGTGTATTTGAATATATCCATTGCGAATACATTAAATTTCATGAAAATCAGGGCAAACAAAGCGTAGAGAAGGTATGAATTATCAGCAATCGTCTCTCCTTATAACAATTGCATTACATCAGTAACAGATCATTCGGAAAGACAAGTCGTCCTTGTCATCTTGTACGCTCTATTCTTTTTATAATTTCTTTATATCGATCATCACGACGATACTTCGGATTATTATTATTATATTATTACGTGAAGCAATAATTAACTGTTGATTGAACTTCGATAAATAACCACAAGAAAGAAAATTGAGATAATTGAAGTAATAATTAGTAAACTTAAAAATTTATAGGAATAATTTCTACCATAAAGTTCTTAAAGAAATATGCAAAATAAAGAAAATCTTTTTTACAAAGTAGTTCCGACATGTTAAAGATATAGCGCTTGTTTTGCACGCATTTTGTACATTTTACAGCATTATTATTTTGAACAATTAATTTTTCATTTTGTCATCTTCTCAAGAGAGAAGAGTAAAAATTTCCTAAATATGTTTTGCTACATTGATTAACTACGGCAAGCCATAAATAAAGAATAACACTTCTATAGTAATAATCAAGAATATTTCAAGCCCCCAGCTATTGTTAGCTTATTTTACATTTCACAACTTTAGAAGTTGATATTGCTTCACACAGTTTGCGCAAATAAGACCATCTTTAGCGGCTGTACGTTAAAAAAAATTAGCCGTCATTAAGTTCTCTTATACGCACAGTGCAAATATTCTTTGCGTATTTCGCTGTTCTCTAATGAGAAATTTTTCAAACTACTTTTTGATCAGGTAACGAGGACTTAGTACGCAATGTCCCGTATGAGAAATTTAATCAAGGTCGTTAAGATCCATCTTTTTGATTGATGCTCTTTAACGCGGGTTGCACATTGACGCGCTAGAGAATCGACTCATGTATGGGTATCAGGTACTGGTACTTCGTGCAATCGGCGTGCAATTGACGCACGTCCGTTCTATGTTTACATCTGTTCAAGAGTTATGAATAGGAGCATTCAGATCGCGATCCGTGAGAATATTAAGGCAGGAGACGCGCGCCCATCCTCGCGAATCACGACTGACCTTCGCGCGAACCATCGTGATCGGCGCTCGACGCGATGCGGTGGACAGATACAGATTCAGAAGATCTAGGCGTCCTCCCACGCGGAACTCTCAGCGTTTGCCCCTTTTTCTCAGAATCCGGGAAATATCAAAGACGACGTAGAGAAGCACCTAGCCGTGTCTGCATTTGCGCCATCGCTTATTCATCGCACGTTTATCGATGACGAGAGCCCTTCCTTCGTCCATAAATCGTGATATTATAAGTCGAAGTTGTCTTGAATGTAGCTCGGCAAAAGTACGAGGTAGACTGCTTGTGTTGGAGAAATCCATTTAGGCGAACAAGGAGAAATCCAAGACGGGGAGTCTGCTCAGAAATCAATATTAATTTTCTTAGCTTTTTTTATGAAATTTTAAAGCTGCTTACTGTCACAAGCTTTTAAACTTTATTTTTATATTTCGTGTTTCCTATTTATACATGTATTTTATTCGATAATTATTAGATTAAAAGAGTGACAATTCTTTTTCTCAAAATAATTTATTTGCAAAATAGTTTATTCTAAAGACAATTGTTTATCTTAGATGATTTGTAATTTTTGTGTTCCACTATCAATCAGTCGTAATTATTCTTCATAGTTATGTTTTGTACATATAATTTATTATATGAAACAAGTATAAAGATCATGACATAGCAAGGCACGAGTCTGACTTAGTTAACTGGGACAACAGAATGCTAAAGAAACTAGAATCCTTAAACAATATCTTGCTAAAGTTTTGTTGTGCAATTCCATTAGACTGTTACTCTCTTCTCTCTTTTTTTCTTAGGCTTTGTAATAATTTTAAATATTGAAATGTAATTTCCGAGATAACTGTATTTTCTGCTAAACTTAAAAAATGCTGAATAAAAGATGTTTCTTTAATAAAATATTTCGGTTGAATCCCGTAAATTAATGGTAAAAATTCTTTCGAAAATAGCAAAGAATTAAAATTATATGTTACATTATTTACTTAATAAGATAATTTTTTAATAATGTTCACATAAAATGTTAAAAATATTATGAATGACATATGTAATTCTGTTCGATTAATTATAAGTCACAGGCAGGTAAGATGTTGGTTGATATCGCGAAGTCGCTTGCTTGCCAAATTCGACATCGATTTTGTAATTCGATTCCGGCAAATGGGAATTTCTGTAACGATTGTTCGGCAAGGATTTAGCGGAAAACTTAGGACGCGCCGATGCCACAGGTGCTTCATAGGGAAACTGCTTAGAGAAACTCAAATCTTGATTATGACGAATTGAAGTGCTGTCTTTCCATCCTCGTCGTTCACTCTGCCAATCCTTATCCCGGAATCTATTCTTTACGTTAGATTCACGCTGATAACTCCAGGATAGCTTCTTTTCAGCAGTTATTCGGATGCGTCTCCATTATGAAAAAATGAATAACGATTAGATAATAGAATAAATCTATGAAGAAATCTAATAATACAAAGTATAAAAAGAAAAATAAACAAATGCAAGTTAAACATGGGGCACATAAGAATTCCAAGTTCCATGAATGTTCAAAGTAAATTTTATATTATGCACGGAGAAAGTAAAATGGCTAATGCATTTACGATGTAAAATTTACATCTGCGATAGATCAACGTGATGTTTACGTATTGATGTTACATCTATCGGATCTTTAGACGCCACTACTTAATCGCAGCGGTGAAAATTGAAAGCGGGGGAGTTTAATTGCCTTCCTGTTCGAATGAAAGTAACGTGCTTATTATAATTAACGGGACGCGATGACTTATTTATCATCATTTCATGAAATAATTCATATGAGATAATTCAACGGAAACATTAAAAAAAATGTTGCTGCAACGTTTTTTTGTGCTTACACCGCGGGAGATAAGGAGATGTCGATTACGTAATTGCATGCGAATGCTGTACAGACGCACGGTATGTATTTTGAACAATTCGTTACGTAATGCGTGCTCACCTATCAGCTTCCTCCATTGCTTTTGCAACCGCCTCGTTAATGGAGTAGAAACTTTGCGCGCGGGAGCAATCCACGGTGTACCACCATGTGCAGACCAGTCTCTCCTGATTAAATAATGTGCCATTCGGACAAAGGAACGAGTCCTTACGGCCTCCGCGTTGGCAGATGTGATATGCCTGGCAGTCGGCCTCAGGATCGGCGTAATAGCCCGGACGTTTCCGTTCGCACACGAATCGCGTCCACGGAATTTGGTGAAAGATCGGATAATCTTTCCCGGCAATGCCGGGAATCCCGTCTTCATTCAACCATTGATCCCGCGGATCCTTGTAACCCCGATCGTAAGATAGCTGCTTGTTCGGACGTTCATACAAATATCCCTTGTGCGCCTATGAATATATTTAACTACAACTTTCGTGCTTTTAGAGTGAATTTTAAGTATAGATTCTTCAATTTGCTTTTTTTTAATATTGAAACCCCGATATCTTTGAACCGTAAGCCAATAAGATTTAATTAAACTCATTTTCTTTTTTTTTTTTTTAAATCGGCATCGAAGCAAAAAATAAGTTACGAAGTCTTGTTCTTGCTTAATTTTGAGTGCAAATTTTGTTTTAACAGAATTTCAATTCTTCAAGTTTGATCGTCAAATTATTTAACATCATAAGTAGTATATGTTCTCTGGTAAAATTGTTATCATCTTTGCGCTACGAAAAGATTTAATACGTACTGCACAACTTGCAAGGGTGATCATTATAACGAATCCTAACTTGAATACCATGATCAAGTCTAATTTGGTAGCTTCAGTCAACAGAGTCACTTCAGATTGTGTTGAATCATGGAACATGAATTCAGTTTTTATATAATTCTCGAAATTAGTTCAAGTACACGTGCAGAATTATTCTTCATTCAAAACGGCGTATCCTTCGATCAAAAATATGATAGCGTAGGTGATCCGTATTTCGGCAATTAAGAATTCACATAACAAAACAAGGACTCATCCTTCTCCCAAGGCAACGACTAACGATACAATTCCCGGCTAACAATCGTCTGGAGTGTTGAGAATAAAAGATACTTCCGTCAAATTAATCATTCGCGATGATTAATCCCGTCACTCTGATCTGCATTGTCGAGGAACGTTTTAATAATTTTATTTTATCTATAATTTTATTGTCAGATTTGCATTGTCGAATAACTCTTAATAACTTTATTTTATATATAGTTTTATCGTCAGATCTCTTCTACAATTTTTCTCATCGGATTTTTGCACATAAATTCATTTTATAGTTGGCCTTTTTTAGAGAAAATTTTTATTTCATCGAACACGTTTCCTATTTTAAAACTATGACGAAATTTAAATCGCGCGCGCGTTCATTCAGTGTTAGACGGCGCATGAGCTTAGTGACTCGTCACCTGTTCTTTTCTTTTCATATTGGAGAGAAAAGGAGGAAAGATGAGAAAAGAACAAACCCGTAGACCTTTGATGATTCAGCAATATGGCGGAAGTTCTCTTCTGTCTCGTTAGCGTCGTATACGGCGATTTCGCGTAGCCTCCATAATAATGAAAAATTATCACATTTAATGATTTTCTTTAGTTTATTGTGCTGCTGAGATTACTTGTCGATGTGATTATATATAGCGAATATCAATTTGCTTTAATATATTTAGAAAAATATGATGTAATAGGGGCAGAAGTGTGAAACACGTGTAGTTCTATAAGATATACTCGTCGAGTTTTAATATAAAAATTTCTCATAACATTGGCGTTTTTATTTATTACGATATCCAATTTTCTTCTGCTCTTCTATGCTCGTTTTAGTTTGTATTATCTGTATTGTATCGATATAATTTGCAATTATAGTGATAGATCTTACGAAAATGGGTTTCAAATCAAATGAGGGATTTTTTGATTTGTGTGTAAATGTACCGGACGGAGGGGCGGATCATTTAAATGATATTTTATTGAAGTTATATGAAAGTAAGTTAAATGTAAAAGTAAAAGATAGTAAAAACAAATTAACTAGCGTTTTCATTATTTTATGAATTTATTTGGTATTAGTGGGTTATAGAACAGTGGCATTAAATCAAACTGTAAATGAAAGTGTCATGGATAGTGATAAGAAAAAGAAGGAAGAAACTAAGCTGGTAACAAGTGTGGTGCCAGAACCAATTGATGTTTCAAAAGTAAACGAAAAATGGAAAGGAAAACTGAATATACTTAATAGGCTAACATTTATTTGTTCAAATTCTGCAAAAGCACACACATTGGTACAGTTTTATATTAAAAAACTTGAGCAACTTAAATTTTGACATATTTAGTTTAAGTAAAATAATTGAAGTACATTTCTATAATATATCTATTAAAAATAAGCATTACAAAGCTATAGTTACACAATTTTTATAATACAAGCTATAGTTATATGATTTTCAAAATAAAAAGTTCTTCTATATTGAAATAGTATAATTGCATTAAATATAATTCTATTATTACAGGCACAATGTGCAAATTTGAAAAAATATGATATATATGCTCTTGTCCCGACCAAACAAGATATATTGGAGGTTCGTTATATATTGGACGTTTTAAATTGTAATTGTAATATTCATAATAAAGTAGTATTTTCAATTTTTGGGTCACACTATTGCTTCTTCCTTTTTTTTTTTAGTTTGCTTGTTCACAAATAAAAGCAGATCTTATTACGATAAGACCAGAAATTTCTGGTATAAGAATAAATCGAAAGGTACATCGGCAGGCAATAGCAAGAGATCTGTATTTTGAGATACAGTACGCAGATCTTTTGAGACAAGAAACCCGCATAGCGACTCTTCATCATTCTTATCAACTACAAATGTGTCGCATAAGTATGGTAAGTATATAATGTATGCGTATCGAATATGTATAAATGTTAGATTTTCATTATAAGTTACTGATTATTGCTGTGATAAATAACACAGTTTTAAATACGCTTATTTGATTAATATATTGAGAGAGTCTTGTCTGTTATAGAATGTAATCATATCCAGTGGTGCAAACAACAAGAATTTAATCAGGAGTCCTTACGATATTATAAATCTGTATCCTTTAATATAATTTTTTGTACTTATGTGAAATAATTTAATAACAGTACTTTATGTGAAATATTGGCAAAATTAAGCATAAATTATATTATCCATAATTATTCTTATGATGCGTAGTGGATCTGTATTAGGTTTAAGACGAGATAGAGCAAAAGCAGTTATATTAAACGAATGTCAACTTTTTCTTCTAAAAGCAAGTAAGTCATTATAATTAAGTTTATATTTTATGCGAAACTGAATGAAAAATGTTTATTTATTTATTTCAGAAAAGCGAATATCTGGCAAGACAGTGTTTACAGTAGAGTTTGCAAGAGAACCGGAAGTAGATGATGATGATGATGATGAAGAAATAGGAAAGAAGCGAAGAAAAAATAAATCTCTAAATTAACTATAAAATTTATCCTTTTTATTTTAACTTAATAAAAAAAATTTTTCTGTACAGTTTTTATAATAACATGTTACTTTCTAAAAATAAAATGATTATGTTATGTAAATATATGTATATATTTTCAAATTTCTATTTTTTTTTTTAGATTTCTGCGTAACATTTATTACGATTATTTTTGTTCAGTTTTCGATCGTTTTTTAGAATTGCATGAAATTTACCTGGAAGAGCCATCTATTAGCCTGTTCTGTACTTTCTAATATATTGTGTATGTTGCTCATTTCCTGTTGTTTATAGTAATGATAAAATTACAATATTAACATTACATTAACGATATTATATATAATTATATAACATGCTTGGCTCATATTACGATTTCTCTTTTTAAATAAAAATTCATTTCATATAGTAATTATCTAATATATCTCTTTGTATATATGTTACTATACCGAGAATCGATATTACTGAAATACTGAAATAATATGATCCAGAGGCAATATTATTTTACGGCAGTATTGAATATTTAAAACATTTTTATTTAAAATATTATGGAATTAAAATAATAATTTTTTATAAATGTATAAAATTCTTCTCAATAAGAAGTTAAATGAACTTCAATCAACAGTTGGTACAACGACTATGTTCATCTCGATTAGATAAACGACTATCACTTATGAGTTCAAAAAGAATATATATATAAGGATTTTTTAATTAACATTATCTTAACTTTATTACATTTAATGTGACGCATTTTGGTTGCAATCTATATTATCACAGCGATGTTATGGCTTTAATCAAGTAAATAATTATTTTTTCACAAAGTTAAGTACATAATAAAGCATCAACGCGAAGTTAATATAATAAAGCGATATAATTTGACGTATGAATGCGTAACCAATTCTAAGTTTGAATGATTCACAAAATATCAATTCAAATATTTCAAACACTAACGTTATAATATGATAATATGACAATGATAGATTTTATTGTCTAATAGAAGCTGTTAACGTCGACTTGAAGACGGCGGAGGATTCAGTTTTGATTTAAGAATCAAACGGAACATGCGTCCGGCTGCGCGTTCAAATCGATCGTCTATACATCATTTCAAGTCATCTCCTGTCCCAAGTCCATCGACAACATCGTCCGTTTATCATCATCATCAACAACAACAGCAACAACAACAAATTCTATATGCTCCTGTCAATAACCCGATGGTGACTCTTCAACCATGTGGAACAGGGCTTCACCCTTCATGCATTTATCCGAACGTTCAGTCTCACATTATTTCACCGAATTCCACCCATTTACATCACCAAGGTCTGAAAATAGACTGCAATTCGAATTAATCTTGTAAATCAGATTCTTCCTTTCTTTTTCTATTCTTTTCGATTCTGTTTATGAAACAGTCTCGATGAAAAGGTTGATAGCAATATAAAAAAAATTGCAAATTAACGATTGTTATGTAAATCAAGAATAACAATTAAAATATTCCACGCGGATGCAGGTAAGAGTAGTCGATGGCACGCCAAGAACAAGCCGTCCTGCAGTCAACAATATTATCAACAGCAGCAACAGCAACAGCAACTTTCATATAACTCAAAACCTATGATACTCTTCGATCAACCGTCCACCAGCGTTACATCGATCCCTCCGTCAACCACATCCTTCTTAGTAGCTTCATCTACGTTCACCCATGGACCATTGCACAGCGAGCATTACAATAACAATTCTGGAGTGACGCATCTGTTACCGCAGCCCTTTAATTTTAAACCGCCGGATGTGCAGACCCTCTGTCTCATCCAAGATCGACAGAACATTCAGCAACAGCAGCAGCAGCAGCAGCAACAACAGCCGACGCAGAATTCCTACTATAATATTTCGGCTACAAATACTTGCAGTCTGCAAACCGTCAACGCCAACTCCTTCCCGCTTGCTAGCCTCAATCGTTATACCAGCTTAGCTAGCTTCAACAACAATCAATTCCCAGTAACGGTGCAGTCCTCTCCACTCTTCTCGAATCCGCCAGTTGGTTTAGTACTTGCACCGCGAGGAGACAAGCCCTCGTCTGCGTTAGATTTCACATCGTTCAAGCATAACGCAGATAAGATATCGAACACTTGCGAATCTCAAGTTTCAGTCGATCACAATGAGAACAGCTGGCCTTCCCAGATTGAGACATTCTCCAAGAACGATGTGCAAACTGTCGCAGGAAATAATAGGAGCCTTGAGTCTGCCGAGTGCGCTTTGCAGAAGTCTCTCTCTGTCGTTGCGAAGACGGATGAGGAACATTCTGATGAGTCCTCGAACAGTTTTGATTTTACCATCGAGGCCGAAAAAATGGTCTCTGCTCTATGCAACACTACGTCTTCGAATGATTTAGGCAAGGAAGAATCGAAGTCCGGCAACAAAATTGATTCTACGACGTTGTTCAGCGGCGCAGGTGACAATGTGTCCAACAAGGCAAGCTGGTTTATCGATTTCTGTTCCGAGTACGAAAACAGAACGTCGATAGGCGTCCAAACAGATCGTCCGTGCGTCGATAGATCACAATATCCAGAGCTGATTCGAAAGACAGCTTACTGGGGATGCACGCAGGCTGAAAATGTTCTCGATCCTGACAGTTCGCAAACGGATTCCAAACGAAGCTGGTTAACGTGTCTGTCGTCTGCTACCAGAACGGCGATTACGAAATCCTCAACTTGCATCCCGGTCTTTGCGGGAGATCGAGTCTTCGCTGACGATCTTATAAATGCTCTTCTTCGCATTAGCAATGGATGGCTAAGCCTCGATAATTATCTGAACAAACAACATTTTCCCAATTTGCTGGACAGATTAGATCCCGAATTGATCACGCGCTTCCAGACATGGGAAGAAAGCACGTGTGAACTACTGAAGCAAATAGTGCGAACTTTTCAAAAGTTCGGAGAAAACAAAGAAATAACGGATCAGAAACGCAATGTGACATCGTCATTTCCAGGCGACGTGTCGCTTTATACGACTTACGATCTTTTCGTCCCGCTGCCTTCGAATTCTCTTCCTCAACAAAATGGAAAATCTTCTTTGCCGGAGAAATCACGCAATGCGACGTCAGCATTGCTGCCAACGAGCAGTCTGCATAATTTTCAGTACAACTCTAACTGTCAGGAGGAGCAATCGACGAATCCGAAAGAAAGCAAATTGCGGAGCAAATGGACGATTACTGAGAATTTGTCATCCGTGATTAATACCACGAAATCTGTATCGAACGTTTCCATGTGTCATACTGATGTCAGCGGTCTGGCGAGTCATAAACTTCGCACAAAAGACGCATCATCATCCAGGAAGTTTGATTTCACTCAGAAATCGCTAAACGCCGAATTCTGCCAGCTGAGAAATAAAGTGATGGAAAGCAATGCAGATGCAACGAAGGATACAAGACAAGATTTCGTGCCGGCAGATAAGCTTACGACATTGCTCGATAACACTGAATCCATCCGGCTGCAGCATCCAACGATGAACGCTCCTATGAGCTGCAGCGGATTGTATGCGCGAAACTGTTTATCCTTTGCGTTTCCTTTATCCAGCAACTCAGACTCTTCGTATCCTACACCCAATCCGGGAATTCCAACATACAGCGTCAATTATCCCTCTTCGGGACCTTATTCTAATACCGTTATCAATTCAAGAAGCAACAAGAATACTGAACAGATTTACGGAGCTAAAAGCACGAACATCAATCCGGTTTACGTTGGCAAATCGCAAACTGATCAACTGGAACTTCCGGCTGTACCTAGAAATAAAATGACTTTGCTTAGTCAAATCGAGCCACGAACGTTCGACAAAGAATCCGAAGAAATGGCGGCCAATTTGTCGGCCTGGTTCGCCAGCATGAGAAATGCACAGCCTCCAACGGTCGCGTCGACCTTCGAGGAGTCAAGGACGAACGAGAACTCGGCGCCGCGACTGTTCGTTCAGGAGATGCCCAAGTATTCGATGATTATAACTAAACAATCGCAAAGCGACGCGAATCGGCAGTTCCAGGTATTGCAAAATCTGCCTAATATCCAGAGCACACCTTGGGCCGCTGGCAGTTTTATCGGCAATCGTTTTCAACAAGCGCCCGAAGAATACGATAGTTCCGAAGATGTGCGGGTATACATGAAACCGGGCAGCTACAACGTGCCGAAGAAAAGACATCAGAAAAGACCCAATCGCCGATCGAACAACAGCACGACGTCTCGTAACGTACATGCGAGCAGTCATCATAACGTGTGCAGTAATAATGGAAAAAGTTTACCGATACCAGCATCATCAACGCCTCTATCTCACACGAACGTGACAACTTCGTCCACCAATATCGGTAATGCCACGTTGATAAAGACTTCGTTCCCGCCAGTCTCGCAGTTGCCTGTGCCTCTGTTCAACCTCGAGAACTCACCTAGAATCCTGAAGCGCACGGAATCTCTGTCGCAGGATGTTCGCCAGGACGTCACCTGGAAAGCAGCGTGTGCCTCGGCCGAGATACTTCTCGAGGCCCTTAATGTGAAGGACTGTGTTACTACGTCTAAAAACGAGTGCAACGATAGTGGCAGCGACAAAGAAAATAAGAACGAAGAACGTGTTGAGGCATTAGCAATCATGTCGCGACAGAATAACTCGAAATCGATGGAGCATGATAACATCGACTGTGTGTCTTCCTATGAAGCTTCGGAAGATGACTCGGGGTCCACATGCAGATTATCGCCTAGCACGAGTGTAGTATCGGTGTCCCAGTCGCGCGAGGATGAGAATGGTAAAGAACTTTATGTGAGATATATTTTATTATATATTTTTTATTATATATATATATATATAATATATATGTAAAGAACTGATTAATTTTATTAGAGCAGTAATGGGCAAAGCATTAGATTGAAATAATTTTCTCGCGAGGATTTCATGTGTATTTCGTTACTCGGATTATCGAAACTACTTAAAAATATCTCGCAATCTTTTTGCAGGTGGTACCTAGTAATAAGCAAAACAATCCTTTTCTAAAAAGCATATTCAATAGCTCTCGGGGTCAAAACCAACGTGAAAACGGATTCCTGGCTGATCAGGACTCTCAATAACGCGAGTTTCGTCGACAAGCAGAAGCGACGTAAGGACGATGTAGATCGACGAAGTTTGGAATCTTCTTACAGCTCGGAAATTGATGTAAAACCGGATCAGCTCACATCATCGTTAACTGCGGATGTAGATATAAAGACTCATGCGACAATCGTCGATAGCGAATACCCAGCGATCTTCTCTCGCGAGCATGTTTTTAGTTCTTTTGCGAAGAACGATGAAACAACATCGACAAAAGAATTGGAAAGTCACGTCGGAAGAGCCACGTACTCTGAAACGGTACGAAGATCCATGAAAACGAGCAGCCTGCACCTGGAAAAAAAAGAGTCGCTAAAGTCGTGCGCGACCAATTCATCAGTGACCACCGTAATACCAATTCCTGGCCGCAAGTGCCAGAGAAAAGACCTCGAGCAATCCTATCAACTTCTACACAAATCACGAAGATCGGCCAATAAGAAAGCAATGAAAAATGCAGACAGTAACGATCTCCATTTAGAAGAGGGATCGTGCGGGAAAGTCGGCGCTACCAAGGTGAACAATACGTCGAAATTGTCAACTATCACGAAAATGAACCACAGCAAGAAGAAGGATTTGGAACATTTGGAAGGCAAGTTCGCCAACAAATCGGAAGATCGTGGGTGGTCGGTGTGGTGCAATTCTAGAAGAAAACAGAGCCTCAGCCCTCTGACATTCAACAAGTTGGAGACGATTCATCGAACTATCTGGCAGATGGACGAAGCGAAAATCATTAAACATGCACTCTCATACGACAATAACGGCCAGTCTTCATCCGCATTAATAGTTAGTTTAAAAAAAGAAAAGAAGCAATACAAAAACATGTATAATATTTGATGAAAATATCCTTTTCAATTTTCAGATGGAAGATTGTTGCACACAAGAGATGTTTCTCGAGATCATCGAGTATAAGCTGAAGAATCGGATTTATCATAAAGTCGAACACGCTGTAAAAGATTTCCGTCGCATTATTAACAACGCGAGACTATATCATCAGGTTCGCAGCAAAAAATCGACGATTTTTCTCTTCTATATTTCATTAATTTTTTTTAAATTATTGTAAAAAATTTATATCGCACGTTATAAATGACTATAATTTTGCTGTGCAAAATTGCATTACTTAATTTTCATAAAATCAAAGATCTCAACATTTACTTTTAAAAAGTAATAGGAATTTAGTTTCGAAAGGCGAATTTCTGTCGATTCTGTTTAATTCGCGTAGATTTCAAATCAAATAGAGTCTCAAAAAACGAATGTCTTCTCACAGCACGATGATGAACAAACGAGAAAGATTGAGGTGCTCTCGAAGAAATTGGACGACTTACTCGAGGAACATTTTGGCAATTTGGACTTTGATAATATTACCGGAAGTTAGAAGGACGACTTAAGTCATCTGGACAAAAATCGATCGCGGGATAGCATGATGAAGAAAAGTACTTCTTCATCGATTTCTTCATCGTGGAGGATTCGTTGTATTAACTATTGCTTCTCGTCAAAACTTCAAATCATTATTGCAACAAAATTAGCAAAACTAACATTCTTCACAGGGCATTGTGTGTAATAACTTCTTCTAGTCACGAGCAATTTTATACGATTAATGATGTCGTAGATATCTTTTTTTCATTCTCGAAGATCGCTATCGCTGTCCAATGACTGTAAACCACTCGTGAATTTTTCTGTCTCCGGACGATTTTTATTAATTATGAAAAATGCGCATGTGCTCCGTCTGACAACAATCCTGATTTCATAGCGATATCTTAGTGAAGAAAGAAAAACTGTATTAAACGGGAACGATCATCGGACAATATCGAATTTATTTTTTATATGAAAAAGAAAGTAGCACGCGAAGTATCGACGATATAATGTAATTTCCACGTTCATTGTTACGGCTATTACTTATGAAACAATTCGATCTTTTGACTTCGATGCTTGTTGAGGTATCGTTAGATCAGATATGTGTATGCGAGATATGAATCGTGAAATATATTACGCTGACCTACAGTCTAAATGTTGATGTTTCGTTCTTTGCAATATAGTGCATAAGTAAAACGAAAGCAAAATAAAGTATTATACAGATTTTATTTTAGATTTTATTAAACTCGGCACACGAGACTCAAGACTCAGCGTTTTCCATTCTGGCAGTGAAAATCTAAAAGTGCGTTTTGGTGTTCGCAGCTATCATTCGTCCTTGTTTAATATTTGATAAACAATAAAGAACAATTCCGGTCCATTCCGAAAAGTTCCATATGCTTCCATATATTTATGAAAAATGAAAAATTTCAGTTCTGTATTTATAACATGAGCTTCAGCACCGCTGTGTCTTCATTACTTAATTGAGGGCGTTTTCCAGCAAGGACACAGTGTAACGCAGTGAATCATTTCCTTGTTTAATATTGGCAAACTAGAAGGCTGAAATGATTCACCGTGTTACACTGTGTTCTTGCTGGAAAACGCCCTCAATTAAGTAGTAATGAAGACACAGCGGTGCTGAAGCTTATGTTATAAATACGGAACTGAAATTTTGCATTTCATAAATATATGAAAGCACGTATATGGAACTTTTCGGAATGGACCGGAATTGTTTCTCGTTGTTTATCAAATATTAAACAAAGACGAATGATGACCGCGAACATCAAAACTTTTAGATTTTCAACACTGCCAGAATGGAACGCATCTTCTAGAGTGAACGGAATAATTTCAATCAAAATCCAGTGCGGACAAATCCGTAATACAAGTTATAAGTACGAAGGTGAAATTTATATTACAAATATACGTCATAAGTACGCGCGAAGAGAGTTACTACGCACGCACCACCGCTCACAAGTTGACACTTCTGGCGGGGCGAGTCGGGGTTAGTCGACACGGATTATGGCAATGTCAAACATCGCTGATCGCGCCAGTTAGCCGGAGATAGCGATAATCGCGCGAACACGGAGTCGCAGATAGCGTACGACATTTCTCGCGTTTCTTACGCGGAGAGGGATGCGATGCGACCGCCGCGGAGCGTCGTGAAGCGGAGCGTGAAGCAGATTCGCGAGTGAGCGCCGTGCGAGAGGAAAAGCGACCTGCCCCGAGAGACGACGCGCGCGGCAGCCAGGACGGACCGAGGCCCGGGGACGAGCACCGTTCTCGGCCGCGCGGACGCGCCAGACTGTCAAGATGGACTGGGATCTGCTGACGATGGCGAGTCTGCATCTGACCGCGACCGAGCACCGCTACTACGGCGACATATTCATCTACTGCTGCGAGAACACGGACGGCGAGAGCGTGCCCGTGATTAAAGTCGCCGAGCTGTTGCGTTCGGCCAACTTGCCGCGGGATGTCACGATGAAGGTGAGCTCGGTGGCACGGTGAAAGCGCGACGTTGACGTCTCTCCGTCGTCGGCGCTGCGCGATAGAATTCATCTCGCGCGTCGAGATGAAATACAGTGCAGACGAGATCCGTCTAATGGAGGTTATGTCGTAGCAGATGAACCGATTAATTCGTCGACGGAAAATATCGCATCTATTGTCTTCTACGATTACCTGTAGCTTTGCGAGGGTTTATGTTTCTTGCATACGTTATTTTTAATGGATAAAGCAGACTGTTTCGTTACACTGACAGTTGTCATGTATTTTAGAGAAGAGAAGACAAACATGGAATATTCTATAGAAACTCGGTCATATATAATTTGTTAATATTAAATGTTTATTTTTTCTGCTCAGATACTGGACATCTGCATGGGAACCAAAAGCAACACGCATCTGGGCAAGAAACAATTCTATGCAGTTCTAAAACTCATCGCGGTTTACCAAGCTGGTCTGGAGATCTCCAGAGATATGATAACCGCATCTTTGGATGTTATTACTTTGCCCAGATTTACGTGGCCAGTGTCCGGTGACGAGGAAGGCAGAAGGAGTCTAGATATAACTAGGGGAACAAAGGGAAGGCATCATGTTCCTGAGAGCACTACCGAGAGTGAAAGCGAAGCGGAGTCCCCTCGCGAGACTGGCGGTAGTACAGATTCTCCCACACCGACGAACAGCGTGACTCAAGAGAGAAATGATGGTATGCTGGGTGGTGAGGCAATCCTGGATTCTGTTTCTGGAGGTTGGCAAGGTTTATTGGTTTCCGAAGAACAGAGACAGCTGTTGGGCACCGAGGAGGAAAGCTCGGAACGTCACAGCAGCGACGAAGGTGACGGGGAAGGTGACGGTTCGAGTTTCCCACCGGATGAAGTGTGGATTATCAGCGACGAGCAGCGTGATTATTACGCTGCGCAGTTCGCGCAGTTGCAGCCTGACCCGGAAGGTCTTCTGGCCGGGCCTGTGGCCAGAACATTTTTCGAAAAGTCGCGACTTCCCGTTTCCGAGTTACGACGCATTTGGCAGCTCGCGGATGTCACGAGAGACGGAGCGCTCAGTTTACAAGAATTCTACGTGGCTATGCATCTCGTCGTACTGAGGAGGAACCATGTGCCTCTACCCGACGTTTTACCTCCGTCCTTGTCAATCCCATTAGTCATGCAAACAACTGCTGCGCCGCAAATCCCACTAGCCGCAACTGTTCAAAAATCACCACCAAATTCCGCGAACGCTCGCGAAAAGAATAGGGAGTGGACAAAGTTCGTGGACTCGCCGACTGGAGCAAGCAGTTCCTCGGTCACCAGCCCAGGGCTGCAATTGGTGAATTTCGATTTCCAAAAGTCAGCCGTCGAACGCGACCCGAAGATTCTGCATCCAGTACCATTGCGCTTAACGCCCGAAGCGGCGATTCTCGCTTCGGGTGCTAACGGCAGTAGTAGCAGTTGCACAACCTTGGGAGATGACGATCTACAACATTCTACAGCGTCGTTAGTGCAACGACCTCTCGCCAAAAAACCTCCCGAAGACGCCGTTATTGTGACTCCTAAAAAGGAACCACCGCCTCCACCGCCACCCAGACCATACAGAACACACGCGCGCAGTTCTAGTCTCGACCTTAATAAATTAGGTACGTATTACTATCGATACTTGATAATACTGCGATTATGAAAGCAAAGTCTTATGCTATAAATTTGCGTATTTTTATAGGAAAAAATGGTCAAAGTTTTCTTGGGGCACCGCCGCTTGTACCACCTAGAATCTCGCCAGGAATTGTAAGTTTCTTATCTACGATAAAATTTTCTTGTATCTTTTTAAAGAAATGCTTTATTCTATATATTTTATAAAAAATTACAATGGAAATTATAACTTTTTACAAACTTTTTTTAAAACAGAGATTATAATGTTTCCGTTTTTGCTGCAGACTTCGCCTCGCAAATTAGTTGGCCAAAGGAGCGAGGGTGAAGGGCAAAGAACGTTAAGCGAAAGTCAAGCTTTTGTTGCTGACTTCTCCCATTTTTCTCCCAAAAGTGAATTGCCTGAAAATACGGTACCATCTATAGAAAATACAGTACCACAATCTCAACAATTCACTGGAGTCTGTGGAGCATTTCATATTTATAGGAAACCGAGTCCAAGTAAGAAATTATCTCATTTAATTTTTTTAACATTCAGTATTTTCTCTGTATTTGTATTTACAATTTGTTTTTTGTAACATACTAATTTTCATTTAGAAGTATTTATATATAATTTCTTTTTTGAAGTATTAAGGATTTTGAAGTATTAAGGTAACTTTACACGGAGTTGCTTTTGACGCTTGTCGCTAGATTTTCGCTCTGCTAGATCGAATTTTTAACTGACAAAGCTAGCGTTAAATTATTTACATGTTGATAAACAGTATGAAGCTAGCATTTTGGAGAGAATTGCACAAAGACGCTCTGGCTATCCGTGTGACTGCGTTTAGAGAGGAAAAATTCCGAGCGTGAAAGGAAAAAAAAGAAAATTCCACAAAAAAGCAGAAAAACAACTATTCCATTACCATAGCACATACGTCTCCTGAATGACGAAATATTGTCAGCTGGCTCTCGCACATGCGCAATATGCTTAAACTATTTGCTAGTCGTCTACTGATTCATTCACTTTCTTGATGCGGAGTTTTTCTTGACGCTGCTGCTAGAGTCGCCCAGCTATTCGCTTGACAAAAGCGTGAAAGTTGGACATGTTCAATTTTGTCGCAATGATCACTAAACGCCGCGACTTCAAAATTTTAGATGCTAACGAATAAAAATCGAATGTCTAAAAGAAATTTTTATCAGCGAATTTATTAACGAATTAAGAAGCATGCTTAAAACAAGTAAAAGTAGCTCTGTGTAAAGCGTCCTTAAAGATTGTATATATGAAGCAAATGCTTCAAACTACTTTTTTGATCGTGTTTTCCGTAATATGACAATTGAAATATAATCCTGGCAGAACGAGACGGCGGAGAAGAAGAGAAGAACGAAGCAGAGGACGAAAAAAAATTAACCTTACAAGAATTAAGAGAAAAGAATGCGGAACTACGCTTAGTCTGCGAAGAACTGACACGTGAATTAGCTAGCGCGCTCCAAGAACGTATAAATCTGCGTGCAAAACTGTTGCTCTTGACTTGATGTGATTACTATTCGTTGTCATTCATTCATTCGAAGTTACGAGGTATTATGTATCTTCAAATCATTGTAAACACATGTATTTAATACGTTATGCTAGTCTAGAATTCCTCTTTTCCCAACGAAGTATTCATTCATAACGATCAATGTAGACAGACGCGGCAGGGGACGTGATTTAAAAAATATATATATTACATAGATATTTTATACTTGAAGTTGAAAGAAGACACAATTTATGACATAAATTATGAATCATGTATATACAAAGCTGATTACGATCTCTATATTGATAAGCGAATTTGCTTTTGTCAAGTTTACGAGCTATTGTTCACGCGTTTATATATAAAAGTGTTAAAAAAATTCACTCGGATTTAAAACCCGCATTATTGAATTTCCCTGTGATTTACTGACTTGCATATTATGTTTTGCATCGGAACTTTCTTTTTCTTTCGTTGCGAATTTATATATATTTATATATATTAAGCACAATACGCATATACAAGTGCGTCTATCACATTGTTTTATCTCAGTACAGATATTTGAAACTTCTAATTGTGATTTCTATGCGCAAAAATTTATTAACTTTATGAGAATTATGTATTTCATATTTGTCTACTTTTCTAAAAAGAGCTTGTTTGCCCTATAAACAGAACCGGAACATAATATCTATCTTGAACTTTGAATTGTATTATAAAAATAAGTATTTATTATTTGCAACAAAATCGAATTGTATTTTGAATTGAATTTTTGTATGATTATTAGATGTTCACGAAGATATAGTCGTCTCTCAATGGAGAAATGAAAAAAAAAAATTAGAACTCTTATGAAATTATATTTTATTTCGTGAACATCTATAAAATATCTGTTAAACGTTGAAGAAAGAGAGATATATATATATATATATATATATATATATATATATATAGAAAAATGGAATCTGCAGGAACAGGATACTTCAAAAATAAATTTATATAGTTGTATAATGCTCAAAATCAATTCACATTGAATACGTCGATTTTGGTAGCAATTCTTTGAAATGATTATATCAATTCCTATTATTGTAGATTTAAAGAAATAGATGCTGCAACTGGTGCAAACTGGCCTGAGAAGAATATAGATCTATCAAAGTCATATCCGCAACAAAAAGAATTAATATAATAATCGTCATTCTTTCCAGTTAATTAATATTTGTAATAATGGCGATTACTCAATCGACATAGAATTGAGAATATTTTCAATAAAGAAAAAAATTATTATTTAAATAAAATTTTTTCGAACTTCTTGCTTCTTTAAAATTCTTGACTAAAATTCAATCTTCGTGGCTCAGCTCTATATAAATCTCAGCGCTTTATTTATAAATCGCTATTTTTATCCAATCAAATATATATTAATTCGTGATTAACATTAAGACCTTTATCACATTTTAAAATATTTACTTTGTTTTCTTACAAATAGCGGATAAATAAATTTGCCAAGTGATTAGTCGTTACTAATAACTCTTTGTGCCATATAACGCGAAATTTTGAAGTATGTATATATGTCATGAGTAATCGAACAGCATCGTCAAGTATCACGAGACTACTTAGAAGTAAAAACTTGAAAAATCAACGACTCAACAAAGTTTTGTAATTATAAATATTGTGCAAAAGTTATAGAAAATTAATACTTATATCAGAGTTATTTCTGATTCATCTGCGGTCCTGTAAAAAAGAAATGTAACAAGTGTAGAAATACACTTGTAAGATACATATACGGTGTATAGAATACAAAGGTGTTTGTCAAGTATGAATAAAAAAACTTTACTTTAGTTTTATAACAATTTTTATTGATGTCATTGTGTGAATGGAACAATGTTAATCACGCAGAAGAAAAAAATTACAAATATTTGTAACACATTTCTTGAATATAAATGAATGAATGATGAGTTGTAATATTGTGATTCTACAAGTATAATAAAACCTCCGTGGCGATACACTGTGACGAAATTCGATAAATAAAATCGCGCTCAATAATAAATTTAGTACAACAGAATCGATTTATAATCCTATTGTCATACACTTCTGATTTTACATAATAATACTTTGCGATACTGCAGGCTCTACTGCATAACATTTAAGTTAGAATATTCAGTTTACACGTTTGTTTTATTGGCAAATTGACTGTAATAGTAACAAGATGAATAGATTTGTAGATACTAGAGCCGTCTTATTTTGTATTTCAATCAGCGACGAAAAGACATCACTTTATCTATAATTCTATACTGTGCAAGAATGTATGCTACATTCTTTAGCTTTATATTCCGGGTAGATTTCTGCTAGAAGTTAATAATGACGCCGATTAATACAGTGTTTCTTACAACAGCTTTTTTTACAATGATATGCTCCATACAGTGACTTTGCGGTACGGCAAGGCCGGAGCTAGGAGGACACGGATGAACGATCAACTTCTGAAGACCATTTAGTTGTCCTTGCTCTGCATGAACTTGATCAAGTCGATAACTCGGCTGGAATAACCGAATTCGTTGTCGTACCACGAAATCAGCTTCACAAAGTTATCGTTTAGAGGTATGCCAGCCTTGGCATCGAAGATACTGGAGTGGTTGTCGCCGATGAAATCGGACGAGACAACGTCGTCCTCGGTGTAGGCTAGGATACCTTTCAGAGGACCGTCAGCAGCCTCCTTTACTTTAGCTTTGATAGCATCATAGGAGGCAGGTTTGCCGAGTCGAACTGTCAAGTCCACCACGGACACATTGTGCACGGGTACACGGAAGGCCATGCCAGTGAGCTTTCCGTTGAGGGCGGGAATGACCTTGCCAACTGCCTTGGCAGCTCCGGTTGCAGCGGGAATAATGTTCTGTGCCGCACCACGACCGTCACGCCATAGCTGTTACCGGAAAAGTGTAATAAATGATGTTATATAACGACGACAATCTCGAATGATCTCTCTTGCTAAACAATTATGTATCATACATACCTTGCCAGAAGGTCCATCGACGGTCTTCTGGGTGGCTGTAATCGCGTGTACGGTTGTCATAAGACCCTCGACGATTTCAAAGTTGTCGTGAACCACTTTGGCAAGAGGTGCCAAGCAGTTTGTGGTGCACGAGGCGTTGGAGACGATCTTGAAGCTTGGATTGTAAGCTTCCAAGTTGACACCGACGACGAACATCGGCGCATCAGCTGACGGGGCAGAGATGATGACTTTCTTGGCGCCACCTTCCAAGTGAGCCTGCAAACATTAAGATATTTTTAGATGTAAACGAAGATTCTACTGGAATTTAAATATGAATCTTGTTTTGTCTTGTTTCACATACAGATGCCTTCTCAATGGTCGTGAACACGCCGGTTGATTCAACGATATACTCGGCGCCAGCCTTCGCCCATGGGATCGCCTTCGGTTCGCGTTCGCTGAAGACGACAATCTTGTTTCCATTTACAACAAGGCAGTTATCCTCGGCCCTGACTTCTCCCTTGAACTTGCCGTGGGTGGAATCATACTTGAACATGTAGACCATGTAATCGAGACCGATAAAGGGATCATTGATGGCGACGACCTGATTAGCAGAGATCTCAGATTAGTAAAACAAATGTAGCCTGACTAATTTGCAGATTGAGATGTCCTCCTTTCATACCTGACCACCGCGCTCCAGGGAAGCTCTCAGCACGAGACGGCCGATACGGCCAAATCCGTTAATTCCGATTTTGCTCATGTCGTCGTCTTGATCGCAACTGGAAAATCGGGCAAAAACGTTATAAAACGCTGCGCGGTCACGCGTTTTCCGCACGATCGCGGTCAACAAAACTGGCATGGTTGTGTGAAACAAGTGCGAAAGAACTAATCTCATCGTTAAAAATTATTGGACGTTAGGTTAGAGCATAAATAGATGTGCGACGTATGATTATCTATCATTCACTTCCCCGCTATTTTCAGAATATCAATCGCATTTCATGCTCATAAATATCGCATAAATGATATTGATCGCGTAGACGCAACTATCAGTTATGCTTCACTATATCAATCTATTTTGTTTTATTAACGTTATACTGTAGATAAAATGTTTTACAATATCGTTACTGTATTAAAACAAAATCTATTATCAATTGAAAAATCTCCCATATATTTATTGCTAAAAATACAATGAAATTATAAATACAACGAATTATCGGAGAGATTCGCGGACGCTTACATAATTTTAGATGCCATGTAAACGTCATTTAGTCTTGAATTTATCTTTGAAAGCAGCTACGGTGGCAATAATCTTGGCACAAGCCTCGGCGGCACGACTTCTGATTGGGCACCGGCGAATCTTATAGGTCAGGCAAGGTTAAAGGGGGGTGTGTCCCAAGTTCTTCGACGAGAACGATCCTGACCTCGCGTGCGTGGAATTATCGGAAAGGATGGCTCGATAAAACTGACGTAAATCATCGCGATGCAACCGCGTTGCCATCTGACGTAATTCGCATTCGAGAGAAACCTATTTGAATTCTTCGACCAAGTCCCGACTAATTAATCAAGCAATACCTGCGGTATTTACGGACAAAATTACTACTTTTTTCTTATGGTATATGGAAAGAAAGATTAGACAGGAACGAGTACAATAAAAATTCCGCTGTAAAAATTAATCGTTTGAGTTAATCGAAATTTAGCCAAAACCTTACTTATTAATTGCATAAAAGACGAAAGGCATTACGATATCTATAATTTTGCGCAATCGAATTTTTTTTTTTTTAAAGAAGCGCGACCTATTTTTGTAACTAATGTTGTATTCCAGCGAACTTATTCGTATTTGAGAGTCGAAATTGACTTGATATTTATTCATATAATTAAGAAACGCATTTTTGTCACAGATGTCTAGAAATTTTCTTTGAGCAAGTTCAACAACTTTGAGATGCAAAATCGCATTTATATACCCTTAAAACATTTTCTAAGTCTTTTAATATTTAAAATATAAATAATTAATTAAATATATGAAAATAAAATATAGCTTAATGTATAGAAATATAAATATACACTTAATAAGCAGAGACTATTAAATAAATTTCATATATTTAATAATTTTATATAAATCAATATTTAAAATGGAAGATATTATCAATCAGTTGTAAATCAAAATCGTGCAAAATCAACGATATAGTAATTAATGCAGTGCATGTAATGAATATAACAATTAATTTCCAAATGAATCTTATATGCGACTAAGTCCGATTATACCTAAGATCATCTCAAGTAGTACTGATGTCAGCCAATAAAATGACTGTATAGCTTCTTGAAATGTACAGCTTTTCAAGCTACTTAAGATGCAAAATCAGAATACTATCCTAACAATATCGTAAGTAACGATCGCCATCCGCCTTCAAACGAAGGGATTCCAGTAAATCTCGAATATCACACCATTACGTCTCCTCACGTCGCTTTTTTCGAAGCTTCTCCTGCGGAAATACAACCGAATCGTTCTGTAGCAATCGCAACAGCAAATATTGGTTCAACCGACGTCATGACACCGAGAACGAGAATGGCCGATGCGGCGTCCGGCGGCGTATGCCGCGGAATGGCAGACGTGATTAGCGGTTACATGCTGCACGTATGTCTGGCAAAAAAATGACGGCCGAACGACAAGTAACAAATGATGACGAAGCAGGAAGCATTCAGAAATAGAGAGAAAAAGAAAAAATGGGAAATATACACATCAAATACAAGAGATACTTACGGTGTACTAAAAAAACCAGATCCGTTCACTCCGGTTACTAACGAAGTAGTGTCATTTGAAGGGCACGAATGTGATATAAAACGGCGCTTCGTCGTGTTCCGTCGTTGATGCTCGGAAGCTCACGTGACTTGATTATCGATTGTCGACATGCTGGCGCGCCGCGAAATTCAAACGTGCCGGTAAGAATAATAGAAGCTTAACTCTTTCAATCTTTTCGGATCTATTTGTCGCTAAAGACTATTTGTCACTGAAGGGACTTTATTTATTATTAACATGACAGGTATCGACAGCTTAGATATGCAGTATATAATACATAACTCTAATAATATGTAACTTGTAGCATATATAACTGTATGCGTGTATAACTTTCTTCAATAATAATTTTGTAATCTCTTCAGCTCTCAGATTATTCGAAGATTCATGTTAGATCTTAATCATATTTCATATATATTAAATGTATACATTATTTATTTTAAAATAAATAAAATATATATTTAATGTATATGAATTTAAAATATATGTTTTATTTTATTATATATTTAATATATATTCTGATTCTACAAAAGTTTTTCATGTTAAGTTTTCCATGACCCGTAAAATTATAAAAATAGAATTGTTATTAATAGATAAATGCTATATACATAAAAATTTAAGTTAAATATTAAAAATATAACAGTTATTAGACAATAAATAATAAATACTTGTAAAGGATATTGTCTACATATTATGAAAAGATATTAAACTTATTTATTTTTTTAAATTTGATAACTTTTCTTTTTAATCTTATAGTTGCATAAATTAAGGTAATACATATTTGTAAAAATTTAAGATGGAATACAATTGTGTATTGAAGTTTCAAGTTTTGACTTTGATAAATTGTTCCTAATCACCGTGCTCGAGAGTTTGTTTAGTTACAGGAATATTACCGGAATCGGCATTATACATGTATTGCACCAGATCGGCTATACGATACGCGTAACCATATTCGTTGTCATACCTGAAGAAAAATTAAAGATTCAGGATCAAATTGGTATCAAAATTTTAGCGCAATCTTAAAGAAATTTAATTGTAAATTATACATTGGGCATAAATGTTTGAGATACCGTAAATCGGAATTTATAAATTCCGATTCACATCATATCAGAATTTATAAATTGAATTTTTTTATGATGACGTCGATGGCGTTATTACCAAGCGACAATCTTGATGAAAGTACTAGTCTGCGGAATGCCTGCCTTGGCGTCAAACACGCAAGAATAAGTCGTATGGTTGAAGTCCGACGACACGCAATCGTCCTCCGTGTATCCCAGCACGTCTCTCAGTTGTCCCTCGGCTGCTTCTCTCATCGCCTCTTTCACTTCTTCGTACGTCGTCGGTTTATTGACTCTGAGGCGGCGAGATCACAGAAATCAGAAACGCTTTCAGTGTCACGTACGAGGATCGAACTTATCGAATGATAAGTTTAAGTCCGATCAAATCTCGATAAATTATGTCAATGAAATTGCACAGTTATCTCATATGAAATCGATTTTTTATATACAACTGGAACATTAAGCACATTGTCGACTGACTGAATTTTACGGGTCAGTCGTCTGGTGAACTCGCGACGAGTCTGCATCCGCCAATTACCTGAACGTCATATCGCATAATGAAACGTTGGGGATCGGTACCCTGAATGCTATGGCTGAGATCTTGCCTTTCAGCTCGGGGATAATTTTGGCTAATGACTTGGCCGCACCGGTCGCGGTCGGAATGATATTTTGGAGAGCGCCTCTACCGTCCCTCCACAATGTCGTAGGTCGATGCTGCACAATATAAATATAATCGTATGAAGCATGAAACTTTTATAACGATTACTTACAGGCTTCTTGAACTATAATGTTGTGCAAGTGTAAGTAAATAATTAAAAAAAACATGAACATATTCTATCGCGTCACATATGTAGGCTGAACAATAAAAAAAAACATACATATCGACTTTTTATTTTTTATAATGCATGTCGGGTTAAATGAACAAAAGAAAAAAAAATTGTTAATGAACCTTTTCTATCGGACCATCTACAGTATTTTGGCATGCTGTCACCGCGTGTATGCTGGTTATCATCGCCTCGAGAACCTCAAAGTTGTCGTGCATAATTTTGACGATTGGAGCTGCACAGTTTGTAGTGCAGGATGTAGCAGAAACGACACTGTCTCTCTTGGGATTGTAACAAGTGTGATTGACCCCGAAAACGAGCATTGGTGCATCGATTGACGGCGCAGTGATAATAACTCTTTTTGCGCCACCATCAATATGCAACTGCGTAAAATACCATTTTTATTTTTAATACAGATATGTCGGATAATTTAAATGTATGATATTGGATGCTGCTAAAGATAGAGTAGTTTAAGAAAATTTATTTAAGTTTATTTAAATTCAATATAATGTGATAAATGTTAATAATTAAGGAAGGTTAATAATTAAGGAAGATCAATATTTTTTCCTTTTGTTTCTGAATTTCTGGAAAACTAACAATTTTCCATACGGATTCTGTTTCAATAAAAAATATAAATTTTAAATCTTACGCTTGCTTTCTCTAGAGTTGTGAATGCCCCGCTGGCTTCTATCACATATGTTACTCCCTTATTTTTCCATAATATCTTCCACGGTTGTTTTTCTTGCGACGTAGCGATTCTTGTCTCTCATTGAATGACAAAGATGTTCATAATATTTCATGCAAAGTAATATTTATATTATGTTTTTAAAAATAGAAATTATTAAGTTCATTAAAATCTGCAGTACTTATAAAATATAGGTCGATAAATTAAAATAAAATAAAATTTAAATAATTTAAGAAATTCCTTTCTGATTAAGTTTTTCAAGTGTAGCGATATTAAAATTGTATTTACCACCACTAACTATAAACTCATTATCGCACTCTAGAGACAAAGGATGTGGCCCGTGAGTAGAGTCATGTTTAAAAAGATATATCATATATTCGGTTGTAAGAAATGGATCGTTGATTAATTTTACCTGTGATATTTATTATTACATTATTACTTAATTTTTAATCAGTAATACTTGTATTTTTCTTCGTATAAATTGGAAACTTGCTTCAATGTTTTTCTCAAGGCAAGCGCGAAGACACATTCTTCCTATTCTTCCAAATCCGTTAATTCCTACAACTGCCATAATTTTATACCTATTTTAATCTTGTCTAACATTTCATTATTAAAAAAAAGAAATAAAATTGAGAATCTCGAATGACATTTTGTCAAACGGTGAATAGTGTGAAGCTTATTACGAAACTTTTCAGAGAACATTATGATGTCTTGAAGTCATCTAATAAGATCGCTGAAAGAAGCTTAGACGTGTTCGCGTTTTAAAATGAAAATGATAGAATCATTTAGTGACGTCTTTATATACACAAAACATGATATAATTAACTATATATTACATATTTCTAATGGGTAATATATCTACGGTCTGTGTGTGTATGCTGGCTCGTGTTGTGTCGACTAATTAAATGTAACACCCCCCCTGTTCTAATAATTTGTCACAATGAAAAATAAACACTAAGGTCAGCCTGGGAGTCAAATAAAATATTTAAAACTTTGTAAAATAATTTTAAGTTGAACCATTTTGTTATTTTTAATAAAAAATTACAAGTGTAATTTACCTTGAATTCCCCGGACTTGATTTAACCGCGGTATATTACTCGGAATTTTAAATTGACCGACATTGTTTAGTGTATAAAAATAATCTTTATTTATTATAATTTTATATATATATTTTATATATACAATTAATGAAACTGAATGAAATTAATTTCGTAAAATGACATTAAATGACCATTAATAAATGGTAAATGAATTTTCGAATAAGTGCGCAAGATCCTCTTCAGATTGTTCACGTGGCGCCAATTTTGTAATGCGATGCTAGAAAAAAAAGAAGAAATAAATTTTAATGTGTGCTTTTAAAATGCAGAATATGTATTAATCATTATACTACATTTGGGTTAATTATATTTTTTCTTGATAAAGAGTACATGAATGTTATTTACCTGAGGCAAAGTGCCTTGAACTAACGTAGGAATATCTTCTTTCTTGAAACCGAGTTCTGTCAAGCCATTTTCGATTTTCATAACGCGCATGTATTCTTTTACAGTATCGGCCAAAATTTTTCCCGCGTCAGCTCGCTTAGCATTTTTGACGTCCGCGCCGAGCAATTCCGCAGCTTCCAGATGTCTCTCTGGACACGCGTTTCCGGTAAAGGAAAACACGGCTGGGGCGGAGATCACCACGGATAGACCGTGAGGAATTATGGGATGATCATTGCTGTACCCCTTAAATAAGATAAGGATTCAATAAATACATTCAAAGCAATTCAATAAAAACATCAGCAAGAATTTTAAATAATTAGTTTGATAAGATACAGGAATATAATTTGAAATATATTCTAAATAAGAGAAGGAAAATCAAGAAAGAGGGAGAAGAAAGAAGCAATTTTATATTGCTGTTTAGAGGAAGCTATTATAATCGAAGATTTTTCTATATATTTCTATAGATTTCTGAATAGAAATTAAATTTTGTATGAAAAAAATTAAAATATATGATTTGCTACTATAAAATAAATATATACGAATTCAAGTTCCTAATCACCTTTGGTTGGAAATTTCGAACATTTCCGCTGATAGGATATGAAAGTCCATGACAAAGATGAACACCAGCGTTTCCAAAACCAACTCCTGCCATTGTACTTGCTAAATGCATGTGACTTCTCGCTTCTAAGTCTTCTTGATTGTAAACTGCTCGCTTGAAGTATCTATGTAAAAAATCAAATATTATTAATATTATAAATATTGTTAATTTATTTATGTGTTTTAAAGAATAAGTTTTAGAGACTTATTATTTTTTAACTATGTACTTTCTTTGAAGCCAATTTTTTTTTAACCAAAAGAACTTCTCAAAATTTTTTATCATTACATTTAATTTGATCAAAAATTAAGAAAATATTAAAATTTTTTTAGCGTTCTCACGTATTTGCTAAAGAGATACTCTTATTCTTGTAAAATTAATATATTTATTTTAATATTAGAATGTTTTATATTTTAACATATTATATATTTTAATAATTATTTATATAATTATTAAAATATAATTTTATTTCTGGTTCGATAAAAATTTAACCACTATTTTTTCTGGAATATCTCTGGTTCCGTAGATAGATATTGCATACGCAATTTTACATAAATAACTGATTAACTAATTACTTGCGCATAACTTGAAGAGCATATCGTGCCCAGACATCACTGACAGGATTGCTGCCTTGATAAGCTGGTCTCAGAATTGGATTTGATGGGCATGGTGTTCTTTCTGTATAAGGTATCGCCGTAAAGGATTCCAAAGCGTGACAGAGCACATCGAAACCGGAGTAAACACATACTTTCTCTGGTAAAGTCAGAGTGTGCTGGGGATCGATGATTCCCAATGTTGGACGTAAAGATCTGTAACAAGAGAGTTAGCAAATTAATTTTTTTGTATAGCTTTTCCAATGACGCGTATTGAACATTACCTGTTAGCGATTCCCGTTTTGGCCTTTAATGGTCGATAATCGAAGATAGATACTCCAGTTGTCTCAGAACCGGTACCGGAAGTTGTCGGAACGGCGATAAGTGGTTTCAGAGGTACCCGGATCGGTTTACCTTTTCCGATCGGCGCGTTTACGTAATCCAAGAATTCGGCGTCTGGATCGCAACTGTATAGATTTGCCGCTTTACAGGTATCCATCACGGAACCACCGCCAACCTGAAGTAATAATAAAAAAATAGTAATAATAATGAATGAATCAATAATAAATAATAATAATAATAATATTGTATAGTTATATAATAATTAATAATACTATATATATAATAAAAATAAAAAATAAAATAAACAATTATTTTAATAATGTAATATATAATTGATATAAAAGGTATAATTTATATTACGTTTTTCATAAAGAACGTAATATCAAGAATCAGTTGCATTAATATTCTCTTTTTTTTTATGTAATCTCTTATCGCGTTTCTTGCATACATACCGCTATAAAAGCATCAAAATTTCCACGCTTAGCAAACTCGATCGAATTTTGTAAACTTTGCTCAGTTGGTTCTATGCGTACTTTATCGTAAATCTCGAATTGAATCCCATATTTGGAGAGACTGTCAATAGCAGTTTTTACTGGGGCTAAGTTTATCAAATTAGGATCTGTCATCAGACACGTTTTCTTCGCTCCCAAATTTTGGATATCCATTCCTAACTCTCTTGTTACTCCTACTCCATACCGCACCGTAGAACAAGCCATCTAAAATTTTACGTAACTTTTCATAATTAACATTATACATAAATTAAGAAATTGTTATTATTACCTCTTAATTGCTAAATGTTTCAGTGATACAAAGAAATAAAAGAAGCTATTAGGAATTCAATATTCATTATGCTTTCAGTATTTTTAATTTTACTAATATTTTGTAAGATACATATTACTTTGTATATATCAGTTGGATCTAATTTTTAAAATAAAACTCATCTAATAATCTTTAATAAAATAATCTCTCTCTCTCTTTTTTTCTTTATATATATATATATATTCTTTTTTTTACGAAATAGTTTTGTTAAAAATTTATTGTTACACTTGTTACGCATATTTCGATATAATATTTAGATTATTATCAGAAATTCGAAAATTGGTGACAAAATTATGGTATCAAATATGGTTGCTATAAAAACAATTCTTATCTGACAATAAATATACTACACGCGAGAGGTCTTCGATTTCATAGTCGCGGAGTCTGTGATAAAATCAACGCTTGCGCTTTAAGGAAAGCTCATAATTTCTTTCTCCTTACATAAATTTTACCTCGAATGCATATTCCTTATCGGTTGTAACATTTGCTGCAGTGCTTCGAGTTTTCCCGTGATCTCGTACGCTAGCTCCTGGATTTCCGTGCGCTGGACAAGTGCATCTAAAAGTTTAAATTTCATATTCCGCGTTTAAATACACTTCTATTCTTCATCTCAAAATAAATTTATCGAGAATCTATTGAGTTAATGTGCGTTACTTTAACGGATTGGCGCGTATAGATTTGTCTAACAGATTGTCCTTGATATCGTTACATTCCATCCTCATATTTTTTATTCTTTTCTTATATGACGTTCTCACAAAGCAGATGGAAGTTATTTTCACTAATTTAATAATATAAAACAAGATTCTAAATATACTTATGTTTGCTTATATCAATGCTCCTATAGAGAAAATAAGTAAAAACATATTTTCTAATTAAATTTATTTTTATCATATTTATTAATCTATGAGCACACGGAATCAAAACATTTCACGATTTATTTGAAGACATCGTTATTACATAATTTTTTTTCTTAATAAAAATTTTACACGATAGTTTACTTACGATTGAGATGAAATGACTTGCAGGAGATCAATGACGCGTCGCCTCGGTAACATTTTAAATATTTTTTAGAAGCGATTAGCTAAAATAAATGACAAAGTAGTGCTGATTGAAGCAAATTTTAATAGGTCTTTCGATTGAAGATATTGCGGAGTAACGTTCTCCACGAACTCTCGTACTTCACTCCCGACTTGGTATCACGACCAGTTTGTTTCCCCCTCCCCTCGTAGCTTGTTTATCACTTAGGCCTTTGATGAGGTGGCTCTATTATCCATGTGTTCGTATTCATATATAGACAGGGCTGTATCAATAGAATTTTGTTAAGTTACGTTTTGTAGTACTACTTTTATAATCGTTCAGGCTAAAAGATAATTTCTAAAATTTCAATTTTTAAAGCAAAAATTTAAACAGTTAAATTAAATGAAATTCACATGAATCAAATATATTACAAAAAGAGATATTTACAGGAAAGAAATAAATATTAAAAATTAAGAATATTATTGTAATTTAAGAAAAAAAATAAAACTTTATTTACGAGTTAAAACTATTTATTCAAATTTTTACGAATAACTTATAATCAATTAAAATGGAGCTGTTAAAATATATAAATATTCTAAAAACTTCAGCTTAAAATGTTTATAATTTATTTAAGTTTCTATAGAGAGAAAGACATTAAAATTTATTTATAATTTGAACAGCTTTATTGAAAAGATCATTGAACGATTTAACATTATATAAATTAATAATTTTACAACTAATACACACACACACACACACACACACACACACACACACACACACACACATATGATTAAAAAAACTTTTCCTAAAAAGCTATATAGGTATTTTAATCTTAAGCTTTTGAAATTTATAACAAGCAAGATGTTATATATTTAAAATATTTATGTTAAATTTATGTTAAATTTTATATATTTTTTAAGGAATATTGTGAAACTCTATCGCTTTTTTTTATCAATAAAATTTTTCAATAATGAATTCCCGGAATATCTTGAATATAGTGCAAAAAGTTGATGCTGAATGTGCGTCAATGATCTTGATTTTAATCGATTTTCTTTTTATTTTTGCATAAGTTTATCTCGATTGTTATTGTGACAGAAGTTATTCAATCGAGCTTATTTAAATTTACGTCTATCTCTATAAAGTATACCAGCTGTCGTTTTATTTCCATATTAAATCTTGTAACTCTTGATTGTACATCGATCATGTAAAAATCTGATAAACAAAGTATTGTTTTTCTTTTTTAAATCACAATAACCTTCTCAATTTTAACACTCTCTTTTTTCATCGTAAATTGTTCTTTTTTATAACATATTTGATTAAGGCAGAAAATAGATTCCGATTTGATTCTAAATAAAATTTTATTAAAACGATATTTATTATTTACAGTGTATATATATATGTATATATAATAGCATAATAGAACTTGTGCGTGCGTAGCGACATAACGTACGTACAAAATATTAGTTTCGAAGTAAGTTTTCGAATTTTCACTGAGTGAGGATATTGTCACCACAATTGAAAATTATTTATTTTTTTATTGTTGGCATATATTACTATGACTGGACATCCTACAGAAACAGTTCTGTTGTTCCACTCCGTATAAAATTTTACATCTGTCGTACGTAATTCTCTCATTCGTCCATCATCGGCCACCGATAAACATGCTTTTGTCCAATTTCTGCAGTATTACTATTATTATTAAGTTACATCCTTATGTAAAATCTTTATTTGATTAAATATGCTTCTTAGGCAGCACTGCTTTTCTTTGAATTGCGCTTCGAAACCCGCTGCTTAAACGAGTAAAGCTATTAGTTTATAAATAATAAGTACATTATTGTAATTTTCCGTAATTTAATTCTACTTTTTGTAAAAAATAATCTAATTTTTCATTGCTCCTTACAAAAAGATATATGATTATATATGATTACAACAGTACTGCGGTTTATATATATATCTAAGGTTTATATATATATTGTAATTATCCGCTATTTTACTTCTATCAGGCATCTTTGAATTAATAATAACAATAAACGCTTATTAATCACGTGTTTTCGTAAACTTTGAGAACACGACAAAGCCTAGAAGAAATATATATTTTTAGGTGGAATTRAATGTTTATAGTTATACTCTTTCAATAAAATGATGTACAACAATTTACCAACAAGATCACATATTATGAGCTATATGATCGAAGAACTTTGTTTAATTATCCTCATCAGCTTCGTCGTTCACTCAATAACAGTTTGAAGAATTTCTCTTGATTCGGCGCAAAATGATTTTTGACGGTTCGCCGTTCACAACCAATCACATCGATCAGTCGTAATTGGTCACTTCATCAGGAAATAAGTTCTCTTATACACTTTCTGGTACGATTTTGTCATAATGGAAGGTGCTGCTCGAGTAAAAGCTACCTCGTTTCGGCATGTGAGGCGTGGCTATTTCTTCCTGCAAAGGTTTGTACACCAAACCGCAGTTTTTGTTGTCAACCAAACCCTGACGGAGGATCATGGGTGGCCTGATAACAGGACCCCGTCCTCGTTTGTTCGCCAAGCAGTAGGCGATGCGTGCTACCAACAGGAAGATCACTAGAACAGAGAGGACAGTACCGGAAACCAGCCAGACTTTGAAGCCAGGCCTCAAATTGTACCAAGTATGATGTTCCGTGACCGTAAAGTCCCCTTCGTACTCTTGATCCTCCATGAGTCGCGGCTCATCGATGTGCTGCATACCATGATCGATGTTCAGCTTCTGCGACAAACACATTCGGCTTTATCATGCGTCATCATTTTAATTATGAAAAATAAATATATAATAAATTGTCCCGAGGAGTGTTAAAAATTATATAAATTATAATGTTAAAAATATTAAATAATTGAAGTATGAATATGTAAAAAAAATACTTCTAAGTATATTACAAAATATATTATCAAAGAACATTATTTATTGTTGTCTTACTTTGTCATTATTGAGCTCGTTTTTCAAGGAATCGGAATCTTCCATAACATCAAAAAGAATGTTTTTATGGTGTGTGGCTTTGCCAGGAGGTGGTCTGGCTGGTGGACCATCCTCGATTCCATCGCAAACTACCTTCGCCAAATCTGTCCACTGATTAATGTCCATCGAATTATCGATATCTTCAATATCATCATATTTATCACTGACAAACCTGTAAAAACAATATGACAGATTGAGAGAAGTCCTATGTAGCTGGCGACTGAACTTGAACGACTTGAATACTCACTCAGGTATCTCTGTCGGTGCAACGCCACGATCGGTGAGCCATTGCACAGCTTCGGTGAACTCGGCGTCACAATCCAAGGGATTGTGCGATAAATCCAGACCAGTGATTGACGGCGTGGCCCTAAGTTCCTCGATGGTGATTCGCCGTAGAAGATTGTCACGAACCGACAGGAATCTGAATAGGAACGAAAACTTGAGATATATCAGATCAATGAATATTTTGACGTCATGATACACTGCTCAATGATTATCTATAAAAAAATATTATAGAATAATTTTATTTTTAATACAAAAGATATCGTAAAAGTTTCAGATTAAAAGAAGATATTGAAATATCCTTTAAAACACACACACGACAATTTACAGAAAAAATAAATTATAATAAATAATATCTGTAAGTTTCTCACCGAAGACTCTTTAATGGCACTCTAGCTTCGCTCCAGACGCGCTCGAGATTGCACCGGCTCACGTCCAGCTTGGTAAGTCCGGGAAGGTCTAAGAATGGCGTCACTTGCAATGTTCTCAATGGATTGCGGGCGAGGTTCAGTTTATTCAAGTTTATGGCACCGTGGAACATATTGGGTTGGAGAACAGCGATGATATTGTCGGACAGATCTAATTCTCGAAGAGACGAAAGATTATCCAGGAGTCCATTGGGCAGACCGATCAAGCTATTTCTCGCTAGCTTCAGCCGAATCAGCGCCGGCATTTCGTCGAACGTGTCTCGCTGGAGAGTGTCAGTAGAGAGACCACAATTCGCGCACTCGAAACGGGTAGTGCTATTGAATAACGATGATTATAGCATACAGACTAATTTATTTGATTCTTATAATAAGGCGGTGAAATAATATATTCACCTGAATGTATTGTGTTGCAAGTTATAAGTTTTGAAAACTGGTAACTTTTGCAAATCGGGATTATCGTTCATCAGCAAAACTTGTAGTCTTGGATTGGATTTGAAATGGTGCTCAGTTAACGAAGAAAGCTTGTTATCGCTGATATCCAGATACTGCAATTGCTCAAGTTTGCTGAATGCATGTGGATGGATTTTCTTCAAATTGTTCGATTTAACATATAGTTGGTCCAATGATGGTACA
>JANQDE010000009.1:2058646-2086722 GCA_037157785.1 Cephalotes varians
CTTAGCATCGGAAGTATCTTTGTTTAAAGTATGGATCTGTTCCAGTAATACATCCTTTATATCTGTGAAGGGTTTAGTGTAATCTATAAAGTTAGTTTTAAATGTTGTTTTTGCGGATTCGACGGTTGCATTCGCAACAACTCCGCTACGAACAACTTCCGTAGTGGACGTAGGTGATGCATCAATCATAGTAGCGACTGCCAAGAAGATGGTCAGCAGCCAAGCTGCCGAGATCTCCATGTTGGCTTTTTCTGAAAATAATATTAAAATAGTATTTATCATTAGATAAGACAAGGATGTTTTATATTAATGCTTACCGCATTAATAAAGATATATTCGTGCTCATAATAAAAAAAGAATCTGTATCAAAGTTTTCAAGAGTGTTGCGTCGGTGCAATCAAATGCAAGAGCGGAAACTCTTGCGGCTTGCAAAGAAACAAGAGCGAACTTCTTCCGGAATACCTGCAGTTGCACTAAGGCTTCGTCGAACCGGATATGTTATTTTGACTTAGCCGTTCTATATAATTTTAATGCTACAAGTGCGAAGTATCGTAATTCTTCTAATACACAATGCAATTTATTTCAAAACTTGGCAAAACTTTTAAACTATCGTCCGTTTAAACAGCATTCGAATGATCGAGACTCTATCAAATTTTCGTGCAAGAATGTACCTTTGCTTCGACGACACTCGGAAGTAATCGTGTCACGAATTCGAGAAACAATTTAAACTCTTGCTCCGTTCGCGATGTCTGAGATTTTAACGAACAAGGTTCGCGTTACTGCACAACATTACTGCCCCACCTATGGACGCTGACGTTAGATAACCGTGACGGCTCGCAGACTGGCACAACTTCTGTCATATATGTGAATAGATTGGACTTTCGACAAACGGGGATGAAAATATATGCAATGCGTTCTGGATGGTCATTAATTGGTAGCAGGAGGAATCGACAGAAAAATGTCGTTCTACGAATGGTGGCAATCGTTAAACATACGTTGCATTACGCAATATTGTCGTAATCAGAGACATAAGGAAGTATTTCGAAGTGGGAAATATCGGACAAAAAGATGTCACATCATTTTTTTTCCGCGATTTTTTTCATTATCTCATTTTCATGCAACTTCAATGCTGAAGCTAATCAGTAAACTGCCATATTTACATTATGTATTGAGCATCAATTTATTAGAAGAAAAATCAGAGATAATCATAATAATTGTTACAGAAGTAATTTTATATTTCAATAATTATTTCAATAATTATTTCAATAATGTTATCATAATGGTTGTCTGTTATTTGTATTATAATGACTCTTGAGTGTTACAAGATTGACAAAGAAACCTGTTTGCACTGGTTACAAACGTATTTGGCTGTAAACGTGGGACGAGCAACTTTGTAACCGATGTGAAGGGAGATTATGGTCTCAAAAATCAATGAACTGAAATAAAATATTATCGTACATACATACAATCTAAATGAGGTGTTAATCAAAGACCTTCTTTTTTTTTAAATAGCAACAAATTTCTACTGTATGAATTTCTAAAGTACTTCAGCTTATTAAATATTTTTATATATCAAGCTGCGTTCGTTATATATATCCAGTCAATGTATTTATCAGTCACGTATTCTTTATCGATTGTGTGACATGGACTTAAGTACGAAGATCGATTTTCTAACTGAGCGTTTTTATCAATCGCGGTTCTCAATTCGCCCACGAAGCGCGTTGAAAAATCTACGCTCGATGAAATACTGTAATCACGAATGTGGATTCTCAGAAATCACAAAGTAGCTGGAAATTTTCAGGAAGATTAGGACGTAGGATGAATAACCGCGATGAGTTTTATAAGAGATGATTTTAAAAATTAACTTTGCAAAGCTTTGTCTTTAATTAGTGTTAATTTAACAATTGATTTTTATAGAACGACCATTTGTTTTCCATCTGTTTGGTTTTGTATGCAAGTCGCTAAAATTAGAATTTTTCACAATAAATGTAAGATTTGGTTAAATGTAAGAAACAAATATAAGAACATGTCATTTGTATTTGGCAATGTAGAAATTTTTATTATTAAGAAGCGACAGAGCGAAGAAATAATATTAAGTTGTTCTCATGTTATCGTTCAGGTCTATCGAGCGGATATATTTCGTCGCTTCGAATTTCGTTCCTGGAGTTGATCCGACTCGGCAAAAATTGATCATGCATTCATTCTCGATTTATGCGAGAATCGCGTCAGATTTACGAGAATCATGTTCTTGCGCTTTTCTATGTAAACAATTTCCTGAAGTGGAACTTCTTGGGGAATGCAAATGCAAAGAATACGAGGAATAGTTATCAGCGAGGCATAGCTTCTTCATAAGAAGTACATCGGTATGCGACAGAAACGGTGATTTGTAAATATTGAAATCGGGCAATTATTTTCGCGCGTAGGAAAAACGTAGACACCAGTTCCAAGAAGCTCTCGACTATAAGATGATATTAGAATTTTAATCGAAATCAAGAACAATAACGATGCAGTTTTGCGATCTTATCTTGGTGAGCATTTAAAAAAAAAATTACGACGACTAGTTAATGTTATTATTAGTATTATTACTAGTTAATTATATTTCTCGAAGATTTCCAACACACACACACACACACACACACACACACACACACACACACACACACACACACACACACACACACACACACACACACGACGCGCTGCGCAATGGTCACTTGAGATGCTTCTCGTCATGACAATGGAGTTATCTTATTGAATGCCTCATTTATTTCGCCTGGCAACACAAGCAATCGCTGGATTACGTGTCGATATTTTGCAATAATTTTTTTAAATTAAATTACGATTGAACAAAGGACAAGATTCTCTTCATCTGTAGAATGCCATCCTAATTTTTGATCGTTTAATCAAATAATCTTCAATGAATTAAACGAATTATGCTTTTGACATCTGCACCAGCAGAACGATTTCTCATCGTTTTGGTTATTTTGTGATACGTTCTATTGAGATTAACTGAAAGAAGATATTCAGAAAACGATCCACGATCCCGACGAAAATTTTCGTTCTTTTCAGTGCCATATGGGCATCTCTTTGTGTTGGCTCGGAGAAATTTCTGAAGAAAAGATGGAGATCGACAGACCGTTGTTAGTGGAATGTACCTAGAGGAAGGATCGAACGTAAAAGTGAACAAACATACGCGTGAATTTAAAAAGCGGAAACCAAATATAGGACCCACGAGTTCCATCTGGAGTCTTTGTTCGATCTCTCAAAGATAACTTGACGGTTCCTCGGTGGGGTTTGAGCCAGGTAGAGAATTATTTGTTTCGAAATGAAGCATGCGCAGGTGGTCAGGCTTCTCCTGTCAAATTGGGTCCGGGTGAGCAGAAGATCAACTTGATTTTGAAAGAGATCCAACAAATCTCGACGTCTTGGTATTTTCAAGTAACAATGGGTTTATCTAGACAACTTGACCGATTTATGTAGAGATAATGCTAAAGTTCAAACAGTTTAAACATTAAATTATGAGAGAACACTCTTATCACAAAAGAAAGTTAAATTTAAGTAAAACTAAAAAGAAATAGATAAATATGAAAGAATAAATACAAGCAACAGTTAACTGATTATATACAATAAACATAAAAATGTTTTTGTGGAACACGTGCATTCTTAGCTAGAAATGAAAAAAATATCTAGCTTTTTAAAAATATCTTTCCTCTATTTTAAAATATTTCGGAAACTTATCTTTAAAGGAATGATTATAGAAATAATCTATTTAGAAAGCTATTTCTTTTGTGTTGAAGAAAAAGAGACATTATACCAGAAAAATAATAAATCATATAAACTGTCTTAATTATTTGTCTTAATTATCTCGATAAGGAATGTAACACACACATATAATATTTTCTATGTTTTGTCCGAATGTATAAAACATTATTTAAATAAATAACTCTCTTCTCAATTTTTTTATTTCGTCTTCTGCAGTTTTCTACATGTACAATATTCAAATCAATCAATTTATCGCAATCTTTTTGTAGATAAGTTCTTTTCTAAGTTATTCCGTTGTCTTATATATTTGCATAAACATACGCAATGCGAAGAGGCATTTATATTGCATTGGCATTAATCATACTCTTTTCCTTTTTCTCACAACAGTGATCTCTGATAACAATCATAATTTTAAAATCGCAGCGCGACTATCATAATTTAAGTCGCGTTTCAATTTTAAATGCGGGGAGATTGACGTTGCGTATCGCGAATGCAGTCTGATATTTTTTTGTAAATACCCACGCCTTACTTAACTCATTCCTTCAACACATTCCGCCGTTCGTACGCGAGCGTGTCCGATTGCAGCACGATGCGAACACGCGTCCTCGAAGAAGCATACCTTGCTTTTCAAATAGAAGTTATTCGTTCATTCTTGTCATTCTTGTCGTGGTAAACAATTGTGATTCATTCTAACTACTCAACTACTAGCTAACACGAGAATATACTTTAATGTTATGTTTTTAATATGTTAATTAAATGACAAAATGCTTCTCGTTCATAAACGAGCACAAGGTGCCAATCAATAATATAATAGCGATTAATCCACGATAGCAATTTGCGTAGTTAAATAATTTTTTTGTCGATAGCCAAAGAGAATCTGACTTTACATTCCAGAAATCTCAGACGTTGATAAAATGTCAGCGTCTCCATTGCAAACACACGTACAAGTTGACTGGTGTAGCGTGTCAACGATTATGATAATTATTGCTGGTTCTACCAGCTTCTGTCGTCAAATGTACACGGGTTGTAAAACTGCTTTACATTAAACGAGAATATTAAGCGAGGAATACATTCCTTTTGTTCGAAGTCCGTCTTTTAACGAAGATCGACATATATTTTTTTCCGCGATCATTCCTGTTTTGTCGCATAAACGCTTTTCGCATCGAACTTACGCAATATGCGACCATTATTAGTAACAATTAGTAGTAACATAAGTAGTTATAATGACAGATTATATCTGATTTTCTTAGTTTAATTATATAGCTATATGCAAAGCTACGTAATTAAGCGTGTAATAAATTCAACATATGCATTCTTATATTTTACTTTATATGCATATAGAGACATATATATTTTTATATTTAATTTCTTCGTCAGATTGCGATGACTGTGCATTCATTATAATGATATTTTAAATTATTTTATTTTACCAATACATCTCTTGTGTATATAAATAAAAATATTATTCACACTTCTTTATTTAGTTGTAATTAATATTAATATGATATTGCATATTTTTATAATCAGAATATTATTGTAACATAATATACATATGTTAAACAACATAATAAAAATTTTCTCAATATGTATAGAAAGAGTAAAATAATAGTAATCAACTATATATTGCAAAAACGTGAAACAATTTTCTTAGACTTGGACTCTTGGAAAATATCTTTAATTTATAATTGTTATCAACTCAGTTTAAAAATTTAGTTTCACGTACCAAATAACATTTTAATAATTCTTATCCTCTTCACCTGAAGTTATTTAACTCTTGAGAAAAGCGACGCCACTTCCTCTTTATCGCGAAAGATCCTCTTTATCGCTTTATCTCACTGTGTGTGTTATCGGTATATTTATCTCTCGTACTCTGTACTCGAAAAGCATATTTGTTTTGTCTCCGGCCGTGCTGTTGTAATTTAGCGTATGATTAACAAATGGTACAGCCTGCAACTGCAAACTGGCGGTTGCGTATTTTAGATTTTTTAAATTTCTCTTGAACTCCCCTGAACTTTCTCTAGAAAGCGACACTGCATTGCACAGGTACGAGCTCAACGCATTTTCCTTCATCTCCTTCATCAATTGTTTTTCCTTACAATTGTTTATAAATTTCACACAAGAATTTTGCACAAGAACTCTCCTCGACAGCGTCCAGTTTCGATTAAGTTCCGCTGCATCTGCCACGGGAATCTTAATTCCTAGAAATCATCAACCGTGACAATATCTCAGCACCAAAGCAATTTGCGCTTCTCGCTGCAACGATGCTTTTCTTTGTGTCAGCAACCACTCTATTCTGGAGGTCAATCCACGTCATTGACCCTCTAGATCTTTGTGATTCGGCAGAAGGGAAAAAGAAATGGAAGTAGTAAACGCGGATGTTACGGCCACACGTATCGATACTTCGTATTCGATACGTATGAACGATACGAGGCTATATCGCTTGTTTGCTTATGAATAACGCTGTGATCAAGGCCAGAGAATATGTGCGCATTTCATTCGATTTAAATGCAATTTGCCGCGAAGACACCTACGTCTACCGCACGAAACACGAATATTATTCAAAATTGCATGATTCCTCAGAATATCTCTGAAATTGCGCATTAGTATTCATTAGTTAGTTCCTTTAGTTAATTTGAACCATTCTTCAATAAAAATTGGATTTGATATTATTTCTTTATCTGTGCATTTATCTGTGCAGAGATGCATTGATTCTATATAAAATTGTGAAAATGTTGTATACATATATGTAAATACATCAATGTGAATTGTTGCTCGTTATTTAAATGTAATAAATATCGCAATAATTATAATACATTACAAAACTTATTAGATCTTTTGTTCCAAACGTTGAGCATAAACGTTGTGATGCACTAATGCAGCCATAATTATCTGCAATTACATGTTTCCAATTAGCGCAGCATTGAGATAACAGAAATCTATTATTTTTTTATTTTCTTGTTCCTCTCTTTCTCCCCCCTCCCCTCATACATATCTGGAACATAAATTTTATTGAAGAAAAGCAATATCTTCATGATTTCTAACAATTCATTCAAATTATGGTATTTTACTTCAACATAGTTGCAACAAAAGTGACGTTGTTCTTTTTATGGGTCATTAAGAAACATAAAAGCGCTATGCTTCATGTTTTAAAATATTGTCATTATCCTTATACAGTTCGACCTTGCGTCACAATCACGTGGCATTGAGAAAATCCTGACTCAATGGCAAATGGTTCATGGTGAATTAAAACGTTCGTTGCCGTATAGCCTTTTATAGCACCGTACGTGAACCGAACTGAAATATCGCATCATTTTAAAACTAAAAACTAGTCATACAAAATATTATTTTTTGAATCGCAAAGGAGCGTTGAATAATTAGAATGTATAAATAAATTTAAGAGAATTTTATAACTTCTTATCTGTTTTTAAATTTTACACAATTGAAATAAATCATATTGATAAATCATTTTAATTTAAGATGAAAATCTTTAATCATGTTAATTTGTACCAAGGACATCAAGAAAATGTTTTTATAAAAAAAAACTTATACTTAATATTCCATTGATTTTTAATATAATTTTCTGATTATGCGATTCTTATCTCGCTTAACATTTCTGACTGATAGTGATTCTATTTTATCCTGTATGCTATCTGCAGAAGTAGTTGTAAATGAAAAAATGCAAATAAATTGAAATATTCGTCTAATGAGTTAAAATATGATTTATTTTTTTTCCTTTGCATACTTCTCAGTAAAATCCCGAAACTGTCGATGAACGACACGTATTATTCGTTTATCTTCTTTATCAAACTACATTACTCACGATGATAAAGAGTTTATTGCTGGGGCGTATTATGTGGAATCGCGTGTGTTTTCCTCTTTCTTTGGTTTAGAATTAAAAAAACGAAGTGAATAAAGAGAATAAATCGATACAGTTAGCATGATTCTTCTACTCGATATTTATGCGTTCAGAACAAAATCAAATAAAAACATCGAGAGGAAGATTTTATGTCTAACGGCAAAACAATCTCGAAGAATATTTTAAATTGGCAGTATTTTTTTAAACACTTCGTATGAATGTTTTTCAAATAATATATCTCTCATAGAGTTCAGAGAAATTTCATAAAACTAAAACGTGTTAATGCTATTTTATTTCATTTTGATCTGAATAATTATAAAATAATATTTTTTTCTTGTAGATTTTGTTATATAATTTTAATTTTATAGAGTAATACATAAAAATTTTAATTTTTTACCTAATTTTAAATTGATTTTCTTTTAATATAAATATGATTATTATTCGGAATTTAACTTTAGACGTGAAATAACAAACGACTTTATAACAAAAGACTTAGATTTTTATAATGGAATTGATCGTTCAGGAATAATTATTATTATAAATAACAGCGTTTATAAGATGTAATATGACGATTTAATCTATTTTGTAGTTTATAATGTATTTTGTAATTTATAATAATAATAATTTATAATGTTTTGTTTATATCTTGACTATCACGTGTTCGGCTGTTTTCATCACCAGACTCGATGGAGACGCATGAATCGCGCTTCTTATATGTAAAAATAGATCATCTGGATGAACACTGACCTTGCCATTGAGTAATGGCACAATTCGAAAGATGTAAAATAATAATAGTGCCGGTCGAATTGCATACATTACATTGTAATGCATCGCGCGAGACAATGTTAAATTTCAAACAGATAAAAATGTTTTTTACTCGAAAGGAAAATAAAATCGAAGAATTAAAAATAAAAGCAATATATTAATGAACAATGATATTTTTGAAAATATAAAACAGGGAATTCAAAATTTAATTTCGATATCTACATATGGGCGGAGTTTCAGTATCTACAGATTAATTGCATTGATTTTATTATCATGACCAGAACAACCAGGCTGTTCTTTTTTGGTTATTTGCTGCTGCTTTAACACGTGCGTTGCAGATGCTATTTCAAGCTCTTTACATAACCGACATTTGCTTATTTTTTTTTAAATAATTATGCACGCTTGCACAAAAATTTATGGCGACATTTATAGTAACATTACATGGATTAAAAAATATGTTACATATTAATTATAGTTGCATATTAATATATAATTGATTAATTAATTAAACAAATAATATAAATAACGTATAATTAAATAAATGAAATAAATAATATAATAAAATTATAAAAATACGTGTTCTGATGTTATAAATAAATTTTTTAAATATTAGATCGAGAGTCTTTTTTAACAAAATATAGATTTCTAATCTAAGATAACGCAGAGGAATAATAAAGTTAATGCTTTTAAAACACCTTTGAGCAATCACACGATTTGATGGCACAATTTACAGAGAATTCACCGATTTTCTCGCTCGATATATCTTCGCCCAAACATTACAAAAAGTTTCGTGAAAGTCATTGCGATAGAAGCTGGCCGAAATTTTTCTGACCGATCGACGTGGAACGGTTGCGTATCTAAAAATATACGATGAGGTCACTGAGTACACGCGACAGTCATTCCGTCGACAGTCACAACTGAGTTAGTTGCGATCGACATACGAATTTCTATGCGCGATATGCCGAGCGGTGAGCACCAAGAGAATTCCGCGGCTAGCTCGCGACGTGTCGCACCGATGCGATATCTTAGCGACCGGAATTTGCATTCGACTACCAGCGGTTTCCAGGTCACGTTGTCACCTGAAGGATGGAATCGGAAATGAGAATGATTCGAGTGCACTTTCTGCCGATCGATGTAATTTGACGGCGATCGGAATACGCCTCTCGAAGCACTTTGTAACTCCGGAGGAGCTACGAATTTTGTAATTAAAGAAACTTGCTCAATAAGTAGCGTAATACGGACAGATATATTTCTCGATCCGTCTCTTGAGATATGAGTAACGTTTGTAATAAAAAAAAAATTATGCACATAAAGTTACATGAAGTTACGCTCATGATTGATTCATTGATTTGTTGATGTGACTGATCGTCATAATCAGAAGTAGAAAAACAACGAGAATCTGAATGACAATTGCGTTTTTTTTTTTACAAAAAAATTTTTTGAAATATTTTATTAGCTTCGTATCGAGAAATGATAAATCTGAGTGTCTCGATTTTCAATTTTCCTCACCGCATTTATTGCGCTCTAACATTCTGAAATTCCGAGTACGTAAATTTTGACTACGTAAATTGTGACGTCCTAGTGTTAGGTTTTTGTAAATAAGAAAACTACTGGAAAGAAAATATTGATTGCAGACTCCGAGATTCCTCGAACGTGTATTTTATCCTGTTGATGCACGCGTCAACGGCGTGTAAGGAGACTTCAACGAACACACACAGAGATCGGTCGCGTGTTAATTTGGAACATTAACAATTGCGAATAAACACGGAAAGTAAAAAAATTTCATACAATCTCAAATAAAGAAAAAGGATGAGAAATGTTCCTTGCAATGATTGGAATATCAAGAACGACAGTAAATTCGATTTTTAAACAAAGCAATCGGAAATTAAGTGTCGCGATCGCGTGATGCAAAATAAAATAGCTTACGACGATAAGATAACATTTCCGGAACTAAACAATTAACGTCACATCCTAACTCAGTATGCCGAGAAATCCTCGGAGGCGATGTCGGAGCCATCTTGATGGAGTAACCGATCGCGTTGCCGATCATCCGATCGTGAGCCAAGACCAGGAGGCGTCTTGCGTTGGCTCTGTCGCAATGAACACTCACCTAATTCGCAAAACTGTTGTCGATGTTCCAAAGAAAAGGCGATTCACTGGCAAGACGCACGATCACGCGGCGCAATATGCGCAGGCAGGATAATCGGTTCGCGTTCGTTTATTGCGCACGATGAAATTTCTGAACTAAGTTCGGGCTGAGCGAGTTATTCGAGGCGTACCTTCCCTCGAGAGATGGAACGAACGTCGAGCGTGGGGCCCCAGGGTCGGGCGCGCCGATTGGTTGGTTCCCGATCCGGGGAAGGGTCGCAGGTAAAAATTATATGCTGGCAGGTGAGCACCGGTACGCCACCTGGAACCAGAGGAACTCGGGCTCGAGTGGGCTGAGAGATTGTTGGAGAACGTGTCGTAGTTGCCGATCGACTGCGTGGGCGTCGATGCGACGACGAGACGTTGCGGTCCGGCTGAAAGGAAGTGCGTGGACGATGGGAATGAGCATAAATGAGCGGCAGTGTTGAACAGGTCGCGCGAGAATTTGCTTACGGACTTGCGGCTCTGAACGACATTTAGCGACTGATGTTTTTTGTTTGGCAGATTTTGGAGCAGAAACAGCGGAATAGATAATTAGATAGATCTAAAGATGTATTTTTATAAATTCTGAGATACTAAGCATCATCAACGTGAAATTGAAAAGGAAGATTATGAGTTGCGTGGTTGCAAGTACAAAGATCAAATCATCTACTTGTAATAGTTGATTAATCGGTAAAGAAATAATAAATCCATGAACTTATTCTGAGATAAATCTAAAATGATAATCAGGGATTATACAGAGAATTAGAGATAGAGTGATGCATCTTATATACCTAAGTATGAAATTGTACCGAAGATACTGCATATATTTTTTAAATGTAAAATAAAATTATCTAATAAAGATTAGACAATGTGTGCGTGTGTGTGACAATAAAAACCAGGTACGAGTTGTGATGTGGTCTCTATGCATTTCTTAATAAAATGCTCTGATGTCTGCACGATAAAATACACGATAAAATGCTCCGATGTCTGCAATCCATGAAAAATAATGATAATTGCGTATCAAAAATAATATTAAAATATTTTTATTTTTTCAACACACTCTATATATATATATATATATATATATATATATNNNTGTGTGTGTGTGTGTGTGTGTGTGTGTGTGTGTGTGTGTGTGTGTGTTTCTTCTCTATTTATTTATCAAACTAATTAAGCGCAGTCTACAATTATATACGATACTGATATAAGATATCAATATACCACTCGTCTTTATACAAAAATAAAATATAAAATAATAAAAAAAATTTATAATTAAAAATTTACATATATTTAAAGTGTTTTTGTGGATAAATATTAATATGAATCTTTCTATGCCAGAAATTGATGATCTACCATCTGTTGGCAACCAGCGTATGTTGAAGTTATTCTAGATAATTAAAAATAATATGTGAGCTAAAAGAATAGACAAATACTCTGAAGAATATAATATTGACATTAAATTCGGAAGTATATTACGTATGCAATTAGAAGATTTCCAAATAATTTATGAACATTATTTTTTTTCTTTACGATAAAGCTCCGAAGAGATTCCCATACTAAATCCTTTGGGCGTGTAGCTAGTATTTGCACACGATACGGTAACGTAAACTTAAAATAGGTCAGATAAGATAATAACTTCACAGTCATTGCAAATAGACTGCTATGTCGCGAATTCTGAGATACTATATTTAATACAAAATTATTGCGCAAAAATTTCTTAAAAGAATTGTCAATATTTTTAATAATAGAAGATAATAGAAGACAGACTCGCAAATCTCCAATATTGAAAAATATAAGAAAATAATAAAAATAAAAATGAAAGAAGAGAAAGAAGAGAAGAAAAAACATTTTTATGTATATTTTTAATAAAGTAAAACATATATTTTTGTAAAATTGTAGGAAGGAGATTTATGCAATTAATATTTATTAATATTTATGCAATTAATATCAGTATAATATAAAATAATAATCGCTATATATACGCTATATATGGATGTCATAATTTTATTCTATGGAAGCAAACTTGAAAAAAAGTTACAAGCAAATAATGTAAAATAGTTTAATTATTCATTGTAATAAAAATTTATTATTATAAATTAGAGAACTGTAATAAAAAAAACTTGTTTATAATTTTTAATTTAATATGAAGTGTAAATTGCTATTGTTGAAATGATAAATCATGAGTTTCAAGTCACACGTTTCCGTCGATATGACTGGTATCTGTAGATTCTATAGTCTTCAGTGAATGCTGTCCTCTGCAGAACGTGAACAGAATTTAAAACAGCGGCTAAAAATAATACTCAACGTAATTTCTTGTCTATCATGTTTTGATAAAGCAGAGAAGTGATCTAATTATCTCACAATCTTATTTGCATATCGCGCGCAAGGATACTTTATTTATTGCAAGATGAAGAAGACGAAGACTTAATAGATACGAAGAAGTAAGAGAAAAATAGAAGCATTAGAAAATGTTCTTATCTCTGTTACGAAGAATTTTCTCCAACTTAACTGTAAGTTTAATTTCTGTTGGTCTTGCATCACCGACCAAAAAATGATTTTATCTGGTTTGAACATGTTATCGTGAACCAACGGTTCTTATCAGATAAAAGGCATACTTCATATTTGCTCATGTCACTTAGTCGACAGTGTCGTTAAAAGTAACAAGACTAAAAATTTATATATTCGCATGATTCAAATAGTATTTTTTATTTCAGAAAAGTAGAGAACAATACAGTTCTAATTACGTGCGATTTCACGCTGCTCTATATTTCTTAAAACATTTAGAATTGTATAGTAAAAATTTAAGCGCACTTTTATTCACTTTTCTAAACTTAAATAACATTATTTAATTGGCATCGACTATTAAATAATAATTTTAACAAATTGTTTATTATTGCATTTTTTAAATTTGTTTAATAAATTTGCTTGTTTACTTGCTAAAAAAACGACCAAGTAATTTTTTTATACATCTTTAATGTTTGAAGCTAAAAATTATATCATTAATTCTCTAATTTTATATTTTTAGTATATGTAAAAATTGAATTAAATAGCATTAAAAGTGGAAGAACTGAATTTTGCAGATTCGTTGTCTGAATTATGAGGATTTTCATAATTTTATATATATTCCTATGTATTTTCTACAAAAATACATGCGATATAAAGATGCCTCTAAGCGTGGCTTTAGATTCACAGTGCGTAAATTTCTTTCCACATGAAGGTCTACACACGATATCTGCTATTAGCCTTTCCTCCTACCTCAAAACTACCAGCCGCACAACGCAATGTGTCTCTCCGCTCTCGTATTATGGCAAATATTTAATGACCCCTTTTCCTTGCAAAAGAAAGGAAGAGAAAAGGCAATTGCCCGCGCCGCGTTTATGCAGGGATGAGGGAAACTGAATATTGTAACAAAAAAGTGCGATAGTGAGGATATCAACGGTGACGCGCTGGAATGGCGATCGATGAATGGCAATTTATTTATGATTCCGAGAAAATTATCTTCCCCTCGCGTTCATGATATAATCCCGCAGGTTTGAGATCCCAACACAGTTTGGAGAACTTAACATCGTTTAGGGTGTCGCAAATTAACAATGTAGATTTTAATTTATTTATCGTATCAATGTAGATTTTAATTTATTTATTGTATCATTTGAGCTATTTTTTAAAGCAAATTTAAAATATAATTTTCTTTCTCTCAATTGTTTCTAATCGTGCAAAAGAAAAGAAAAATAAAAAGTACAGATTTCCAAATTGTATAAAAGAACATTTTTTAAGTATTAGCTCATATTCGAAGTACGTTATTATTGCGTTTGTTAATTTTCATTAATTCTTTTGCGCCTATAATAATTGAAATGTGAATGCAACACACGACGCGCCGTGCGTGTCAGACTTTCTTCTTTTTATTGTTTTCGACGTGGATCTTCTTTTTTTCAAGTGAATGTATATTTCATAATAATGATTAGCGAAATTTATTTACTTGCGATTTATTTTTTGACCGCCGATTTCTCTTCGCTCGTAACGCATTTGTTTCACAACCGTAATCGGAGAATATAGAGGTTTTCTTTCAGTTGTACAAACAATCTACAACTGGAACATGCATAATTGTAACGCAATTATAAATATATATACATATCTGTTATACTTTACAATACATATATCGCGTTTATGAAAACTTTAATGCGTTATAAATGCAGACGCATTTCTTTGTTTTTTTTTTATATGAAAGATTTAGTATTTAATGATTATTTTAAATTGAAGAGTTATTATTGTTTCAAATTAAAAACGTTCCAGAATCGTAAATTTTAATATTTGTAATAGAACCTTTTAAAATTTGATACTAGTTCGTTTTTGGAAAAATTTTTTAGAAATTGTCTACTATAATCTTATGCTGTTTCTTGAACGTCGTAACGTTTGGTTCGTTAAAATTTTTTTTTACTACATTGTCATATTTTTAATATACGCTTGGCTTATTAGCCGATTAAAATGCAACGCGTCAACAAGATGGCAAAACGCGGAGCATAAATTACTACATTGTCGCATACGTGAGGAGAAACTTGTCAACGAAACGGGATGAAAGTGGAATTGCGATAGTAATTTAATTATTTTGAATCCATATTTGTCATTTACCGTCACCCGTTTCGCAACGACGAACAGCTATAACAAGAATTTTAATTTAATTTTTTACGACCCTCGATTTTACGATCTTCGCGCGAACCAGGACGCGTTTAAATTATTACAAAGATAATGTTCTCTTTTTTTTTTAAATTTACTCAAATACGAAAGTGCGTTCAAGCGCCCGATTGCATAATTATAATTGTGCAAATACACGATTTTACGTTAAAACGTCTCAATGTTTTTTCCCGCGTGTTCACATTCGCGATGGATGCACGTGTTTCCAATCGTAAATTTTACCATATATTTACAAGCAAACGCCTCATTCGCATTTCAAACGCACCATTCGCACGTTGCAATTTATGCGGGGTTCTTTTTTTTTTATTTCTCTTTTTCCTTCACGTTCGATCTCACGCTTACATTTCAGAGTGTGCATTCCGACCGCCGTAAGACCGATATGATAAGGATTTCTACGCGTGCGTATGTGATAGAAATGCAACTTCGCGTTCTCTCACCGCGGCAACGATATTTCATGTTGCATACGCCTAAATTGCAAAACCATAGGTGGCGGAGAAGAGATAAGAGATTACCGTCGGCTGCTGAGTGCAACGTGTAGATTGTTGATTAGACGAGGTAGAATGGACCGGAACCGTCTCGGTTTATAAACTCTAACAAATAATGATATGCCACGCGTGTACGAAAGCATATTTGTCAAGAGATTTGCCGCATTTGCGCCAATAGCCGAATTTGTTTATTAAAATATTGTACGGAGCAATATTCGTTTTCACGTTAGACATCATTGCATAGTTCTCAGAAAATATTAGGGAGAAATCTTTTGAACAAAGGATAGCATACGAGTATTCTGGGTATATCATTCAAAATTTAGAAGTGAAACGAAAGTTTTATAAACTTATATTATTTTTATTTATTACTAAGTAAACTTTGAGATCTGTAAGAACTATTTGTCCTAATGTAAATTATGATCAAGCATTGTTTAGGCTTGATTATATAGATTTGCGTCCTTAAAGTCTTTTACAATAGTATCTATTTTTATTTTCTGTTATATTTATAATTTATTATTTTATTTTAATTTTTATTATTTATTTTTTGTGATCGATTTTTTGCGACAATCAGCAATTGTTGTGACTGCGAGCAATCTCAAACAATTATTACGCGAAAGAAGAAAATCGTACAGCGGTATAAAAAAAGAGATAAAAAGTGAATGTAGCATAAATTAAAATAATCGATTTGTTTTAATCTATTCAATAATATTTTCCTTTGGCTATATCAAGTTAAACCTTTGTTCGCGTCTAATAAGACAAAGTGCATGCACATTTTTTATGCGATAATACCTTGATGCATCATCTACGTGGTGAAACTAATGCAATGTTAAACTGAAAAATATAGAAAAAAAAACAAAAGAAATATAGACAAACATGCAAATAAAAATTACATTGTTATCTTTTTCTCATTTTGTCTTTATTATGTTACAGATTGAGAGATCTAAATAATACACCATTTTTGCAAAAGAATGCAATTTTGTAAAAATTTATTTTGTAACGTATGACACTAACGTCCAAGGTACGCAAACTTTGCTCACTTTATTTCTAATATGTAAACAGTTTAAATCAATAGTCTTCTTTTTTTGCTATAATATAGTACGATCAAAGGAGACTGAGAATAATTTTCTTCCAATATTCTTATCTAATTTTAAATAATTGCAAAAAAATTTCGATAACGTTTGAATGCCAGAAACTATTGCGTGAATATAAATAGAACAAAAATGAATAAAAATAGAAACACCATAAACCTTTAATTATTGTAAATTACAATTGCTGAAGTTAAGAAAATGAAGAAGAGATAAATGATAAATGAGTGCATTGATTATTAATTTCGCTAGAGATGTTTTTTTTTTCAAGCAATAATCTTCATGCATCTTCGTTGCATATTGTCAGACGTTGTCAAGAGCGTTGCGAGAGATACGGAATCCGTGGCGTCTGCGACGTGATAGATGGCAATGTCATTGTCAGCTGACGATTTGATGCGGCCGACGAAACTCGCCATGTCCGGGAAGTAGACCCATTAACGCATAACATTCTCGTGCAAACGCCGTCTGTATAGAGTAGGCGTATCGTAATACCTTCGCGCGGTACCGGCACATTTGCAGCGGCGATTCGTTCGGCGGTATGCGCGGGAGAAACAGTTGCAATTGCATCGCGCTAGCAGGCGAGAGGCAGATTCGTGAAGAATCGAGGGATCTTGTCAGGCAATTTGTCTCTATATTGTTATACAATGTACGATGTAAATCTGCATTATATATACCATGTATACATTCCCGAAACTATTTCAATTTGTCTCCATCAGTTGATGAAATATTATTAGCGTGTTAAGCATTAATTTGTTGAAAATGATGAAGATGTTGATGATGACGGCTGAATCTCACTATTGGAATATTTTATTTTATATTGATTTCGTTATTTGTTGCAAATATCGGATATTCACAGAAAGATGGAAAAGATGCATATGTCGCTGCAGTTTGAGAAACTGTACGATGTCAGATAAATTGCGGACGAGGTCGCTCTGACGTCGCGATCATGAGGTACGAAGTTAAGTGCTACTAAGAAAAAAGTAATCTTAATACTTGGCATATTCATTTTATTCATTCAGTTTTTTACAAGCCAATTAAATTTATTATGAGATGCACAAACGTATAGTGAATCGTATAGTCATCATCTATAATATCACAATCTGAGGATCGATTTTATTTTTGCTCATGTAAATCATCTATATCCTTTTTTGTATTATACTGCTGTGCTGCATCTGCAGAATTTTATTGCAATTTTTTATTTTTAATTTAGAATTATTTAATCGTAAATCTTATATGTATTAAGTTCTAAAAAATAAAATCACAAAGTTTATTTTATTTTAAAAATAATATCTAGCCATTTACGATTTTAAAGTTGTAAGAAAGTAAATAAAAATCTTAAATTAATTAATTTCTTAATTAAAAATTCTTTTTTTTTTTTTAATTTGAATGCTAGATAATTTTTTATTTTGTTTTAAAACTATATTAGTTGTATTATGAAAAACTGTCAGAAATTGTCAATATAAACGATCTTTATGACTCTCGCTAATTTATTAGAAGAAATTATTATCGTGTCGCACACATTAGGTCAGATTGTCACGTGTAACGACAGCGATGCGTGACAACCATAATAGCGGATTAATCGCAGATGTGTGACGATTAATCTCGCACACAACGCGTTCGCAAATCAGAGGGCTCGTTTCCAAGGTCTTCGGAGAACAGCACGGCTAGCAATACGTTCTAGCAAAAAGTCGGGGATGTGACTTGCGATCTCTTCATCACTGGACTATTGCGTGCGAGAGCACGTTGGACCCGATGGTCCGATGATCCGTTCGCGAGAGAGCGAAAACCGAGAGCGTCCGGGATATCGAGAGCCGATTTTACTTTGGACCGTGACGCGCTACTTTCTCGTTAGCAGGTGATCGGAAATCCCTGAGGTGCGAATGACTTACGTCACAAAATGTTGGCCAGGTGAGACATTAATGCGGTCATGTGAGATCGTGACGCTGCTGCGTGCCGAATGAGCAATCTTTTTAGCGATTGAAAAGGTACAACGCACTCGTTGACGCAGGATTAACTGGACGTTATTATGCAAATTTGCATTTCATTAGGAAGTGATTAATGACGTCTTCTCCATCAGTTACTCGAAAAAAAGCTAATCTGGGACACATGTTCCGCGTTCGCCTTACCGCAGAAGGACCGATCGCGGGGGGAAGATTTCACTTCTTGTGCGTTTATTGTATGATCGCCTTCCATCTTTTTGCCACGTAATGCACGTAATTACGTGCAGTTAACGCGAATATGTCGCACACGCGTTAAGCTCTAAATGCGTTACGCAGCCCCGCGTAACTACGACATGCGCGTGCTCCGTAATTGACGGGTATCCTCGCGATAGAAATGACACGCTACACAAACATCGATCCGCGTCGGTAGCGTCACCGGGTATAACAACAGCGAGAACAACACGCGACACGCGTACGGATGCCGGTGTCTTTGTCGCGTCGTGTTACGTGGGAGATGGATAACGGAACTAATACCGCAAGCACACACTTATACTGGAGTGTCTGCCTCGTGCAAATATCATATGCTGCTCTTGTGACATTCGCAACGTGCAAATTGCACGCTGATAATTAATACGTAACACATTTTTGTTCACCTCGAAACTGCCGGGCAGTCAAACATTTATCGGAGTGCGATTGACATCGGCGTGAGATGATCATCAATGTAGATCTGATGCAGACATTTGTTCATTAGCTACTATCAGTCACTTTTTATGATATATCTCCGTTTTTTTTTTTTKTTTGTAACGTTTACTGCTATCGAGCTTATTAACATTGACTGATCGGCGATCGCGAACAAACATAGTTGTTAGCGAATTGAAGGCCGCTGACATTAAAAACAAGTGATTATTTCAATAATCGCAGTCAGAAATTACTCAAGAGTTCAGGCAAGATAGAGTATAATCATTCAGATTTGGCACGTCTAATAAATTAACCCGGATTATAAAGAGAATATAACGTACAAAATGTTACTATATTGATCTTCTCGTCTCAGAGCGATTATTTTTTAATAAACGTTTCGGATAATCATGCTGCAAATTAGTAACTTTTCTTTGTTCTTCAGTTTACACCACATTAATAATCAGCAATAATATATTATGTAACAAAATTATGTAACAAAAATTAGTGACATGAATGCTGAAATCTTATCTCTTCTTTTTACACTTGAAGATTCTGTGCGAGCCGCGGAGTACATTTGTACTATTATAATTATCCAGAGACCACGCATAAATTCAGGCTGATAAGACCGATAATCGTATTTGCGACGCAAAAATCTAACAAAAATACTGCGGTTGCGTGATCGTTTATCGCTCGTGCTGCGATTTGTACTTCGGATAATGCAAACTAAAAACAAAAAAATTAGACAAAATACTGGACATTATAAAAGGTTATTTGTTTATTGTGTGCATTTACACATTCTATTATATTTTTTATATACGCATTCTTGAATCAACTTCTCTTCGCTATTAATGCTAAAATCAACAGCATGAAATGTAATTGTCAACGGAATGCATTCTTACACTGCTAACAATTCGATATGTACATGATATTGTTTCATGTATAATGATCTTAAAAATTAATTTAAAAATTTTGTTTAAACGTCCGGAGACGTGTTTTACGCGAATTGCCGTCACAATCTTTTATTTATCTTTTTCCTACCGAACAGAATCCTGTTGAATTGCAGCTTGTCCGACATAATGTGCAGGCATATACATGTTCTTCGGTCAGATAACAATTTTTAGCAAATTCGAAATCATTTCCTGATATTAGCTCTGAAAATTCTTTCAGATTCTTCTTCTGCTGATAATATCGCAACGACTGCCACATTGCAGCGTATATCGTTATCGCTCTTCGCATATGTACATTGCAAATTAGACACAGCAAACCTGTACTGCAGTGAAAGCGCTGAAAATGGTCGTTATCTGTGTATTTATCGAAGAGTACAGTACTGGTGGTAAATCTGCCAAGTCACTCTTGCAATAATAAATTTAATATTTAATTTTAACTAACTTTTCCGTCTCACAAATACTGCATTAAATATTTAATGTAAATATTTAATGTAAATATTTAAAAATTAAAAATATGAAGAGAGCAACAAATTCAAGACATTGTGATATTCTTTTTGATATTCTTGTTATATTCTCATTCTTGTTAGTTCTAAAAAACAGCGAGAAAAGATTCCATTACTTTTAGATATAACGACATGTAAAATAATTATTTATTTAAATTATTATCTGTTATTTTTAGAGCAAATTTATGATTATTTCTAAATTAAAGTTAAAAACATAAAAAAAATAACTGTACAGGAAAAGAATTTTACTAAATGTATGCAAAAATTCATGAATATATAGACATAACATTTACATATTATATAAATATACCTGATTGAGGAGGAAGTGAGCAAATATATAATAGGCCCAATCAAGTTTCGCCTGCGCCGGCGATACCTTCAAGGCCGACCGGAAATTTGGAAGATACGGTCCGTTCTCGAGAATTAGCACTGACCTAGGAAAGGCCTCGAGGTCGCCGATGGCACACATTCCGAGTGTCTATATTAAGTTAACTGCTTCATAACTATCAATTGGACTGCTGGTCGGCCACTGCCAATATATAGGTGGACGCACGTACAGAGCTGGAGTATAGGCAATGCCAATTGCACGCATCCGCAAATTTGCCACCAACTGGCACGCTTATGTTATAGAGTTACTGCAGCTCTATCTAAGTGGCTTCTGTCTTTCCCTTCAAGGATGAAGGTGTCTCCACACCAGCGACTTTCCGAGCTAGATTCGAAGTCACGCAATATACTTGTTCATAGGAGTCTAACAACTGGAAGACACAAGAGAGATTGGTTTAAGAGATATCGTCAAAGAATAGCATGTCGACAGCCGCGCATTTTGATTTGTAAATGGAGATGTTAGAAAGGGAACCGAGATGGACGAAGGTTTGCGGAAGACGTAGTAGTGGCTATTTACTAGCGTGAGTTGACCATTAGTCGTGCCACTCATGCTGCTATTGACTACAACAAGAAAAAAGAAGGTACAGTCGCACGAATAGGTGACTAACGCACCTGCGTAGCTCGTTATCGCGCGAAGTTGTTAGCACGAGCGATTGTACGCGCAACCCTCGGTGATCCATGACTAATGAGAATACTTCGATTATAAATCCTATCTATACGTAAGAGACCGATGGATTGAATTGCAACACGTTACCTCATTACATTACTCAAATCCGAGGCCCTTCCTCTCCTCCTACATATTTTATTCCTGTTACTTATTACGAGTGCTGATGTTAATCTATCAAGCAGTCAGACGTCCGGATTGTTTCATCATCAAGTACGATTTCGAAAATTCATTTGAAACTTACCTTTTATATTAATCTTGACGCTTTTCAATCTAATATTTTAATTAATTAATTACCATTTTAGTTAATCTTAACAGAAATACATTTCTAAATTTAAAATAACAAATAAATCTGATTAACTTAGATTTTAGGCACAACTACAATTTTACAGTGAAATTATTGCCGTTATAAATTAAATTTTGATTGGCGCATAACGGAAGAATAATTCTACTAAGAAAATGCTACGTATGCTTTCTTATATTTATAAATTTGTGGAGTATATGTGATGCGATACATCGATGATATAACAATTAATTGCGACATTAGCTTGAACCATACCATAATATTTTATCGCGAAAAGAACCACTGGTTGGCCACGATTGAGCGATAATTTGAACAGTTCATTAAAGTAACCAATCTCTTAAATACATCCTTGAGGACTCATTTCTACTCGAGATCAAAGTTAACGTTAAAATTAAATATGATAGACAAATATATTTTAACAGTCAACGACTGTTAAAACAACTGCCTCCGCACAATGCTGAATCAAATTGATTATATTTCTAAACATTATAACGCAATAGAGGAATTAGACAAACAGGACTACGCTTAATCTCAAAGAAGAACATTCGCGCTCTCCTTCAATTTGATGAGGAGATTCTCTTTAATATTTCACATATGTTCCTTTATTAAAAAATATATAATGAGATAAGCGGCGATATTTTCTTAATGATTCGGACGATGTTCGACCTTCATTACAGTCCTAATCGCCAATCCGTAATGGCCACATTTAGGTCGGCGGCAGCGATCGCGCCTGGCAATCATTTTAGCTCGATTTGTTGTTCGATTTTTCTCGTTCTCTCCGTCTATGCTGCGCTTCCCAAGAGTCTTTTTCTAGGTCAGAAAATATACGGCTATGCGACTGACTCATTGTGGTACGTGTGACCAACGAGGGGGCTCCATGTATCCACCTGTCTCGACCGAGAGATTTCAATCGAGGTCATTTTAAGGCGACGCTTAGTAAATTTTTTCTCTCTATTTTTTCTGCTCTGTGATTCGTGTCATTTGCTTTTTTCGCTGAAAGTATACTGATAATATACATCAAAGATAAAAAAAAAAATTCTGAGAGTCGCCGACAGTCATTCATTATGCACCGTATCAGAAAAGGATGCGTCATTTTTTTTCAACGAATCGATAATTCCTGTATAACGACGTATTTATACATGTATTTAATTGCGTTAATCGGAAATCGAATAAAAATAATTTCAGTGATGACACAATAATATTCCTATATTAACTTTCTTATGCTTCCTCTCGTTCAAATCTTTATCTTTTTATATAAACTTTTTTAAAATTTGTTTTTTTCTCTCTCTCTCTTTATTTAATTACTTTAATTATATAATTAGTAAAGAAATAAAATAATTTTGCTTATGTATTTGAGTTTTCGAGTACGGGAACTAAACTCCTATGGCACCGATCGTTTCGTTACCGTTTGCATCGCACGCTCATTAACATACGTATTAACATTTTTCTTTGTCAAAGTGCAACGCCTATTTCCTGCCGCTTGCATAACGTGAATCAGTCTTTATCTTCTTCAAGGATCTTCTTTATCTTCTTCGAGGACGTTTCTCGATAGCTTGACCGTCGAAGTCATCGGGGCATTGCAACAGGGTCGTTATTGCAGGGTGAAAGATCCGTAATTCCGCGCGACCATGAAAGTCCTTGATTGCCGGACGAACCGAGCGGACGATAGATCTTCTGTACCGCATCGATGCACTTACGAGACAACGTCGCATAATGTTGTTGAAGATTATCTAAATGCCTTCCTGAAACATTAACCTTACAGATAATTCAAAACCCGACTCATTTCCGCAACTGCTATCGCAAATTCTTTAAGCAAACCGGCTTCTTGGTAGCGGGCGTCTCCACGGATTGTAAGAAAAGATACCGAATGTGCAATTTCCCATTTAAAAGGAATTTAATCTTTCATAAAATACATCGGTTCTGGCACGACTTATCGCAATTTCAAGAATCAATTTTATGATACCACGCAAAATATATGTTTAATATATATAAATAATATTCAATGTTAAATGTCACAATGTAAATAATTGCTGCAATATGAATCAAATAATGATATTATTAATGTAGTGACATCATCTTTTAACAAAAAAGAAATTCTAAAGTTATTTATGTTAGTCTTTATTAATTGATTAAATTGAAAAAAATCTGTTTTTTTTTATATTCATGTATATATTAAATGATAGCTTGTTGTAATCTTATAGGTTACTTTCGACGTCAAAATTTTATAAATATTATTGCTTTTGAATACGAGATAATAAATAATTGACAATGAAGAAGCAATGCTGTTAATTAAGCCTGCGTGTGTGAATTGATTGATTAAATTCAAGATACACATGCTTTTTTATTCAAGGTTTTAGGACATCATACAAGAAACTAAGATTAAGCTTAATCATACTTTTTGATTATATTCTAGTAATTAGTTTTTCATGCCATAGGAATTTATAAGTGTTTAGAAAACAGATATACATTCTACTGCATATCAAGATAATTTAGTTCGACTTATGAACGATATAATATCAAATTATAACTTAATATGATTAACATACTGCAATATGATTAATACGCACTGCGATTAATGAAATACCAACTGCGGTAGCAATTTGTTAATAATTTGAATCTGAAGAGATCTGTATATAGACTTTATAAATTTTATTATCACAAACCAAGGTTAATTAAATTCCTTTAAATATACGTCTTTAAATATACGTCTTATTTCTGCCTGCCTTCCGTAAGATGCTACGCGATATCTTGTACACGAAGTATATATGCAGGGATTATATAACTGTACTTATCCCGTAACTTGTAAAACTCTCAATTATTATTCTTATTACATTAAGCTATAAAGATATTATGGATATTGATATTTTCTTCAAATTTTACGCATATCGATGTTGGTGACAGTCGAGAAAAAGTTTTCGCAACAATAAATAAAAAGAAAATCAATACAAATAATGTGTAATATTAAATAAATATAATAAATATTTCAAAACTTATCGACAAAAACTCTAATCTTTCATTAAACACGAACACTTCGTTCTATATCTCGACTGTCTGTATATTAATTAATGCTAATCCAAATGATCTAAATAGCCAATTTCTTCTCCATGAACAAGAAAGACGCAGAGAAGTAATTAATTTTAGTAAATGTTCACGGAACTTCTCTCACGTGTCTACCTGTCAGGTAAAATTACCCGGAAGAAAACTACTATATCTCTTCTCAGTTTATAGTACCGGCTATCAGCTACAGTTAAGCACCTATTACGATTCCAGACAGCGCTAAACAACTGGCAAAAATCTCTTGGATATCATACGTGCGTCTGTCGTATCCGATAAAGATCCATTGAACCTCTGCTGGACATCCGCGGAATGATGGACGACGTTTATCGCTGAAAACACCGGTCCTCATAAGCATCGGCACTCAGGCCACCTGACATTACACATTCGCACGTGCAATACACGTATACTCACACTTCCGTTGATTGAGTCGCGAGAGACATGGCCATCGGGAGTCTTGGCGATTCCGTCACGCCGATTCCGCCGGTTCACCAAGAGGAGAGCGACCGGCGTGTCCCGGTGCGGGACGAGGCGGAGCGGTACGGCTGCTCCTACCACTCCGTTCGAGCGCTACCAGGCGTGCACCAGGAGCCACGATGGTGGGGTCGTTGTCGCGTAGCCGGCATCAGGAGAGAAGCGAGGTGCGGAGAGTGTGAGTCGGTAGGCTTGGCCCTCGCGAGCGAGAGAGTGGAGTCGCGGTCTGTCAGAGTCCACAGTCCTAAGTCGGCCTCAGGCTGCGATAGATCATATCTTTTACGGTACCGAGTCATTCAATCCTCGCGATCAAGCGAATCGCGCGCGATAGTAGTCGAGGATCGCGAGCGTGCGCGCGCACGCGGGGCGCAACCCTTTTCTTCACGTCGATCGGATCCCCTCCTACCAATCGCGAGTGATCGAACGACTTCCGATTAGTTTAGCACAAAAAATCCCCCAGAAGACTGTCCCTCGCCAGCCCGCGAAAATCATCTTTCCTCGCTTTTACGCCGATCGTCATCGAAGCAAGGAAGCGAACGCGAGAACGGATTATCGCGATCGTGTTCGTAAAAGAACGGGATACCGGAATACTGTTACAAGAGGTAAGATTCTTCTTTTTTTTTTACAGGTTTCTTAAGAGAGAGAGAGAGAGAGAGAGAGAGAGAGAGAGAGAGAGAGAGAGAGAGAGAAAGCACGTGTAGGAGGGTGTGGGTGGAAGTATCAGTATAGAATGTGCAGATTACGGTTTTGTGTCCGAGATAAATTAATTAATTTTATTTTTTACATGTTATTTTTTACAATTCTACATATATTGCACGTGTGTGCATAGATGCGAGTACATGCGTGTATAGTTGCGTGCGTGCGTGCGCGCGCGCGTGTATGTGCGAATCCCTTATGTGCGAGTGAATTACTTTTGTGACGCAAGATTGTACGTGACATATGTCATGGGAATTTGGGCTGTAGAAATATATGCCGGCATATATGCCGTTATTGCGAACTTATCATTATCGCACACACGCATTTCATGAAGCTTCTATTGAGCCTCACGAAGCTACGGTTCGACAAAAGTGGAGCGTATTTCTCTTTCGTTGAATTTTAAAATACTTAGAATTCCGGAGACATTAATATCAAATTTTGAAATATTTTAATAAAATAATTTTCAAGAATATGTAAACAATAACAAATTTATTTTCTGTTATAAAATTTCTAGAATGAGCTTTGTTAACATCTTATTTTAAGACTTATTCATTAAGTTTTAAGTTTAAGTTAAGTTATTTAAGTATTCAGTTGTAAAAAAAATATTTAATCTAAATTTTGATAACAAAAATTGTTTATAATAAATTAATAATTTAAAATAAGAATAACATTAAAATTAAATTAAACATTAAAAATTGAAAACGAAATTTATATTATACAAACGAAATTTATATTATATACTTGTAATATATCGGTTTTTTACGTTATATTTTTATATTATAGTTCAAAACATTCTGTATTATCACGAATTATAACATATTTGATTATTTGAATGTAATTTAAATATTATTAAATGATTTATGAGATAGTTATATAACCGTTTTATTTGTGTTCGTTCAACTTATGAAATACTTTGCACTTCCGATGCAATAAGATACTCATTCTACATGTTCTGCTTTCCGTGAACCTATATTTCCGGTCTTAATGGTCGTGTTTTTCTAAAATTAGAACGAAATGCTGAAAGTAAAATAACACAACCTCATGGCAGTCAGGGTCGTGCCACGAATGGTGATTGTCTTTGTTCTGGGTCCGTAAATGGATCTTTTTCATAAAGTTTCTGGAATACTATAATCATCTTCTGAAACTTCCCTCGAAACTTACTTCGGAATTCGATAATAAAGCTTTTTCGCCGCGAATAAATAGCAACATTAATAATTTTTGATAAACTTTTGAGAACTTTAATTGAAACTATCAAATAGCCAGATCAATCAATAGTTTATTTTTCAAGGCAAAATCATCAAATGGCTGTCATCAAATCGTCAGAAAAAATCTCCCTCCGTATTATTTCAATAATGTCGCATAAATAATTTGAATAATTATTGATAAATTTTTAATATGATAATTGTTACTTAATAATTTATTTTATTGTAAACTGTGTAATTTGTTCATATTACTTTTTATTAAAAAAAAAACGTGACATCTATGTGGTAGGTAATTTTTAGAAAATTAGAAGTTGTTTCTTAAATACCTTGTATATAAAATGTATAAAACATAATAAAAAAGGATAAAAAAAAGGAACTTGAAAAATTTTGGTATAAAGTTTAAAAATATGAAAATATTTTATCTCTGCTGTGTGTGTGTGTGTGTGTGTGTGTGTGTG